>JAVLUX010000043.1:21920000-22182500 GCA_032164185.1 Moxostoma hubbsi
GAAAATCAGTTTATCAGTCAATCTCTACTTCTAAGTGAAATGGTCCGTATACCTTCGGTTAATTCGTTTTTCATTTTATCTTCAAAACGGAATAGCAAAACGTTTTCTTGGTTTTTCATTTCGAAAGAAATGAGCAAAACTGAGAAATCACTTAATTTATTTTGTTTCATATAAGAAAAAGAAAAACAGGAATTCAGTTTGATTTCAAATTTTTTCATTCAAGTGCTTTAGATATGTGTACAGTCTGATTTGATTTGCACAAGTGGATGATGTGACACCCATTTCTACTGAGTGGTTAAACATGCAATATCATCTGTCCTTTCTCATTCCTTTTCAAAAAGTAAAACAAACCCTTTTAAAAGCCTTTACACATGGGACACGGTGAGCGCTAAATCGCTGCAAGTTTATCGCTTAGCCAACGTTGTGGACAGCTTTTTCTTTTTCATTCTTTTTTTTAAAAAGTGAAATATCGGTGGGGATGTAAATCTGTGTCCATATAGAGTAGGCTATGTGTTAAACAGCACAGAATGACCCTTACATTTTTAATGGCTACAAATATTTTTATTTCTATTTTAGGATACAACAACTCACTATGAACTGATTGAATAAAATGACACCCTTATCTCTTAAGCCATTTTCTCTCTTTAACATCTGGGCCATACGATCTGCGTAAAGATGTTACCTTCAATATGCGTTCAACCATTACGCAATAAAACATTATTTATTCAGAGTGAATGCGTTTAAAACTTAATGTGAATTAAGTAAAATGATTGTTGTTCATGATTAAGGCTCTTCTAGCCACAATTGAATTATGGTTTTTATTATTACTCCATTATAATAGCAGGCCTATTATGTGAGTGCCTGGATTTGTGGCTTGATGTAGCCTACCAGCAATGCGATTATCCAAGTTGGATGAATGGGCAACACTTTTAATACACTTTTGGTGTATTACATTTACAGATTATCGGGGCCTAGGTAGCTCCACAAGTAAAGAAGCTGACTATCACCCCTGGAGTTATGAGTTTGAATCCAGGTCATGCTGAGTGACTCCAGCCAGGTCTCCTAAGCAAACAAATTGGCCTGGATGCTAGGGAGGGTAGAGACACATGGAGTAACCTCCTCGTGGTCACTATAATGTGGTTTCATGCTTTAGTTCATTGCTAAATGTGAGGGAGCCGTATTCAGTTTTTTGTATATAAATAAACCAAATATAATGCAACTGCGTGTCGGTGAAAGTAAATCAGGAACAGGACGCTTTTGGTTGTATTTTATTTCATCAGTTCAATGGAATGCTAGTGGGCCTCAGATAGGCGGTAAGTAAAGAACTGCACGCAGCTCACGCCCCGAAAATTTACTTGACACTTGCCGAAGAAAGATTAGAAAGCAAAGGGTGTAATTACGTATTCTCGAAAGCGAGAATAAAATAAATAACATAAAGTACACAAACATTTAAAGCTGAGCCCCTACCCTCAAAAATCCCATGGTCCTTTTGTGTCCTTTATACTCCAAAAACTATGACGATGTCCTGCTAGGCTTATTCAAGTCAAGTCAATTTTATTTGTACAGAGCTTTTCACAACACACATCATTTCAAAGCAGCTTTACAGAAAATCATGCATTAACAGAAAAAGAAAGTGTAATATCTATAATGTTGATGAATCATCATTTAGTTTGATCAAATATGATGGTAAATTAAATAATGAAATAATAATTGTATTAATAACCCCAGTGAGCAAGCTGAAGGCGACTGTGGCAAGGAACACAAAACTCCATAAGATGTTGATTAATGGAGAAAAATAACCTTGGGAGAAACCAGACTCACTGTGGGGGCCAGTTCCCCTCTGACTAACATCATGAATATAATGACAATATTACTTATGTATAGTTAAAGTCATGGTTTAAAATTATTAATCTAAGTAAGTGTAAAGAACCAGTGTTTAAACAAAGATTTTGTATGAACTGTAATATTAATTACCAATGTCTTTTGAAGTCCATCCTGGATTAACAGCAGAAGTTTTCATAGATGCAATTGTCCTTGTTAGTTGGCTGATGAAGGCTTTTTTGGCAATTAATTAGGGCTGCCACTTAATAGTCGACCAATCGTTAGTCGATGAGAAGAGTCTTGATCGACCAAGTTTTGATTGGTCGGGTGGTCACGTTCAAACCGACAAACACCAGTATTACCACTGGTTGGACACTGGTGGTACTATGGGGTCAATTTCATTAAGCAGGGTTAGGGTTTAGCCTACACAATAAAGCACATTTCAAACTTTGAACTTTATTTTTGAACTATACAAGTATATACAAGCCGAAGAAGATTGGGGACTTTTATGTTTGGCAACTATCGCCATAGATTTTTGCAGATTACGATAGTTCAAAAAAGCAACTATCATCACAGATTAATTGGTAAATGCGATATCGGTTTACCTCTAAACATTGCTGTTTACACTAGATTTCTTTGTGTCTGTATCTCTAGAGACTGTCTAGCGTTCTGCACAGAGCCTGTGTTCGCTAGTCTAGCTAATGTTCTTGGCCACTGGGACAATCTTCCTAGCCCCGTTCCCACAGACATCAAAGAATATAATCTCTACGACGTTGAGACCAAGTACGGCTTACTGCAGGTAAGACCGTCTAGCAAAAGTGTTAATGCAGTGTCTCACTTCAACTGGTGAGAAACACAAGCACTCTCTTACAGACCTAAAAAACACATACATGAGCTTTTCTGTTTTAGTATCCGATTGACTCGTAACATATTTTTTTTAGCTAATGAGATTCCTTTCTTTCCAACTCTTTTAGATCTCAGAGGGTTTGTCTTTCCTCCACAGTGGGGTGAAGATGGTTCATAGTAACTTGTGTCCAGAGAACGTAATCTTGAATAAGAGCGGAGCCTGGAAGATCATGGGCTTTGACTTCAGTATCTCGTCTAGTAACCCTTCTGACGCTGAAGTTAGTAACTGGATTTATTGTTCCTGAAAATCAGCATGAAATGAATACTGACCCTTTTTACGTTCTTAATACGCATTCCTGGTTTTGGAAATTACTCTGTGGTTAGCACTGTCAACTCACAGCAAGAAGATCCCGGGTTCGAGTCTCACCTCAACTGGGCATTTCTGTGTGGAGTTTGCACGTTCTCCCAGTGTTTACATGGGATTCCTCCGGGTGCTGCAGTTTCACCCACAAGTTCAAAAACAGGCTAAGTAAATTGGAGACTCTAAATTGCCCCGTAGGTGTGAGCGAGAGTCCCCCAGCCACCGGGGGTTGCGTCGGGAAGGGCATCTGGCGTAAAAACCTGTGCCAAGTCAAATATGCAGATCACGAATGGTGACCCCTAATGGAATGCGGACCCCTAACAGGAGCAGCCGAAAGAAGAAGAAAAAGAAGAACTTAATCTGCCTCTGAAACAGCTTGATTTATTTGGCTCAAGTCACACATGGGTTATTAGTTCATGTTAACTAAGAGCCAGTTTGATAGTTAGGTAGAGTTTTAGGCTACTGTAGTAGGTAATGAAAATATTTAAAATGTTGCCAATAGTTAAGGCAGTAATTTAATGCCAGTTAATGTTAATATAATAAAGTTTACAGCAATAATTGCAAATAATGACACATTTAAAAATAAGCATTAACATTGGGATACGTCAAGATGCTCTTAGCTACCATGTCCTAGTCAAACCGCCTCCTCAAATCCACTGCTGTTCTGGCATATAACACCCACTTTTCACAATCAAATCAATTCCTAATGGATAAAATCAAGTCTTGTCACACATTTCTCCATTATTTCCCCTTAAATATTCTGTTTCACTTGGAAAATACAGTACTTTACTTTCCCGTTGACCACACGGCAGAGAATATTGCTCATGGACTCAAAGCGTGTTTGTCCAACTGGGGTCTGTCTGAAGAATATATCCAATACATATCACTACAGATTGTTTACAGAAATGTCCCATTTTCAGTGGATTTTTTATTTATTGTGTATTATTACTTTATTTAACATGATTGCAGAAGGTGCAATATGTAGATGCTGCTCTTGAACTGAGGCATATCAGAAATTTCAGTTTTTTATTGGAATAGTTTTTTATTATTTATAAAATAATTGTATTATTTTTTTATTATTATTATTTAACTTTACCTTTGTAATAAATGTTCTGTGTTTGATTGTTCAGTGTTGCATGCTTATTAAAAGAAAAACACTTGTTACAGGCAAATTCATGTTCTCATCCTTGCATTAGAATATAACGCAGTTTTGATGGTGTCTCATGTTGTAATTTTCCATGACATGTTTTATCTATTACACAGAAAATATTGAACTTTAGCTAAACTTTATTTTACATTTCAAATCGAATCGCAATTCGATAGAAAATTAGCAATTCGATTTTTTTTCCCCAAATCGTTCAGCCCTATCCAGATGTAACTAGGAGAATGGGTTGCTATCACAGATTCATGTTGACTTTAAAGTCCTAAAAATTTTATATGAAGCTGCCAGAACTATGCAATTCTTTTTAGCTTGTCTTGTCAAAGGTAATCTATTAATGTGCTTAAGATTTTGTTTGTGTATGTTTCTGCATTTTAGCCCAAGTATGTTTGTAAAGAGTGGGACCCCAATCTACCACCTCTCTGCCTGCGTAACCCCGAGTATGTCGCCCCTGAGTACATCCTGTCTGTCAGCTGTGATGCGACCTCTGACATGTACTCGCTGGGTGTGCTATTCCATGCCATGTTTAATGAAGGGAAGCCCGTCTTTCAGGTCAACAAGCAGGACATATTCAAGAGCTTCAGCCGACATCTCGACCAGGTGAGGGATTGAAAACAACACGTATTTATGTGGTTGGTGTGTTTTATATATTTCATACACAAAAATGTACAGATGTGTAAAAAATTGCTGGAATTAATATAAAATAGAGGAAAACCGATATATCGGCCCTAACGCTTAATCGGTACCGATTGTCGCTTTTTGGAACTATCAGTTATCTGTGAAAATCAGTGCCGATAGTTTATTTATGTTTTTATTTCTCCGTGTTACTCTAGCTGGAGGGTTCTACAATTAATATGGCTCGGTTCTACAGTATTACTGCAGCCTGAATGTATTATTATTATTACCATTTTCCACATTTTAGAATCATAGTAAAGTCATCAACATTCCACATCCACATTCTTTCATAGTTTTGAAGTGCAGAAATTATTGGAGTGACAAAATGTTAAACAAATTAAATTTTGTTAATTCTTCTAAAGCCACCCTTTGTTGCAATTTGGGCTGTTGAAAATCTGAATAAAAAGAAAGATGAAACTTAACTGCGTATAAACTTATGTCATAAGTTTACTCTTATTGTGTCATATGTTTATCAATACCCCTTTATCAGTGCTGACTTTTCAGCTTCTTCTTTTCTTCCACATTATTTTTACATTGTCAAGTCTGTTGATTTTGGAATTGAAATTGGTCTGTCCAATCTCACTGAGATCACTTCATTGAGCTTCACTTTCTGTATTATGTTCTTGTTGTCTTTCCATTTGTCTCCCTGTCCTGAAACTCTGTTTGATGACAATATTTTGTTTCTAGCTGACTCATTTGAATCCAGGAGTTTTGAGCCAGGTCCCAGAGGAAGTGAGGGAACATGTAAAAATGTTGCTTAGCGTCACGTCCAACGTGCGTCCTGATGCTGATCAGATGACAAAGGTCAGATCTCCCTTTCTTTCCTCGCTCTTTCCCTTCATTTGCATACTTGATGACATAATTTTACAACTATGATTGTGTCCGTGTTCAGATTCCCTTCTTCGATGATGTAGGAGCGATGACTCTTCAGTACTTCGACTCACTTATCCAGCAGGACAACTTGCAAAAGTCTCAGTTCTACAAAGGCCTGCCCAAAGTTTTGCCCAAGCTGCCTAAGGCAAGAACAAATAGTTGCACACAGACATTCAGCTTATTTGTTTTCCTTGAAGCAACGGTTTACACAAGAACAAGTCATAATTGAATCACTCATATCCATACGGATTGCATTATTATACGGGTGTGTTATCACACTTTATTTGAACACAAGTGCAAATGAGATTTGTGTGCTACGGTAGAGAGGAAGATTACTGGTGAATCACGGCGTACATTTTGATATTATGTTTTATTGTCCCGCCCACACGGCCTTAACTACATCAGCAGAAAAGAAAAGGTAATTTCAGAGGTGGAGAAAGTAATTCGATAGCCCCAATATTCGAAGATATTATAAATATAACATTTTTAACTTTAGAATGGCATTAATTGATAAATTGTCAAGAGAGATCAGTCATTTTGTTTTCATGTTGTTTTAATGGTTCATTTGCAATGATTAATAATAAAAATGACTTGTTTTATATATTGCAATTTGTACTGAAGAGTGTTTGTGGTGGTCATTCAGAAAATATAGGCAGCTTCCAGTACTGCACTGTTCAAAAAAAGTTTATGGGATGTGCTTGTTTTTCTGTACCCCCTCCCACCCTTTAGAGAGTGATAATATACCGAATCCTGCCGGCGCTCATGTCTGAGTTTGTGAATCCTGATATGGTTCCGTTTGTCCTTCCAAACGTGCTGCTCATCGCTGAAGAGTGCACAAAAGAAGAATACATCCGCCTCGTGCTCCCAGACCTCACCCCCGTCTTCAAACAACAGGAGCCTGTACAGGTAGTCCATCTATGTTCGCTTCTGCCCCATAATCCACTCTAGACACTCAAATATCCTGTGGATGGAGAGTATGCTTATACAAGTTTTATTAAATGTAGTTCGCATGCACAATCTTGATTAACCTCTGAAGTTCAGACTGGTGCTCGGATCACAGGAAATGGCTTTTTTCTCAAAGTAACTGCTTCCTTTTTTTCATGCTGTCAGGCCAGCAACATGGTAAGTGAGGTTTGAACATTTGTCTTTGTGGTAGTTTGTTTCGACAATAAACTATTTTCACATTTGTTTGTCTGTGCAAGTCACTATAAAGTCTTTCTGTTGGAGTCATGTCCATTTTTTGCTGTCATAATGAGGTTGCAGATATTACTGGACAATATAGCTAAATAAATGCTGTATAATCTCCAAATGTATGCATTTGCTCTAAAAATTTTATTTTAATCAGAGGAACCATCATTTCAACATTGCCAGTAGATTCAAAATGCAAAAAATAAAATGCATTAACAATCTAGTTAAAATGTGTTATGTTGAAAGCACTGCAAAAACCCATGATTTGATGTGACCTTAGGAATTAATTTTATTGAATTTTTTATTGAAAATATACACTAATTTAAAATCAGATGAACATACTCCAAAAAAGTTGGGACAGTCGAGTATTTACCACTGTGTAAAATCGACATTTCTTGTAATAAAACGAAAGCATTTGAGCACTGAACACACAAGTTTGTTAAGTTTAGAATGTGGAATTTTCCCCCATTCATCCATTGTGAAGGTCTTCAGTTGTGTAATTGTTCGGGGCTTTATTGATTTATTTTGCGCTTCATATAACCACATATTCTCCATTGGAGACCGGTCAGGACTGCAGGCAGGCCAGTCTAGCTCCCGCACTCTCTGATTATGCAGCCATGATGCCAAACCACTATGAGGTTTGGCATCGCCCTGCTGGAAAATGCTGTGGCATCCCTGGAAAAGAGGGCTTCTAGATGGCAGCATATGTTGCTCCAAAATATGTACATATATTTCTGCATTAATGGTGTCCTTACCCATGCAATGGGCACTGACACACCCCTATACCTTTACATCACTGGCTTTTGTACCTGTCACAATAGCTTGGATGGTCTTATTCCTCTTTGGCCCGGAGAACAAAAAGGCTTCTTTTTTAAACCCTATTTGAAATAATGACTCGTTGGATCACAAAACACTATTCCACTGTTCTAAAAAAAACAAAACTGAGCCAGTTTAACATCTGCTGTTTCACATCACTTTTTTATTTCAACTCGTCAGATTGTTATTTGTCGTAAATCGTTACCGTCTCAACTTCTTCACAATAAGTTCACAATAAAACATAAAACATGTGTTATTGATGTCCTTTCAAATAAAAAAATCACTACTTTTTTTTATCCACATTTTCCATACTGTCAAAACTTTTTCAGAATTAGGGTTGTAATTGAATTTCCCACTTTTAATTTGTGCTTCTGAAGTTTACATCAATGATGCAATTAAAACATCTTTGTCTTAACCAGCACATACTTCAAGTTACTAGACAGTGAAGGATTGGAAAATTAGTCTGACACACTGCTTAGGGAACTTATTGGTTAAATAAAAAGTGCATCACAATCATTGCAATAAACACAACGTTGCATAATTTAGGTTACCAGCAAAATCATCTCAAATATATTTGTATACATGATAAATCATCCATTTCTAGTGTCAGATACAGTTGAAGTCAGAAGTTTACATGCACATTAGCCAAATACATTTAAACTCAGTTTTTCACAATTCCTGACATTTCATCGTCTTTGGTAAGTTAAGATCACTACTTTATTTTAAGAACGTGAAATGTCAGAATAATTGTGAGTGATTTATTTCAGCTTTTTTTTCATTCATAACATTCCCAGTGGGTCAGTACATACACATTGTTAATATTTGGTAGCATTGCCTTTAAACTGTTTAACTTGGGTCAAACGTTTGTGTAGCCTTCCACAAGAGTGGACAATAAGTGACTGGAATTTTGGCCCATTCTTCCAGACAGAACTGGCGTAACTGTGTCAGTTTTGTTGGTATCCTTACCAAGCTTTAACTTCCTGGCTGATTTCTTGAGGTGTTGCTTCAAAAAATACACAGAATTTTCCTTCCTCATGATCCCATCTATTTTGTGAAGTGCACCAGTCCCTCCTGCAGCAAAGCAACCCCACAACATGATGGTGCCACCTCCATGCTTCACGGTTGGGATGGTGTTCTTCGGCTTGCAAGCCTCACCCCTTTTCCTCCAAACATAAATATGGTCATCATGGCCTAACCATAATGATGGTCATTAAGGCCAACATTTTTGTTTCATCAGACCAGATCAGATTTCTATAAAAAGTAAGATCTTTGTCCCCATGTGCACTTACAAACTGTAGTGTGTCTTATTTATGGTGGATTTGGAGCAGTGGCTTCTTCCTTGCTGAGCAGCCTTTCAGATTATTTTGATATAGGACTTGTTTTTACTGTGGATATAGATACTTGTCTACCTGTTTCCTCCAGCATCTTCACAAGGTCCTTGCTGTTATTCTGGGATTGATTTGCCCCTTTCGCACCAAACCACATTTATCTCTAGGAGACAGAATGTGTCTCCTTCCTAAGCGGTATGATGGCTGCGTGGTCCCATGGTGTTTATACTTGCGTACTATTGTTTATACAGATGAACGTGGTACCTTCGGGTTTTTGGAAATTGCTCCCAAGGATGAACCAGACTTGTGGAGGTCATGGCTGATTTCTTTTGATTTTCCCATGATGTCTAGCAAAGAGGCACTGAGTTTAAAGGTAGGCCTTAAAATACATCCACAGGTACACCTCCAATTCAGTACACTTGCTATCAGAAGCTAATTGCCTAAAGGCTTGACGCAATTTTCTGGAATTTTCCAAGCTGCTTAAAGGCACAGTTAACTTTGTGCATGTAAACTTCTGACCTACTGGAATTGTGATAAATTCAATTAAAAGTGAAACAATCTGTCTGTAAACAATTATTGGAAAAATGACTTGTGTTATGCACAAAGAAGATATCCTAAACATTAAAGTCACTCCACAGATTTAATGACTTCAACCTAAGTGTATGTAATCTTCTGACTTCAACTGTAGATCCATTGGCACAATAGAGATGTTTATGGCATTTTTCATGGAAATTATATTCCATCACCCTCTGATTTCCTATTTTCTATCTATGTATACTTAGATCCTGCTGATATTCCTACAAAAGATGGATCTACTACTGACCAAAACCCCTCCTGAAGACATCAAGAACAGTGTTCTGCCCATGGTGTATAGAGCAATGGAGGCTCCATCTACTCAAATACAGGTTGACCATATGATAAACTTTGAGCATGTGGTTTATAAAACTTCAATTTTAATGTCTATCAACAATTCTGTTTGTTGTGTTTTCTTTTCTTTTCTAAACAGGAGCTTTGTCTGAATATCATTCCCACGTTTGCCAATCTGATCGAGTATCCCTCCATGAAGAATGCACTCATTCCACGAATCAAATCTGCCTGCTTACAAACCTCCTCGCTAGCGGTTTGTGTCCTTTTGTCTCTTGTGAGAATTGAAATTTCAAGAATAGATTGTCTAGATTCTGGTTCTGAAGGAAGTTTGTTTTGTCTTTTGGTTGCCATTGTTCCAGGTGAGGGTGAACTCTCTGGTGTGCCTAGGCAAAATTCTGGAATATCTGGATAAATGGTTCGTCATTGATGAAATTCTACCATTCCTGCAACAGATTCCATCCAGAGAGCCTGCTGTGCTCATGGGTGTTCTGGGTAATTCTTTTCACTTTTTTGAGTTTTTTAATCCATTTTAATAACTGTGGAAAGTAGGGCTGTCAATCTATCAAATGTATATGCAAGAAATGCTAAGAAAGTCCCCCAAATAAAGATAGTCCAATATAAATAATACATATTAATTTGAATAATTAAAAATAGAATATGTAGGGCCAGATTAAAATATATTGTATTAGTGTGGCAGACGAGTAAAGCCTTGATTTGACAACAAAAAAAGTGGAAATATATGTCAATATGTTGTTTGTATTACTCCCATATATCACTGAACGTAAGCCTACAGATGACAGCAATTCACTGTGCAATTAAATGTGTGTTCATCAGTCTGTCAATCAAACCTTTGAGACAGACATACTGTGAGCTCCAGGGTGGTTAATCGATGGTATATATTTCTTCTGAAGTCATCAGTCATTGATATTTTTATAAACAATATTTTTAATAGCAGATTCCCCTTGCAAAGTACTACATTAACCATGAATCTTGAAAAGAAAACATCCACCAATCAGAGAACAATGTGCTCCAGAAGAGCTCTTCAGCATCGGCCTACGCTTTTGACGTGCTGTGAATGATGCAATCGAGTTGATCTCGATTGCAATTGCTGTTATATAAAAGTATAAATCTGAAATTAATTAAACTGAATTTAATCCTTGCAGAAATTGTAATGCAAGCATCCTGAATAATATTATTGCTCTTATCTCATGCACATGCTTATCTCATTATTTTTTGTTTTCCTTCAGGCATCTACAAGTGCACTTTCACCCACAAGAAACTGGGCATCCCTAAAGAGCACCTTGCTGGAAAGAGTTTACCTCATCTGGTATCACTCAGTATTGATAACAACCTTAACCTTAACCAGGTAAACACACACAATCTATTACATTTATGCTATACACAGAATGTGTCCGCTAAATAATACAAAGTTGTTGTTCATCCGTTGAATATAAACTCTATTAAATGTAACTTGAACTTAGACAATAGATTATTATGCACACATAATCCTCAAAGAGTTGTAAATGCTCTTGTGTGTGTGGGGTGTTTTTCAGTTTAACTCTTTCATGGCTGTGATCAGGGACATGTTGAGTCGCATGGAGGCCGAGCACAAGACCAAACTAGAGCAGCTGCACATCATGCAGGAACAACAGAGGTGCCAATTCTATTTTTTTATTCATTTGATTGTCACGGTTTCTCTTTATTCCTTTTCAAAAATTATTTTCAGAATAATTAAAGGCTTCAAATATTTATTATGGTTTTCTGATGCGTTCACATTTTCAGACTCAGTGCTTGGTTGAATTGAGCTGGCTGTTATTAAAGGAATAGTTCACCCAAAAATGAAAATCTCCTCAGCCTCGTGTCTTTACAAATGATTAAAAAAAATCTTAGCAAATGTTCATTTTTGGCCGAACTGTTCCTTTAAGTTGGTGGCCAAGAAAACCAAGTTGGTGGTTTTTGCCATTTCCGCAAACTTTAATCCCTAGTTTAAGTTTTTGTTTATTTTGTCTTATATAATTGAGACATTATCAATAGTAAAATTAGAAGAAATATGGAACAGAAATATGTAAATGTATCTTCTTTTAATCGTTTAAGTCGCAGCCATTTTGGTGTCGTAAAGTCGGAGCTTCTATTAAATTTCAGAGTTTCGTGCTTTGAATTACGAGTTTGTCAAATATGTTTTTACTAGTCATGAACCAGTGTCTGAAATGAACTTAAACACAATGTTTGCCCCCTGGATTTGATTTTCAGGGATGTGTTTTACCTTTATGAGGGCAATGTTTTTTTACCGTTTAAAGCATAAACTGTGTCTCATCTGTTTATGTCAAATACTTAAATTTAATCCTTATGTTGTGTTCCGGTCATTTTGACACAGACAACTTTTTTTTACTTCGATTTTAAAAATGAGTATTTACTTAATCCAATTGGAATAAAATTCCTTGATTTTGTTCACATATAGTATCTGAAAACACAAAAATGAAACTGGTCCATTTTCTTAAAATTTTGTGCGTTTTATTTCACTTTGATTCACTTGTTGGGTTCCCGGTCAAATATTACCGGGCATTGGAAATGAATGGATTAAACTACTAAAAACAGAAATATAAAATGTTCATGAATATCCCAATCCTTTAGATGAGCACATAGTGTATGTGGATGTGTTTACACACACAAAGTCCTCTGACATGCACACACACACACACACACACACACACACACAATTTAAGCGCCCTTTTGTGCATCGCCTTTGCATGTACAATCTTGGAGGAATATTTGGTAATCTATTTATCATTATGTTGTGTTTGGGCTCGTTTGAATCAGGATAGTCTGCTGTAAGTTATGGTATGTCATTCTCGGTTAGATGTATGTTTCAGGAAGTAATAAAGAAAAAAACGTGACAAAGCCACTCCTGTTTATTATATTTGCATGTGTCAGTGTGAATTTCATTCATCTCATCTTTTTTTATGGTTTTACCAACTCTGAATATAATTGAACGAAACAGTTCTGATTTGTCAGAAAATTCAAAAGTTTGATTGAAGAATTGGTAGGATCAGCTATAAAGTCCAGATTTGTAAGATTTAAAATGACACCTAATTTGTTCAGATCAAGCAAGTGGTTATTCATTTATTATGTAATCATTTTTATGTTCAGCAGGGAGGTGCCCCCCACTGTGCCAATAGAAGCCCACACATATGATTTTGTACCAAAATTTAGATTTTTGAAATGTATTTTTTAACATTAAATTGGGTTATTTTTATTTACCTTATTTATAGTGACCGACCGATATGGGTTTTTTAATGGCCGATGCCGAATTCCAGAGAGCAGGGTGGCTGATACAGTGCCTGTACACCACGCAATTTAATAAAGAATATAACATAAAAACAATATTGGTAAAAAAATAAACTCTTATTTAGCACTATATTTACTCTTACTATATTTACTTTACACACAGTAGACCAGCAATCATAGATGGCATGTCCACATTAGCATCACATTTCCTTCAATTCATATCAAGCCAATTGTACATCCAGTGTATAGTGAATAAGACATTTACAAGTGAAGCATTTTTACTTTGGAGTTGTATTCACGTACGCAGATCCAGTGCAAGCAGCAATCTCCTGACAGTTTAAACGTCCTGGATCATCTGTTTAGATTGTCACAGACTGACTTTCATGATTTGTGAATCAGAGGAACTTTTGATCCTGAAGTTTTTGATTCTGGCTGATGGAATACTCACGTCAGAGGAATATATTATGAGCACTCAAAGGGGGAAAGAAACCTCTGGATTTTTGTGAGGTTCGTGAATTACATCCGTTTAAATGAGATATGTGCATATTTGCTGACGGTATATGATATTAGTTTTATTGATATTTGCCTTTTTATCATTAGACAAGACAAGAACTGTTGAGGAGAAAGAGGGTGAATAAAACAGGCGAGCACTTAAACATTAAGAGCTCAAACGCGTCCCCTCCGGCTCGGATATGCGGACTGTTTAAATGACATTGTGTTGCTCACTGACTTTTTATTGTAGTAACACTATGGCACGTAACAACCAAACCAACAGTGACTGGTTGTTTAAACGTCTCAGTCACTTCACATGCAATCAGGTGATTTTCAGAGCCCTCAAGAAACAAATCAGCCAAATAGGAACATTTATCAGACGATTATTAAAAGTCAGAATATTGTCCGATTTATCGGCCTCTGCAGTATATCGGTTGACCACAACTTATTTACCTCTAAATGACTAAACAACGGCATTCATTTTTATATAAAATAAGAACATTTTATGCTAAATTCACTTTTAACTTAAACTACATGTCACAATTTTATTCAAGGACATATTGTCATGCATTGGGGCAGATTACTGTTGGGGGGGGGGGACTTTAGACATGAAATTACAACATATAACAAGCAGAGGTCTGCAAACTGATTTTTTGTTTTTAGATCCTATGACTAGTTGTACATTTAGATATACAGTATGCTTAGACATTATCAAAGACATAAAAAAAGTTCGTTTTTTTGGTTTGAGGTATATAATAATAATAGTTACCTATTATTTATTTCCAACATCCCAATTCAATAAATCAATAGAAGAAATTAATAAAGAAATAAAACCATCAGCAAAAAGTGTGTGTGTGTGTGTGTGTGTGTGTTTCATTGTAGATGTGTAATATCTCACCCTTTTTTTAAAGAAGCAAATTTCAAAAGTGATCAGAAAAGACCCCAACAGAAGATTAGGGTTAAAAGGCATTTTAACAGGGGCTTTTTTCCACTTTCTGTGGCAGTTAGATTCTTGTCGGGAAGTCATAGTTATGCCTGTTCCGACATCACGTAAATGTAGCATTGACTAAAACCTGTTTTACAATTTGTTGTATTCTGTACTTTTCAGGAGTTTAAACATTACAAACCAGATGAACCAATCAGAGGAGACTAAGAGCACCCCCAGTCTAGCCACACAAGTCAGAGAAGTGAGTAACTACACCTATTACACTTCCCACAAATCACCTGCCACTTTAAATGTGCTTACACTGGAATGTAATGTATTTCTCTGTTCTGATAGATTGATGAGGTTTTTGGTGGCAGTTCAGGAAGTGCAGGTGTGAATAGTAAAGAGAACGGTTCCTCCTCTTCAACTGTTTCTCAGCCCTCAAGAGTGAGTTCAACATAACATCCAACAAGAAAATAAATTCTTGTTTCATTTGTGTCCAAATCTGAAACTCTTTAGAAAGTGACTTTTTCCTCTAGATCTGTCAAATTTAAAGCTTTAACTCTTTAACACTATTTATCGTTAATATTTATTTATTTTACCCACATATATTACGATGGAGCTCAGGTGGTGGGAGATCATAGTTAAACCTGTTACGCCTGGTTGACGTGATGCTCTTGGGTGTACTAAGTGTTGTTTGTGGTTTGTTCAGGTGTCTCTTACCCTGGAGGAAAAGCAGCGTTTGGCTAAAGAGCAGGAACAGGCTGCTAAACTGAGAAGCCAGCAGCCTTTGGCTCCACAGAGCATTAAACCAGCAGCAACAACACTCCAGGTAACGTTCTGGAGAGCAGTACCATCAAATCTACTTGGCCACTTTCTCACACGAAACACATTAAATTACAATAACATTGCTAATGAAACGTTTCTGGTAAAAGTTGCACATCTGTTGAACTGATTTTAGTTTTTTATACCATTCAAACTCTCTGATGTAATTTGCTGAAATTTATGCTTGGCTGTAGCAGAAATATAGTAGGCTGCTACTATTTATTAAATGAATTAAACAACGTACTATTTAGTTTATTTGAAGCTGAATATGCATTTATAATGCATAATTGTGTCAGCTACATTAGAAGTCATGATTGGCTCAAACTCTTTGACAACAGAATTTAACTCGAGAAAAATTACATTAGTGAAGTGGGTTATTAGTAAAATGGTTTGCAAAATGTTCTTTAATGTTGATTTTATGTAGGCAAATTGCTGGAGCTGTTTTGTTGGTGGCTCCTTTTTAAACATGACCTATAAATAGAAAAATGTATTTACATGTTAGGAGGGGTGCACTATATATATTGTCAGACGGTAACTGGAAGAGAAACAATTATTATTGCACTGATGGTGGAATTACCGCAGATATATTTGCGGCAGAGAATCTCCTTGTCAGGCAGTCCGCAACAGTCAGCGTGTGACCAGGATTGATCGTGTTAAAGACGAGTTGGCATGTCATGTCACTCTGAGGATTATTTCAACATCTATGCAGTGAAATGTTGTTTTTGGGGCTCATCTGGTATAAATAATGATATTCCATTTTCCTTTTTCTGTTTGTTTCTCAGAATAAGATGGAGCATGCACATTTGCGCACAATGTTTCTAAATGCTAAAAGAATATCGGTTATCAGTATCAATATTGACCCTGAAATTGCCAATTGTGCATCTCTACCATATTCCACTTTTAAAAAACAAACAAACAAACTCCTATTTTGTTTTAATTAATTAGCTAGCAGCTCCATTTTAAAGGGCTAAAAGGCAAAAAATAAAATAATTGATTATTATCTGTATCAGCCCAGAAATTCCATATCGGTGCATTCTTATCAGATTTCAAACTTTTAAGCAGCACCTATTTTGTTTCAAGTGAACATGATAATTTTTCATGAATTAGCTGGCAGCATTTTAAAGGGTTCAAAGGCAAAAAGTAAAGTTATCTATATAGGCATTAAATTCCATATCGGTGCATCCCTATGGAACCAGATTCCAAATTTTAAACAACTCCTATATTGTTTCTATTGAGTCATTTTTTTAATAAGTAGTTATTATGAGTTATCAGTATTGGCCACAATGAGCTGGGAATTAGCGGTTATCGTTATCGGCCCTAGAAATTCTATATTGGTGCATCCCTTACATTTAGGGAAAATATTGCATGCATCTTGTGATACTAGTCAAATGAATCTTAATGGTAAATTTCTACATAGTCACTTTTGTGATTGACATTGATGCAATGGCTTGTGGTGTAAATTATCTTTTGTTTGTTGTACTTACTATTACTGAAGAATATTTGATTTGTTCACTGTCAGGCAAAAGATCTGACCAGCAGTCTTCTGAACAGCATGACCTCTCTGAACAACCTTTCGCTGAACTCTGGGCCCAGGACCATGCCCATGCAGGGGGGCGCTATCTCCACCTTCCCTTCAGGACCCTCCATGGGTGGAATGGGCACCATGGGCTCCATCAGCAACGGCTTCAACTCGCCCATAGGCTTCCAGACAGGGGGTTTGGGGATGGGCATGAGACCCACCAATCCTGGTCTCTATGGAGGCATGGCCACCACTACGAGTGTTCCAAATTTCAGCGCCCTGTCCCAAAACAAGTCCAACAAGCCCTCTGATATTTCCGCCCTAGACTCCCTCTTCACCCCTAACAAACCCAAAGTAAGCCTGAACCAAATGGCCCCCAAACTGACCTCAGGAACCACTGCACCTTCCCCATGGCTCAGCCAGTTTGGTACGGGCCAGCCTTCCCAGAATACACCCATGCAGGCAGCTCCGATGGGAATGGCGGGGGTCCAGGGTGGGTTTGGGATGCAGGCAAACCCTTTCTTCAACCCGCAGAACTTCTCGCAACCTGTTGCCACTCCAGCAGTGAACACTGGAATGATGAAACAAAGTGCTTCAGTTAACAATGACCTTAAAGACCTCTTTGGTTAAAACTTTTGGCTCTTGTTTTGGTTTTTACTCAATTAGGAATCAAAAGTGAAACATCAGCAGAGATAGTGACTGTTAAAATTCGGTGGGAAGGTTGGACTTGGTATCTCTTCTTGAGAGAGTGTTTAAAATAGTTTTTTTCTGGCTTGTTTTGTCTTTTTTTAGCTCTTATCATGGTGCACCCTTTGCAAACAGTCGACTTATCTCCTGGTGTAAATCAAAAGGACCGAACAACAAACCATCACGTTTCAAAAAGAAGCTTGTGCTCTATCCATTGGGGCTTCTGTCAGTGGGTCATCATGATGTATGGCTTGAGACACATACCGCAACTTCCACAGGCATACCGTGGAGTATTAAAAATAGATGTTTAGTTACCAAGGGGCATACTCACACACTTTTGGTTTTGCTTTCTTTTTCCTTTTCCTCATGTTCACTCCTTGCCTGAATGAACTTCCACTTTCAAAACAAATGGCAACAACATCAACAGGATTTGCTGTTTTGCTGATTGTTCCCTGATGAAGTATGTCTCTCAATTGCTCTTTCAACTCTGAGCTAAAATGCTCACCCTGTAAGCAAGGAAGAGGTGGAAGCTGGTGAGGTCCACAGTAATGACCTAAATAAATGAACTTATTATTTGTTTGTTGATGCATATATAATGTAACTGTTGATTATTGTTTGAGGTCCACACTGATATACTTGGTACACTGAAGTAAAAGCTTCTTAGGTGAATCTCACAAAGAAATGTCTAAGTCATATTTTACATCAAAATGAAAAGAAACATTTAGGAAATTATATTTTTCATAAAAAAACAGCTTTTTATCAGCATTATTTGCATTATTATCATGACAGTTAAGCACATTTTCTCCCCAAATTCTCATTACCGTAATGTGAAAAAAAACATATTCTCATTACCATAATGTGGAAAAACAAAAATTCTCATTACCGTAATGTGAAAAAGAACATTTTCTCATTACCGCAATATGAAAAAAACAACATTCTCATTACTGTAATGTGAAAAAAACATTCTCATTAACGTAATGTGAAAAAAATAATATTTTCTCATTACCGCAATGTGAAAAAAACAAAACATTAGCATTACCGTAATGGGGAAAAAACATTCTCATTACCGTAATGTGAAAAAAGAACATTTTCTCATTACTGCAATACGAAAAAAGAACATTCTCATTACTGTAATGTGAAAAAAAACAACATTCTCATTACCGCAATGTAAAAAAGACATTCTCATTACCGTAATGTGAAAAAACAACATATTTTCATTACCGTAATGTGAAAAAAACAACATATTCTCATTACCGTAATGTGAAAAATCTAATTATTGTTATGATCATGGAAAAAAATATTCACATTACCATAATATGCAAAATTATTCTTATTACAGTAATGTGAAAAAAATACTTTCATTATTGTAATGCGAAAAAAATCTCATCGTCATTTCAGTAATGCAAAAAATTTTTTATTCTCATTTAGGTCTCATAAGGCGACATATCGACAATATCTTACAGATCCTGATGCCGATTGTGACACTCAATTGCCACAAAATTATTGACAATATCTAGAAATTGCAAGACCATGGATCTGGGATGTCAGCAAATAGCCTAGGGTGTGAAACTAGCACCCACCAAAGGTGTCAAGGCTGAATCCAGTTCGCAACCTCCTCGTCCAAATGTATTTCATGCGTGGGTAATTTTGCACATCTACCCGCAATGTCTCGGAGTGACGCATGAAGAAACACTTTTATTAAGAACAGACAAATGAAATGCCGTCAATGCTCGTGTCTGATTCGTTGTTTGTTCTGAGGTGTGCATCACAAGCCTGTCATGTGAAACAAGCACATTTAAAGAGTTTTCACTCTTTTTTTCTCTTTCATTCGTCTGAAAACTGTTTGCAAGAATAATGTTGTCTATGAGAATGCTGCAAATTATCTTTGATGATCTCAGGTCGTGCTGTGAGTTTAGTTCACTTTATTTCCATGGAGAAGTTCACGGTTAACATACATTGTGAATGCAACTCAAATGCTGGTTCAGTAATAAATATCTTTTTATTAAAGAAAAAAAGACTGAAGTGATTAAATCGTAAAAAGTCACGTTCACTTTAGTGTATGTATTAAGTGTATAGTATCAAATACCATTTTGTATAAATACTTTACAGTTTAAATTAAATATGCTTAATTGTAATTCAAATGTAACTATGTAGAAAACAAATCTCCAAAAATAAGTTTTCCTAATGCAAAATATCATTTCTTTTTTCTCTCTCTTGGTTTTGGGCTGAAATATGATGGAATATGACTCTAATGAAAGGACTGCCTTCATACTGAAGATGCACTAACTGTAGTAGATCTGAAAAGTTTAGTGCTTCAGACATTTTAAAATGAGTCTGTGTTTCATTGGCTGATAATGGCTACTGTATGACACAATTCCTGTTTGTCCACCTTTCAGTTTCTGTCGTTACTTTCTGCCTTGTGTTTGTTATCATTTTGTTTTGCTTGGAAGTTACTGCCACATTCGGTCCACTGTTTTTTGTGTTTGGCTTTTATCACTGCAAGATATGGGCAGTTTCTTGCTGTGGGGAGTGACCAACCAAACATATTATTCTATATCATGACCAAAAATACAGCTGCAACACGGCAAGTCACCAAAATGTGTATTGATTCCATAAACCATATGTACTAAATGTACTTTATATAGAGGTGAACTGCCACTGGAGTTTTTTAAGTACTGTTTCAAGTTAAACACTTTCTTGAAGAGGACATTTAATATTCCGATTGGTTTTATTTAAAGGGAATGTGTTTCCTAGTCTTATGAATGAGAGGCC
This sequence comes from Moxostoma hubbsi, assembly GCA_032164185.1. NCBI lineage: Eukaryota > Metazoa > Chordata > Actinopteri > Cypriniformes > Catostomidae > Moxostoma > Moxostoma hubbsi. Next base: position 21,940,440 of record JAVLUX010000043.1, read on the forward strand.
TTATGTTGAGCGTTGTGCAATAACATGTCTGTTATGGGGATTGGGAAAATGACTCGCTGTATGAGTGTTTCACTACATGCAGTTTTCAAATAGTCTAAATTGATGTAGATAAATATTTGAGTTCGTATTAATTAAAAGAAATGTGAACTGGATTGTAAGATGATTTTTGAAATCAAATAAATTGATTATTTCAAGAGGAACATCTTTGTCCTAGTTAGTAGCTTCTTTTAATTAAAACAATAACATGAAATCAAAATGAAAACTGTTAACATGTTCCATGTTCCAGACATTTCATCAATGCACATTATTACAAAAGAAACCAAAAAGTAATTTCATGATATCAAATGATGTTTACTAAAAACTAGTTTTAACAAACAGATCTGGCTTGAAATTGGTATGGAACACTTTTCCCAGTCCAAACTTTTCCCCTCTTTTTTCTCTCTCTATAGCTGTAGTATTTATAGTGTGGGCCCAGTGAATTGTACATCACGCTCCAAGACCGTGTTTTCTTACGTTTAGATTACTTCATGCTAAGATTTAGCAAAATACACAATTTAATTACCTTCATGTATTCTTTATTGTTTCTCTAACAGACTTGGTATGCAAATATTTATGGGTGAATCTCATGAAACCTGACAAGAAAATGCAGTGGATATTTCATCCCAAATGTTAAAAAAATAAATAATAATAATAATTGCGTATGCATAATGAGTTCATGTTTTTTAGATGCATATATTTTTATGCGTAAAGGAAATTAAGGCTATTTTTAGGACCTTAAAGATTTTTTGCATTGTGATATTATTTTATGATAATGAAGTACTTCACATCATTTATTATTACAATTATGCAGAAAACAAAATCAAAAATAAATAATTGCATTCCTTTTATTATGGACAAAAAATTTAAATAAATTAAAATCATAAAAATTTAAATTACAAAAAAAAAAAAAAGAAATAGTATTTGTTGTAATATACTAAATATATACTGATTTAAAAAAAAAGAAAAGAAAAATAACAGTAATGGTAATTACAAACAAAAAGTAATACATCTGGGTGCAATACAGAATTGAGTATTTGGAGGGTAAATGTGATTAAATGTCATGTATTAAGTATTTCTTTATTTTTTGGGGAAGAAATCTTTGAATGTTCTTCTTGAGATTCATCATTATTTGTTGGCTAAAATTATTTTAAAATAACATTTTATTGAATACACAGAATATGAATAAAACAAGTTATTGTTCCTTATAAATAAGCACCACACTGTTGTTTTCTGGCTCTGCAAAAATAAACATGTCCCTCTCCCTGTTCTAAATATATTTTATATCCTTACTTCCATTAAACAAAACAAAAACAAATCTTCAGAAAATGGTAAAAGCCACTATAAGGCCTAGCAAATGCACTTTTTTTGCACTAGAAAAACTTGAAAACTAGTTCATGTTATAAAAACAAAGGAAGAATGGTCTTAATTGTTACATAATGCCAGTTTAAACTATTTTAGGCACATACACTATCAACAAGTTAGTCTGGAAAAATAAAACATATCATTTGATAGCATAGAGTATACAGTGCACATTTATGATAATTTCATGGTATTTGAGCATACAAAAGAGCGTCATGGAAATGGCTCATTTTGTGTTCGGCGGAAAAAAAGAAAGTCAAATGGGTTTGAAATGACATGAGATTGAGAAAATGATTTTTGGGAGAACTATCCCTTTTACTGGCATCCTCAAAACATGCACATACAAATACAAGTAAGTGTAAGGATAGGCAGGTGAGATTTTATTGCTAAAGGCGGCGTACAAATCTCCTAGTGTTGGTTGACAGGTTTGATTGGGACATGTCTGCAACAAAAGGCAAAAATGAAAAGAACATTTTTGATTTAAAACAAAAGATTTGAACAAAAGACTATTTGTCTTGTGCATGCACACCTGAGAATTCCAGCTCATAGTTGAATCTGCCCTCCCAGAATTTTATTGTCCCAGTAGAGTCCTATTGATACTGTGCCTCAATATCTTGACTTGAAACACTACAATGACCCCACAAATGACAAAGTCCATCAAGTTTATGACACAGACTTCCAATTGCCATCCACATCTTGGAACTGCCAGCGAACAACACACTGTGATAATAAAAATGAAAGGAAAAGCATTTACACTTTAGTTTTAATTATATTTTTTCAGAACCTGGTCCATTTTATGATGAGACTGGCTTTCTTAAAAAGAAAATGTTTACTGTTCATGGATTTATACCTGTTGGTTTGCTAGACTCCACTGTCTATCCTCCTCACTTGTCTTTAAGTACCAAACTTATTATTCACTTGATACATTTCTGCCGAAAAAAATTAAGAGTGGTTATGTTCAAAATAGCATACTAGGACATTGGGATACTAGGATATGGAAATAAAGTTTTCACATAAATTTGTATTTTGAAATTTTGAAAACTACAAATTATTATTTAATGAGATGACATCTGGATGCCATTAAATTAATTTAAAATGAATGCAATTAGTTAATGTGATGACTGCACAAACAACTGTCAAAAATACAGTTTGAACTGTTTGCATACTGCACACTGTTTCACATATTATTATTATTATTAATTAGCAGGAAGTTAGGGTTAGTTTGGGTTAGGTTTAAACAATTTAACTTTATGTCCACATATATTTTCTTGACAGACACTGGCTATGCTGGGAATGGAATACAAGTCAACTGCTTACTGCATACTACCAAGTATATAGTGTATACTAACTATATAGTTTAAAATGTGTATTATGTGACCTCATTATCTTACATGTTTAATTCAGAGAGTGGAGAACATTTCATTATTAAATATGATTATTTAGCATTTTTAATCCTAGTTTGCATAAAAATCTGTTAACTTGGCAGTCAAGGAGATGTTAAAAACCAAGACTGATTATACTTCAATCATCACATGGGAAATGGCTATTTTAAACATGTTTGTACTACAAGACTGTACTACAATAATTAAGATACTATAAACAGATATATATCTATGTCTGTTTATAGTATCTTAACATGTCTTACCACTAAAGTAAAGAGTGTAAGTGGATCGTCCAGCTGAGAATGAAACCTGATATTGAGGGTTTAGCTGGTACAATCTCTCAATATCTGCACTATCCAAAGAACATCCCTGCAAACACAAAGTCCAATGAAATCTTTTACTGGTTTATGGTACTCAGTCCAAATGCCCTTATCACCCTTAAACTTCCAGATGTATTCAGTCGATGAAGCATTTGAATTCGTAGTGGGAGATTCCAGCATTGGTGAACTGCAAATGATTAATCATATCAAACTTTGATGTTGAACTTTTCCACACGATACAAGTTAAAAGAAATTGGACCTCATTTGTATTTCTGTGCATTAAACCATTCTGATGTAAATTATTGCAAGCAATTTATCTAAGAATGGTTTGATGAACAATTTGCAAAGAAATTTGGAAGTGGACCCCCTGAAAACTGAATTTGTAAAACTATTCATAAAACCAGTTGAAAACTTTGCAAAACCATTCATACGTAAATCGTCGCATTCATGAGTAAGAATGGTTTTATGAATAATTTATGCAAATTCTTTGGTTGACCCCCGAAGAGTCAAAAAGCGTAAGAATAGATATACAAACTATTTATACAGAAATTCGTAGGTTGAATTCCTGAAGAGTCTAAACACTGTGGCATTATAAGAATTCATACAACAAATCTTACATTTATTGTTGCGTTCATTTTACACAAGAATGGTTTTATGAACAATTTGCTCAGAATATTTGTTCTGCGAGGCCCATTGTCGGTCAGCACAATACGGCTCTAACCATTTTTTCTTTTGTGTGTTTTGGTGACACTAAGTGATTCTCTAGATACCTGTTGTTGACCATTACTATTGAATTGAACTTTGGTCGCCATCTCACTTTCCTCATCATGCGTGTGGACAGAGTCATGGCTAAAACATTACAAATAACACAGTAAATACAAATAAACTTTTAAATCTACAAGTTAGCTATTTTAAATTTCATGTGCATCGAGTGTATTTGTCATGAATGTTGCTAATATATTGCCGTGTTATAATTCTCAATTTTCCAAAGAGAGTTTTTCAAGAATTACCAGTAAAGTCCACCATGTAAGTCGTGTTTCCTGCTGTAAACTGGACTGAACCTGTTGGGTTGTTGTTGTACTGTTGCTCCATATAATCACTTCCAATTGATGAGGTGTTCCCATCTGATCCCTGCAGAATTTTAGGGGAAGCAAAATAAAGAGGAAGACAAAACAACAGGTTAACTTGTTAATTAAAACAGGTTTTTCTAGACCACTGATATGACTGGAGCAGAGGTGGAAAGTAATGAATTACAACTACTCTCATTACAGTACTTGAGTACTTTAAAAAAGATATATACTTTAAGTATAAATAAATAAGAGTACTTTTACTTTTACTTTCACTTGAGTTGATTAAAAATTAAGTATTCAAATTCACTACAGTTATTTTTCACCACAATTACAAAGTAAATGTTTTGGGGAAAAATACATTTATAAGTGCTAAATCTAAAACGTGTTGTGCGTGGCATGATGGAAGCCCGCAGGGCACAGCATTATGAGAACAGCAGCTTGCATAAACTGCCGCAGGTGTCCTCTCTTCTCTAGCGTCTCCAAGGCTTTCTGCCCTGTCACTATACAACAACTGTAATAGTGTGATTTCCTGCAAATTTTATATGAATAATTATTATAATTATATATAATATCTGATATAGTTATAATTATATATATTGCGATATTCTTTTGACTTTTCACTGAACATAATTTGTAAGATCAAGCCTACACAATCTAGAAGGGGTCCAATAATATCTATGTAAAATCTTAAATTGCATAAGGCATCTCTAGAAGCAGACTTAGTCCACACTTCTTCCTCCAATACCAAATTAAATCTTTTCCCATAATCTCTTGATAGAAGCTAAAGTTCCATCCCCCAGACTCTGAATTAACAGGGAGTAATACACTGATGCCTCATGACCTTTTCCAAATGCATGTAATCACTTCTACCAGAGCATTTGCCACTTTAGGGGGGTGTGTGCTTCTCCCAAAGATAGTACAGAGCAGGCGGTGCAGCTGTAAATACCTAAAGAACTGAGATCTGGGAATCCCAAAATGATGATCCCAATTCTCAAAGGATCTCAACACTCCACTCATACAGGTCACCGTGTGTAGTAACCCCCCTCACAATCCACTCTGAAAAGCAGAAAGAGGACTTATTAATACATAATTTTAGGTTTAGGCATATGCTTGAGGCAACATTTAAATAAATGTCCGGATTAAACACTCTGGACACTCTTGTCCATACAGAGTGCAAATATGAGATAACGGGGTTTGACTTTACCTCTCCGGTTAGTTTAATAGAAAGGCTTTACAATAGTCAAATAGGGGCAAGGACTACCTGTCCAATTGAAAGACTTTGCCATTCTATCAAATTGCTTGAAATAAGAAAGGGGGACAAGTTATTTATTTATTAAGTAGCAGTACTTTTACTTAAGTAAAAAAATCAGTACTCTTTCTACCACTGGACTGGAATCTCAAGTGAGTGAAACAGGTTTTAAAAAATAACTATTCATTTCTTCAGTGTGAAACCTTTTAAATGTGGAAAAAATGCACCCTCAACCGCAATGCTAACCATAACCTACCCTAAAATCATAGGGTAATGAAAGAAGGATGAGAAAAGTCAACAATTTCTGAGGTCAGCGATTGTTATCTTTGTAGTACCAGCCGACTTATTGTTTCTGACGGTTGTTCAGAAAAGTATTGCGTCGTATACTGAGGTTAGTAAAAGGTTCATTGATTGTCAAAGTATCAAAGTCAATATAGAGAGATCTGTTGAACCAATAGAAAACAATTAATAATATTTTATAATATAGCCCTAATGCTTATTACAATAAACTCAATATGATGAACTCTGTAAAGAAACACTGGGATTTGTTGAAGAATAAACTCACCTCATGCTGGTGTGGATGGTGATCCCAGTGTCCCTGGCTGACAGTAATGGGTCTCAATGACCATATCATTACAGATAGAAGACCACTGCTGTCCATCATACAACTGCCACTCATAGTGATTACCTGAGGATTTCATGAAAACAAAGACAACAATGAAATGTTGAATGAAATACTAAGCGGTAGCGTGAGTCAACAAATGAATCAAATTAAATACAGTTATCAACATGTCAGCAGAGTATGTATTGCTGGGATAGTTACTCAAAAATGAAATCCACTAAAAATGATTTCTCTAAAATTGTGATCCCATTACTTTATTAATTACATCATAGAAAAGTAATCACATTACTAATTACCTTACTTTTAAGTTGCTTTCCAAATCACTTTTGAAACGAATTGAAAATAATGTCTACGTTTCTTCCTTATTCATTATTGCACACAAGTCATACAGTATTCTCACCACCACACTTTTCTCCTTTATAATGACTTATTAGTGACTCTTCAGCTGTCACAGAAATACAAACAGTCATACAAATTAACCAAATTCATATTCCACATAAATACTGTATTATAGAAATATGTTAAACCTGGAAGCAAGGGCATAGCCATGAAATTACTTTTGGGTGGGCTTCAATAAAAATGGATGGGCCAAATTTTCACCCCAAAATTTTATGTATTTTTTTTTTAAACAAATTTTCCATTCAAACGTTCTTTCACACTTTCAGAAATCATAATTTATGCATTTTTTAGAACAATTTCTTTAAATATATATTTGAAGTCATAGAATAATCTCTGATATTCTGGGTGGGCCCAGATGCACCCCGACCCCCCGACTGAAAGTAATTAGTTATACTAACTAAATACTTTGTAATCGGATTACACCCAACAAACATAAATGGCATGCGGTGGCCCCAAAAACATATTCGGACATTTCAACAACACTAAAAATGTCTGAATGTAAGTGCAAAATACCAAAGCAAAAGAAATGTATTTTAAAGAAAGAAAGACATTTATTCGAAATAACAGAACCATTTACAAGGTAAATCAGAATAATTGTGTCACCTACCAAACAGCTGACGTCATCCTATTGCCATAATAACTGCATAACTCTGCATCTCTTCCTTAAAAATCATTGTCACACTTCTAAAATAAAACAAGACAGTTGCATGACATCATAACTAAGTATGTATGTATTTTAAATAACGGGAGCCTTTACAACAGTTTACACACATTTGTCTATAACATAAGATATTGAAATTAATGTTTAGTACATGTGATTGGTCAACTCACCAAATATGGTTCCTAGACACTATAATGCATCGTCAGCATAACAAATAATCTACTACTACACTCTAGAACTCCTACATGAAACAGGCGATTTCTCGACAGCTGATTGAGTTTCAGTTTCTTTTCAGCGTCATGTCTCAAGATTCCCCAAACAAACTCCAACATGAATTAACTGCAGACATCCGGGTATTTCCCGGGAAGTGGGAGGGTGTTTTGACTGTTTTCACAACATTTGGCCATTAAATGATACCATAGGACACATTTTAAAAATGTTGAGGAAGTGTTTTTTTTTTTTTTTTTTACCTTAGAATTATATAAAATAAAGGTATTCTTCTCAATCCAATGTCAAGAAACATAAATATAGTGTCAATACACAACTATAAAGTATTTATGAAACATTTCTGAATGGTTATATAATGTTGTCAGTGATCCCCATTAATATACTATTTATTTACATTTTTAGTAGAAAACATTTTGTCCATTTGTTTGATAAAGAAATAGTAATGTTACATTTTGTGCAGGTGTGTGTGTATGTTAGCTAAACAAGAATTTATCTTTCATTTATTATTTTTTTTATTTATTTATATCAAGTATCATATATAAAGCAAGGCACCAATACACCATAAAACAGTTCAGTTTTATGCGGTTGTCTCACTATAACTCTGTCATTACATGCAACAATTTCATTGCACGAGTGTCCAAAGATTGCATATTTTAAATCTTCAAATGCAATGTAAAATCAAATTGTCTAGAACACCACATGGCATTTGATATTATGTGTTGCTCAGTATTCACACAGGATCATGGTGTGGAGACTATCTCTGATTGGATGTTTTAATTGATCCTGACAGCAAGTGTGTGAACAGGTTGAAACTAAAACACTGCATAGAAAATAAAACTAACTGGACACATTCAGCATACACGATCAGCAGGGTGTATACACTGGTTCATATGATATCTAGATAATATGATTGCAAATTAACACAACAGGCATTTTAATCTGCATTGCAAAATTATCTTGGCTGATTCATAAACGCACGCACGCACACACACACACACAGTCTTTCAAAAACAAAAAGATATTCACTTGAGTAAAAAGTTTGACAGCTAGCCCTAGTCTCCCTTATATATAGTATATTGTTTGACAGTGTTTAGTATAATTCAATAATGATTCCACAGGCAGCTTTCAAAACATGACGGTTGTGGAAATAAAAACATTGAAACATTAAAATCACCAAGTAAATAACATAAAATTCCTTTCAATACATATTGGCCAAGTATTTGCTGTTTGGATCTTGAGCATCAGCCAAAATCTCCCACAAGACATTGATGATTGTTACACACGCCGGACGTTGCGTTTGGCATTTGTCCTCTGGTTGACTTGATTCATCCCTGAAAAAGAGAACAATAAACATCTCATCTCAACTTGATTTTATGTTTCACCCAAACAAGACAATAATTTACTTTAAAGTTTGTTTTAAAAGATTCAGGTTAATAGAACCACAAAATGATGTCTTTGCATTTTTAAATGGTTTTATATTCCCAGCAGAGATTGGACTGAAGGAAGGCTGGTGTGGTCACAATTTTTTTTAAATAAAATTACACTTGGGGGCTCCTATTTCATATTAAATTGTCAAATTATTACCCTGATATAAACTGTTTTTCTTTACCTTACCTTTCAACAGAGATCCAAAATGCATTTTCTGACAGATTTAAACATACCCAAGTGTATGGAAGTATATTAGTGACAAATGTCTTTGATAAAAAGCACGCTGATTTGCATTTACAACACCAATGTGAAAATGCATCCCCCAAATAATCCAAGCACAGTTAATGCATTGTGTTTATTTTTTAGTTAGTTCAATTCAGTGTGCTTTTTTGCTTCAAAGACATTTGTCATTAATATACTTCCATACAGTGCATCGTGTACAATTTTGTGAAGCATTTCCAGAATGTGACTGACACCACAGATCCTTGTCTTCATTTTAGACTAAAGTTACATATGTTTGTCATTGAAATCACTAATTCAAATGTAACCAAATCAATGACACAATTTTAATACTGATTGCCAGACAAAAAGATACATTTTCAGACATGTGCATCATTATAAATTTGAGTATGTTTTGCTGACATACTTGAAAAATCCAGTACGTAAGTGTCACTATTCACAGTGAAGGTCATGCTTTTTTGTTGTTGTTGGTAGCATCTCTCAATGTCAGCACTAGAAACTGAACATCCACTCTTTTGAGAAAACAACAAGATCAACAAAAGCAATTTGAATCACCCTACAGACATAAATACACACTTTAGTCAATGACTAATTATGTCAGTAAGTTTATATTAGTCTTAGATGGCACTCCTACAGACAGCATGTTAACTAACCATCTAACTGCACACAAAAATGGAAAGCACTTTGTCAATCTAGTAAGCTAAAATCTCACTGGCTAGCTTTATGCAACTTTCGAGAGTATAAGCAAATATTTTTTTTTTAATTATTAGTTCCACAGGAAACTAACTTGAATCAAATCTTAGTAGCAATAAAACTAGATATCCATGAACAGACCTGTCTATTTTACTTTGTTTTGTTAGTTGGGTCTGTAAAATAGTCTGTACTATTACTTTTCAGCTATTTTTCTGTGTCCTACACAATTGATTGTAGACACTATTTCACCATTATATTTTTTTCCATGATCTATTAATGTGGTATAATATATCTATACACAGAAAAGTATTATTCACATGTAAAGAAAGAGATTTACCGAGTTTTTGAAGGTGTGCCAGTTTCCACCACTTCTCCCTTCAAACTGCCACACGTGAGCTTTATCTGGAGGAGCCATCAAGTTCTTGAACTTCAAGGATAATCCACTATATCGGTTAAGTGAAAACATGATAATATTGATGAGTAATGTCCATTCAGCATTTGACTTTCAAACTATAATATAAATTAATTTAATGTGATTGTATTTCAATGGATGTTAATTTGTGACATCAATATACATTTCGTTTTTAGAGTACAGAATGGTACGTATTGTTAGTCAACATGCAATTCAAAGGCATTCACAACCTATTCTACTCGCATAATGCAACGTATTTCAGAGTGAAACAGAATGGTTTCAGTGGCAGAACAAGTTTTACATTGTGATGAAAGATTCCAAAGACAAATATTTTTCATTGGAATAACATGCACTGAGGAATCATGCACAGAAAGAAAGAAAGTAAAAAGGGGACATTTTGATTTCAAGTTGACTTTTATGAATAAGCTACAGAAACGAAATAAGGCAGAGAGCCCGACGGTGAACTTTTTGCCCTAATTGGATCTTTAAACTCACACTTCACTTTGAGGTTCATATTTAGGGCGTCGTCTAACCCGTCTGATGTGGCCAGTTGATAAATTTTTCTGAACCATTCCTGTAAACACACACAAACATTCATGAATGTGGCCAATCGTGTTTAAGAAATCAATGCAAAGAGTTCACTTGCTTTTAGGCATGTGCATAGGTGCAATAAAAACAAACCTCTGAAGTTAACTTCATAGGTGGTGGAGTCAATGTTGAACTGAACAGAACCTTTACGGTCGTTTTGGTACTTTCGCTCTAGTTTTGAGCTCTGAAGTGGACTTGCTTTGCCCTTAGAACCCTAGAAGCAAAGCTACAATTAATACATACTGTGCATTAGTTATATATTAAATATGGCAGCTAAGAATAGGGCAAAGAGATCTGATGTTATCAATGTAGTTGCCATTTCTGAATTCAGCAATTAATTAATGATTTGATTTGAGAGCAAATAACGAAGTGTAATGTTATTCATCACACAAGGTCATCGAAAGGCTTTAGATGTCATATCACTTACCTTCTCTCCATAACAACACCAGCTTTGGTCACCTCGGTACCACCAGAGCCACTCTGTCTGTCGTGAACCTTTACGGCGGACTTTAAAATTAGATTTCTTTAGAACTCTCATCTTAGTGAAATCAATTGAAATAGTCCTATAGTGAATGACATGAAGAATAAATCAGAGGCAGAGGGAAGTTCCTCAAGTAGTTCTTTAAAACACCAATTTAAGCATAATATCCAAATACAGAAAATTGTCATATTAAGCTAAACTAACACTTTAAAAAAGAAGAAAACTCAAATTAAATACAGTTCTAGCAACTTTGTTACTTGGACCCCTAATAAAAGCACTTATCTTAACAAACTTTAATCTTGTGATCTCTTGCACTCACCCAACACAAGTGTTATAGATTTTGATTCCTTTGGTGTTGGGGCATGAATATTGGGCTTCTAGAACATAATCATGGGCAATGTCCTTCCAGCCACTTCCCAAATCCAGCTGCCACCTGTAGGGCGTGTCACTGTCTCCATCACTTTCTATAAGTCAATAAAAATGACGAGCAATGCACACTATTTAGTTAATTAAACAATTATCCATTCCACACATAAATACACACTTAACAATACATCATAGTCTTAATAATGAAAGCATTTGACTAACTGTGTCCCAGGTCAGGAAGCAGGCAAACTGGTTAATCCGAACGTCTGCTAGCTGCCTTGAGACGTCACACAGGTCACATAAAGTACAACACATAGAGACAGTATATCCTAGATATCACATAGAGTGTGTCTGTTCCCTGAACTACCAAACACAATACCCTCACTAAATCATTTAGAAAAAATTTAATTAAGGTCAAATTTGAAAAAAGAAAAAGAAAAGATAAACAGCATATGAAGTTAGGGCTACTAAACATTAGATCTCTTTCTACTAAAGCACTAATTGTAAATTAAATTATTACAGATCATAGTTTGGATATGCTCTGAGCGAAACCTGGCTTAAACTGGACGAATATATTAGTTTAAATGAATCTAATCCCCCAGGTTATTGCTATAAACATGAGCCTCGACTGAAGGGTCGAGGAGAAGGTGTTGCTACAATTTGCAGCAGGGCTGGACTGGAAAGAGAAATCGGCCCAGGATTTTACATGGCAACTGTCCAAAAGTTGTTGAGGGGGGTGTTCGCTGTCCTTTTCTGCATATAGCAGAACCGTTTTGTGGTCTGTTCTGCATAACACGTCAGCTCATTTTAGCTTATCGCTGCCCATTCGGCCCGTTTCGCGGGCTCGGTTCTCCTGATGGCCAGTCCGCCCCTGATCGTCCCCAAATAGCGTCGGCCTACCGGGAAAAATATGCCAGAGTACCAGTCCAGCCCTGATTTACAGTGAAGTTTTTAGTGTTACTTGACAAGATACACATTTAAGTCTTTTGAAATAATAATGCTTAATGTGACACTGTCAGATTTAAATAAAAAATCTCTGTCATCTTTTTCCATCGCTACAGTATATAGATCCCCTGGGCCTAACACATGCTCTCTGTTGCTCCTGCCGAAAAACTAATTAATGTGTTCATGACCTCAAGACTAGATTATTGTGATGCATTACTGGGAGGATGTCCAGCAAGATCAATAAATAAACTTCAATTGGTTCAAAATGCAGCAGCCAGAGTGCTAACGAGAACCAAGAAATATGATCATATTAGCCCCAATTTATCATTGTTACATTGGCTACCTGTTAAATTCCGTATTCATTTTAAAATTCTGTTAACTACATACAAAACTTTGAATGGTCTAGCTCCACAGTACTTAAGTGATCTACCACGCTATATTCCATCTTGTTCATTACGATCACAAAATTCTGGCCTGTTAATAGTTCCTAGAATATCAAAATCCACAAACGGAGGTAGATCCTTTTCATATTTGGCTCCTAAACTATGGAATAGTCTCCCTAACACTGTTCGTGATGCAGACACACACTCTCAGATTAAGTCTAGACTAAAGACTCATCTATTTAGCCAGTCATACAAATCATTTATCCTTCAAATTAAAATTAGGCTGCTTTAGGTTAGTCTGTCGGAACCAGAATCCAGAAACATTGATCATGATTTATAACACTACAATAAATTGAATGGCATCTATAGTAACATTATTTTATTTGTTTCCCTGTCAGCTGGTCCCAGCCAAAAATCACTTCAGTCTATTATGATGACTTCAGAGGATGAATTGATGCCAACTCCAACCATAAGACATGGGATACATCATATGCCATTGCCTAAACCTTGGATTTAGGATAGACCTCAACGAAATTACCGTCCGGATGAACTGCGATTCACCTCACTGATCTCTGCCTAGACTACACTCTTAAAATGGAATAAATAGACTATCAATTAATTGCCAACAAATCAGCCAACTAACAAGTACAATGCTATGCTAATCTATGTGAACTTCTGCAGTTAATCCAGGATGAATTTCAAAGACATAAATAATTATTAATCTTACAGTTCTTACAAAATCTTTGTTTAAACACTGACCCTTATCAAACTACACATTGATGACATTATAGATATTACAGCTTAATTTTCTGTTAATCCATGATTTTCTGTAAAGCTGCTTTGTGAAACGATGTGTGTTGAGAAAGGCGCTATACAAATAAAAATGACTTGACTTGACATACCAACAGGTAAGGGACTTCGGCTCCTTCTCCGCTGTCTTCGATGACTTTTCCTCCCTGGACGTTCACTTTGTCTAGATGATGAAGATGAACTCTGTTTATGGTTGAGGCGACACCCAGCACCATAGCGACAAATGCCTTTTGAGTGGTCTGAGCAAATGTGCAGGTACCAACATTTGTCTCCATATTGGCAGTGGCCATAATTGTAATACTTACAAACCTTAACACAGAACATAATTGATTAAAGGGATCAGGGACACGATGAATCAAATTTCCCTTTTTTTCAACATGTAAGAGGTCATTTTACTTAAAACATACTTTCTTACAGTTTCAGAACTCAAAACTTTCTCTTCACTGCAAAAAGAGCATTTGTTGAAACCAAGCTGCCAAAATGACTTGTTCTCTACTTCCTCCACATTGTGATGTCACACTGCTTTAGACATTTGCATCTGACCACCTCCACATCAATGCCTTCTTTACCTCATTACTTCCTTAGCCTCGCCCAGTAGTGGTGAGCAGTGAAATGGCAAGTCAGTCAAGAGCAGAGAGCCAATCAGAACAGTGGGCGTTTAAGGTCAAGTCTTAAAGGAGAAGCAGCACCAAAACTAAGCGTTTAAGGGTCAGAATGAGGGTGGGAAATTATCATGTTTTATAAATATTCTACTGTTATTTGAGCAAAAAACTTTACTAATATCATTAGTGGACCTCAAGGAACATATTCAAATAATATAAAAGGCATGTCATGACCCTTCAAGGGTTCACACGACCCAATCTATTAAACTTCTCCTTTGGTTTTCCATGGAAGAATGTCATACAGGTATGGAATGACTTGAGTGAATTGAATTTCCATTTTAATTTTTGTTTTTGAGATGAACTATTCCTTTAAAGTAATGTGTTTCATTCTTACACATTTTTTAATTAAAAGTGCACTATATTGAGAGGATTTGTCTTCGTTATCTTACAATATTCTACTTCCTTTTTATGTCTTTCTTACTCCATCTAATTTGAGATTAACCTTGGCAGTGGTATGTCTGGCTTCATTTCCAGAGCTGGAGCCAGGATCTGAGTCTGTTACAGAGTCTGAGACATTGCCACTAAGACTCGTGCTGCTCTCCTCAAAGTCTGACGTCTGATGTCTGCTTTCACCTAGGAACAGAGAAGTCCTCATTATTGATAATCAAAATACAACTTAGAGATTGTACTGTAGGAGATACCGGGGTTATATAAGGAAGGTGTCACATGCTGTATATCGCCTGTAACTAAGGTTTTGAGTCAAACTTAATAAATTCCTGTTTTCTCTGGCAGTGATTATATTCTGTCCAAAAGCACACCAGTGCAATATTGCTTTTATGCAACATTTATATGAACACAAAAACTAGGCTAATATCCACTTATACAAGTACCATAATTGTTTAAATTAAACGGTGTTAAAAAGCCACGACACAACCCATTTGAAATACTGTACATAGGCTATATATTGTGGGAGATTTTGTTCTTATTTGATAACATTTTATACTTCTTACAAATATATTCTAGTTTAGTTGACATTTAAACAACAAATCTACCCTTGAAAGATTATGTTTGTGAAGGAGATTGAAACTCCAGTCGAAACGAGACACCAAAAGCCTCCAACCTCGAAAACTGCGTGTTCAGACTAAAAAATTATACTTAAAATGCATGTTTAATGGAATTTTGTTCGTTTTATATCTGAATTAGATTAAGAACTCACCCATATACTCATCCCAATTCGAAGCCATGTTAATAAACGAGATTCACTTTATGCTTTCATTTTCATTTGCTCAGAAATAAACATGAGCGCAAAAATGCTTACGTCTCCTTACGTAAGTCACGTCATCTATGTTGTTGAAGACTTCGGTTAAAAATATACCATTATTTCACTTAAAAATTGAGACAGGCCTTTAATACCCGGACAAAATTAATCGAAGTTATGCACATCAAATAGGACATTTTGAAGCGTTGGCGCCATCTGACGGGGAACAACTGTAACTACAACCACTGTTCTTGTCCAGCAGGCCTCTTTTTTTCTTAAAGACTGAAAGAGCCAGAGTGCACTTAAAGCAGGGGTCGGGAACCTTTTTTCACTAAGGAGCCAATTTTTAGATTTTTGGTTGATGCATTTTTTCAAAAGAGCCATACCACAAACAAATAATTTACTATTTTCAAAAACAAAGTTTTTCAATAAAATGTTTATATTGCCCATAGACTACTCAAAAACAAACAAATATGCAAACATTAATAGGTAACATGTTGCAATATGGAACTGAGTACACATGTTTGTGCAGCTCTCCGTAAAATGACTTCCTTTTACTTCATGAAAAATGTAACTTCCCTTTTGGGCTTGACGATATGTAAAAAAACATTTGAATGATAATCGCATTTAAAATATCAACATTCGATTATATGATCAATCTCCAAGATCAGTGAATATTTTTGCTTTATTGATTTTGCTTTAAACGTGTTAATTTATTGAAACACGAAAAACGAATGAAAAGACATTTCTAAATTCAAATTGCACTTTATACGAAACGAAAAAGCAATACAAATAACGAAGTGATAAAAACATCCTCTATATAACCATCAACCCAAATCCAAACATTTACCGTCTCCAACAGCTCCATTTGCCCTCACGCAAGTATCAGTATGCAGCAACAGGTGAAAATTACTAGCATACAACTTAAGAACTAAAGACAATTATAAATGTAAAGAAATGATAATAATTCATAATAAATAAGCCTAAAAAAATGATTGTATTCCCAAAAAATATGTGTTCTTATCAATTGTGTTTGTATTCCGTTTTAGTCATATTTATGCCACCTTAAAGGGAAAAAAATAGAACTCAATTTTAGGATCAAGGTGAACATGTCTTGTATTACCTTGTGAGTTAATCACTTTCGTCTTTGTTTATTTAATACAAGGATAACTGTATATATCACTGAACCTGCAGAGTTGCATTCACAATGTGTAAGAGCAAACTAAACTCGCAGTACCTCATGAGATGATCGGAGATCATTTGCAGCATTCTCATAGACTACATTATTTTTGCAAACAGTTTTCAGTTGAATGGAACAGAAAAAAACGAGTGATAACTCACTGGATTGAGTCTCGTCGCATTTTGTGGGTGATCCTGGTTGCACATAAAAAATAACGAACGTTCATAAAATTGCTCGTAGAAAATCCTCTTAACAGTTAAGATCAATAGTTATTGGGAAACATTTGTGTGTTGGAGAAGCGCTTTCATTGCATTGGGAGAAAGGAAATCAAAACAGTGTCATTGACTTCAAGATTTGCAATCGCACCCACACTTTCTGTTGGAAAAGTCTCTCTAGAAAATTTTAAACGTTCATATGTTGGTGAGAGACCCGGCGAGCCATCTGATTTTAACAAAGAGCCACATGTAGCTCGCGAGCCATAGGTTCCCGACCACTGACTTAAAGGGACAGTTCAACCCAAATTGAAAATTCTCACCCTCATGCCATTCCAGATGTGTATGACTTTCTTCTGCAGAACACAAAAAAAGCTTGTTGAGTCCACACAATGCAAGTGAATGGTGACCACAACTCAGAGGGGCCAAAAAGGACATATAGGCAGCAGAAAAGTAATCCATAAGACTTGTGTGGTTAAATCCATGTCTTCTGAAGTGAAATGATAGGTGTGGGAGAGAAACAGATTATAAATCAGATTATAAATCTTTTTTTTTTACTGTAAATCTACACTTTCACTTCCACATTCAAGTCAAGTAATCTTTCGGTTTTGTCAGTAGCGGCAAATAGTAATTTTTGCCAAAAGAAGAGCCGCAAACTTCTGGTAATAATTGGCCAAATTGCAAGCTCATTTGAAAGTGAAAATAAAGAGAGCCAAATTTACATGTTTGCCCAGAACACTACATTTTGTAAGGGGAGTTATTGACGCGACTGATGCGTTAAACAACGAGCTGTTCTCAACCATAAATAAAAACCATTCGCTTGTAAGACAGATTGTGGTACTGCTAGTTCAAAACAAGTGCAGAGTTGTGCTTGATGCTTTGGATCTTTTTAAACTATTTTCACTAGATGAGAAGACACTTGGTCTGAAATGTAAATGTTTCTTTATTATTTACTTGTTTGTGTAAAAGCAATATCACCCTAGCAGTTGTGCAACTGGTCTGAATATCAGAACAGCCTCATACTGATATCAACAGGGTTGGGAGGGTTACTTTTGAAATGTGTTCCACTCACTGATCTACAGTCGTATGCAAAAGTTTAGGCATCCCTGACAATTTCCATGATTTTCATTTATAAATAATTGGGTGTTTGGATCAGCTTTGATCTATCAAATAACTGAAGGACACAGTAATATTTTGGTAGTGAAATGAGGTTTATTGGATGAACAGAAAATGTGCAATATGCATCAAAACTAAATTAGAGAAATATCACATCAATATTTAGTTGAGCCTCCTTTAGCAGAAATAACAGCCTCTAGACGCTTCCTACAGCCTGTAATGAGTGTCTGGATTCTGGATGAAGGTATTTTGGACCATTCCTCCTTGCAAAACATCTCCAGTTCAGTTAGGTTTGATGGTTGCCGAGCATGGACAGCCCGCTTCAAATCACCCCACAGATTTTCAATGATAGTCAGGTCTAGGGAATGGGATGGCCGCTCCAGAACATTGTACATGTTCCTCTGCATAAATGCCAGAGTAGATTTTGAGCAGTGTTTTGGGTCGTTGTCTTGTTGAAATATCCAGCCCCGGCGTAACTTCAACTTTGTGACTGATTCCTCTACATTATTCTCAAGTATCTGCTGATATTGAGTGGAATCCATATGACCCTCAACTTTAACAAGATTCCCAGTACCGGCACTGGCCACACAGCCCCACAGCATGATGGAACCTCCACCAAATTTTACTGTGGGTAGCAGGTGTTTGTCTCGGAATGCTGTGTTCTTTTGCCGCCATGCATAACGCCCCTTGTTATGACCAAATAACTCCATCTTTGTTTCATCAGTCCACAGCACCTTCTTCCAAAATGAAGCTGGCTTGTCCAAATATGCGTTTGCATACCTCAAGCAATCTTTGTGTGCAGAAAAGGCTTCTTCCGCATCACTCTCCCGTACAGCTTCTCCTTGTGCAAAGTGGGCTGAACTGTTGAACGATGCACAGTGACACCATCTGCAGCAAGACGATGTTGTAGGTCTTTGGAGGTGGTCTGTGGGCTGTTTTTGACCGTTCTCACCATCCTTCGCCTCTCCGATATTTTACTTGGACTGCCACTTCTGGCCTTAACAAGAACTGTGCCTGTGGTCTTCCATTTCCTCACTATGTTCCTCACAGTGGACACTGACAGCTTAAATCTCTGCGATAGCTTTTTGTAGACTTCCCCTAAACCATAATATTGAACAATCTTAGTTTTCAGGTCATTTGAGAGTTGTTTTGAGGCCCCCATGTTGCCACTCTTCAGAGGAGAGTGAAAGAAAACAACAGCTTGCAATTGGCCACCTTAAATACCTTTTCTCATGATTGGATGCACCTGTCTATGAAGTTCAAGGCTTACTGAGCTCACCAAACCAATTGTGTGTTCCAATGAATCAGTGCTAGTTAGTTACAGGTATTCAAATCAACAAAATGACAAGGGTGCCCAAATTTATGCACCTGTCTAATTTAGTTTTGATGCATATTGCACATTTTCTGTTCATCCAATGAACCTCATTTCACTACTGAAATATTACTGTGTCCTTCAGTTATTTGATAGATCAAAGTGAAATTGCTGATCCAAACACCCAATTATTTATAAATGAAAATCATGGAAATTGTCAGGGGTGCCTAAACTTTTGCATATGACTGTATATATATATAGATCATCAGCGATTCACTACAGATTACAGAATATATTATGTAAAATGTAATTTGTAACGTATTCTGTTAGATTACTCAAGATCAGTAACGTATTGTAAATACTTTGGATTACTTCTTCAGCACTGGTAGATGTTTTCAAAAACTCTGTCAGCACAGTAAGACAAAATACACGTTAAAATTACATTCTCTGAAAAACCCAAATATCTTATGCAGTGTTGTTTCTAAAACAATATTAATCAAAATGATCTTGTTTTGAGGATTTTTACATATTTTTACAGGAAAAAAAAACAAAAATGTTTATCAAGAATATGATTTTTGCTCTAATATCAAAGATCTTACTGGAAAAAAACAAATTATGATCTAACGTGAATTTTCTTGTTAAAATAATATGATCGTGTCTGGTAACATGCATGTAAAATGGCTAGAAATAGAATTGTAGCTTAGCGTAAAGCTGACAGTTTACAAAAGGTTTGTTTCTATTTCTTCTGCTCCAAACTTACTTCAAAGTTACTCCAAACGTACTTCTCTGTCTGCTCGTATGAATGTAACACATCATAAGAAAGTGTCTCACCGCTGTTCAAATGCACTTTGGATCTAGGGCTGGACCGGTAATCTGGCATACCGGGCATTTTCCCGGTGGGCCGACGTACTTTTGGGCCGAACAGTGGCAGAATGGCCATTGGGAGAACCGAGCGGGCCTGTGGTTCGGCCACAAAACGTGCTGAATGGACCGCGATAAGCAACAACGTGCCGCTGCGTTATGCAGAACGAACCACAAAACAGCACCGCGAGAACAAGCCACGTGATAAAATGCACAGACTGACTGTCTCAGACATGGTGGAAACTCGTCCTCCACCATCCGGATTGAGGTGAGTCACTACGCCACCTCGAGCATCTAGGGCACTTTGGGAATTAGCCATTACAAATTGGGGAGAAAAGGGGAGGGGAAAAAAGAAATTAAAAAGGCAATGTAAATTACATGGACACTAGATTAAACAATTAGATGATTAAATAAATAATCATCTACTATTGTTTGTAAGCCTTTAATATCATGAAGTGTACATCACATTTTTTGTGATTTTACAGGCAACAGCAAAATAAATATATAAATGAATAAATAAATTCCTTTTCAGTGAAAAATCGAAATCTTCTTAAAAATATAAATTAACATGAGAAGCAAACATGCATTACATATTAAGAGTTGTTTTGTGTATTTTGTTATAAATCTAGTCAACGAACGATTAAATAGCCTACACTTAATTCAAATAATCTTATAGGCTAACATTAGATTAATCTCTTTAGCGTAGACATCTGTGCTTCTCATCATTAGTGGCAAATAAACAACAAAAACAATAAAAAAGTTCTTTTCAACAAAAACTTTTCGATTAGCAGAGATCATTTAGCAGAGACGGGCCACTTCTATTAAAATTGATGGGAGAAATTGGAACACCCAACCAAGGAACTCTATCGCGAACAGTCAACAGATGTTGAAAAGAGGTCCCACCTTACAAGTAAAAGAGCCAATCACCTTTTAGATACAAACATCACCTGTCAAACACATTAGCTATTCAAGCCAAGAAAAATGCCTATTTTAGCCACTGATATATATAGAACTGGATTGCTCATGACGTCATATCAATGAAGCCACTGTACCACCATATTGCTATGACTTAACAGGAAATCATCTCATTTCAGTGAGCTAACATTAGTCATTCAATCACCGATTTTATATCTGAAATCTGCAAGTGCATCATTACAACGCAAACATCCTGCACATGTAATTATTTACAGAGTTGGGGAGTAATGAAATACATGTAACAGGATTACAATTTAAAATACAAAATATAAGTAACTGTATTCCACTAAAGTTACAATTTAAATAATTGGTAATTAGAATACAGTTACATTCAAAAAGTATTTTGAATAATGAAGAGGTTACTTTGCATTTTATTGTCATTTGTTTAATTTATATATCATTATATCATTTATAAATGATTATATCATTTATAAATGATCCAAAGTGCATTTGAACAGCGGTGAAACACTTTCTTATGATGTTACATTCATACGAGCAGACAGAGAAGTAAGTTTGAAGTAAGTTTGGAGCAGAAGAAATAGAAATAAACCTTGTGTAAATTGTTAGCTTTATGCTAAGCTAAAATACTATTTCTAGTCATTTTACATGCACATGTTGGCAGACACGATCATATTATTTAATCAAGAAAATTCATGTTAGATCATAATTTGTTTATTCTAGTAAGATCTTTGATATTAGTGCAAAAATCATATTCTTGATAATAATTTTGTATTTTTTTCCTGTAAAAATATCTAAAAATCCTTAAAACAAGATCAATTTGATTAATCTTGTTTTAGAAACAACACTGCATAAGATATTTGGGTTGTTCAGAGAATGTATTTTTAACATGTGTATTTTGTCTTACTGTACTGACAGAATTTTTATAGTCAAAACAAGTGAAAACATCTACCAGTGCTGAAGAAGTAATCCAAAGTATTTACAATACCTTACTGACCTGTATGTATTCTGTAATCTGTAGTGGAATATATTTCAAAAGTACTCTCACCAGAGTTTACGCTACACCTACGTTGTACACCGTACTGCATCATTTTACTTTATGCTCTACTGCACTAAAGTCAGACTTTGTTTTCTATCAACCTCTGAAAAATAATAAAAAAATATAAACCTAAAAATAACCATTAAAGAATGTTCTGTATAAGTAATTTTTAGGTTATTGAAAAAAAAACTGCAACGTTCTGGGAATGTTAGTTTATGTTATGGTATGTTTTGTATAAGCAGAGACTATTTAGCAGAGATGGGTCACTTCTGTTCAAATAAATGGGTGAAATTGGTACGCCAACAGTCACCAAAGGTTAACGGATGTAAAAAGGAAGTCCCACCTTCAGGTAACAGAGCCAATCTCCATTTAGACATCGCCTGTCAATCAACTTGAGAAATTGCATGCGCATTAGCTATTCAAGCTGGGAATTAGGGAACTACCAGTTTAGTCATATTTTACTGCTGATTTGAAATATGTTCTGTGATCGTAATCTTGACCAACCATTTTGGAGATTTTGGTCTTTCCCAATTCAAGTAGATAGGAGCTCCACTGGCATGCCGCTTGTTTACATAGAAAAGATGGAATCCAAAAATGGCTGCTGAGTGAACTGACTTGCTAAAAAGACTTTGGTATAAGTTACTTTTAGGTTATCCCACAAAAAACACCCTGCAACCTTCTGGGAATGTAAGTTTATAGTTAGAAAATAAAGAATCTATAGAAAATATTCTTAGAACGTTAGGTTAAAATAACCAAACGGGAAACATACGCTAATGTTTGGGGAACGTTGTGTGTTTGCTGGGTTGCATTCATATCCTGCCTAATATACAAGCTCTGGAAACATTTAAGGGACAACTGCAAAATGATCAGTTTCTCTGGATTTATTATTTATAGGTATGTGTTTGAGTAAAATCAACATTTTTGTTTTATTCTATAAAGTACTGACAACATGTATCCCAAATTACAAATACAATTATTGTCATTTAGAGCATTTATTTGCAGAAAATGACAACTGGTCAAAATATCAAAAACATTTCAGACCTCGAATAATTCAAAGAAAAGTTCATATTGATTTTTAAACAACACAATACTAATGTTTTATCTCAGAAAGTGTCCAGATATCAATATTTAGTGGAATAACCCTGACTGTCTTTCACATTGCTGTTGGGTGATTTTTTGTGACTCCACAAAGCAGCTTCCTCTTGATCATATTCCTGGACTGTTGAGAACAAATATTAACAACAGTGATATAAATGAACTTCTTTCATTGACCACTAAATGTCAGTAAAACTCTCCTGCAGTGTTTCATTCCTTCATTCGTCTTTACAATTCAATCGCCAAACTGGATTCAAATGACAGATGTGATAAAACTTTTGTATGAATCAATTTCAGTCAATTTTAAAAAAAGCAATAGCAAAAACACAGCTTAAGAAATCTAAGTTCATGATTTTTATTTTATAAACAAGTAATGCTGCCTTTAAAGGTTTTAATGCTAAATGTTTTCAGTTGATTTTGTAAAGGAAAAACATCTTTCTTTACCGCTTATTCTTGACACAATCAAAAGATTTTTTTGAATTTTTGTTGGTGACTGTGACTCAATCATATTACTAAGGGAAGGTTTAAAAGCAATGCTTATTGCATGAACAACTAACTACAGAAGAGTTTTACATTCTCAGTGCTAGCTTGTTCTGAGTGGTTTTCAGCATGTTGCTATATGGTTGCTGAGGTGCTCTGGGTGGTAGCTTGGGAGTTGTGGGTTGTTGCTAGGTGGTTGCTGACTGTGATAAGACTTGTGACTTTCGCCTGCCAGATAAAATGGACCAAGGCACCAAACCATATCTGGGCACTATATCTCTGTGTAAAACTTGATTTAATCGGCAAGCAAATTGTCCATTGTTGCCAAAGGTTTGCTGCAGGTTCACCACTACTGTGAAGAGTCAGCAAACTTCTGGCAAACAATTGCAGCAAATCACCAGCTCATTTGCATGTGAAAATAATGAGTGGTAAAATTTGTGGCAAGTTTGCGGCTTGTTCACCAGAGCTCTAGATTTTTTAAGGGATTGAAAACCCCCCCCAAAAATCTTAAAGATTTGAACTGTATTGTCTTAAGTAATATAATTTCTTGACAGGCTTTGTGAGATTCATCAATAAAGACACCTCTTAAGATGCTTATGAAAACCAACAACCAAAATTAGCAAGATGTGATAAACTTGCAATATTACCTATCTTTGTTTTGTTTTTATTTTGTTTTTTAATGCAGCACAGCAGTGACAGTCAGGAAACTTTTTCAAGACGTGACAGTGATGGTTTGGGGAACATCAAGAAAAACAAGAGAGTGGTAGATGCTGAATTCCGCTTTGTAGTTCCCCTTAAAATCTGACTTGTGCTGACTTAACTAACGTTAACGCACTAATGTTTCTTTGCTCTCTTCTCAGCAGTCAATTTTATTCAATCCAAAATTAGCAATCACATTCCCCCCTTTGACCGTTTAAACAATGATCATCAATTTATCGATTAAGCTTAGCCTGTTTCCATCCCCGTTTCCCATTCACCTATTCCAATCATTCTCTCATACACCTCATTGTACACAACTTCAGAATCATTTTTCATTGCTACAGGATCTAACTGCACATATTGACCCTCACTGCTCTTAACGGTCCCCTTTATCATTTCTCCCACACATGTAAGAATACATTTTACAACACACATGATTACAGTTCCTGTAATGAAAAGAGTTAGCAGCAAAGGCATCAGAAACTTTAATATTGGTCCGAGTACACTGCCAGAAATCATGAAAGAGTTTGTTCAGCTAATCCCACGATGCATTTGGATATTTGGCACCCTGCCACAAATCATCTCGCACCCTTGTCATGTCCTCCAGCACATTTGATATGATGCTTTCATCTGCATCATATGCTGGAACAAACATTTAGCATTCATTTCCATTTTTTTTACAAATACACCTTCTTCAGCTAAACTTCCTTCTAATACCATTCGGTTTTCAAGAGTCATTTGTCGCATGTAACACATTTCCGTTTTAGAAGGTTAAAGCCAATTTAATGTTGTTCACAAAATGATACAGTTCATAATGGATTCTGTGAATCCAGTTAATCGAATCGGTATGTTTCCATAAACTGTGAATTAGGGTTAAGTTAGCTAACCAAAAATAAACAAACTCTTCCGCCAAAGCAGAAGTGAATGCTACAGCAACCGTGGCAACAGGAACCATCCAAACATAGAGGATTTATTGGCCCCCTTGGCTGGGCCCATCAGAGTCACATAATGACACAAAACATTACATGACAAAAACATAATGCAGGGTAGTTTTATAATTCCAAGGGGATAATGCAATTTCAATTTTAAATACATAGAGGAAAAAATCCTGAACCAACTCCTTACAAATAAACCAACATGCGATGCCTTACTCCCACCTACAAATTGGTATGAAGACTTTTTGCAAAGGACAATCTATTATTGTTACTTTGTAATCATCTCATAAAAGCTTTGAATTGATGAAGAAAGCATGTGGTAATTTGTGCATTAGTGTTAATGAAACATTGCTGTCACAAAGTAATAAAACTAGTTAGTGCAGTATTATGTCCAATGAATACAAACATGAATGTCAAATGACATTAGAATTATATAAACAACTATTATTTTATTGTTATGCCATAATAACACACGAGTTAGGAATAGTATAGAAATACTTTAACAGTGCAGAACTGACCGCTTTTCATTCATTTAAATGATTGACTCAGCTGTCAGCTCCCTTAAAATATGGGATTATGTCTCTTCACATTTTCTAGGTTGTTTCTCTCTGAATCTTCTATCCCGCAGTTAAAAAATCAGTTAACATTCATTGCATTATTATCCATCCCTCTTTGGGTAAAAGTTCAGAAGTTAAAAAGTATATAAGTATTGTTTTGTTTCAAAAATAATAAATTGTAAGAACTTTATTTGTCGACTGGAGTCATGTGGATTATTTTGATGCACCCTAATTATGCATTTTGCACCATCAAAAATGTAGTACTTTCACTTAGATTGGAGGCCTGAAATGAAATCCTAAAAATCTTAAATTCTGTTTTGATGAAGAAAGAAACTCAGATACCTTGAATGACCTGATGGTGAGTAAATTATCAGCAAATTTTTATTTTTGGGTTATCTATTCCATTAAGCAGTTGTGGCAGTTCTGTGACAACCTCACCAGACAAGGTAGAAATACCAACATTTTGGCCATGTTGTTACAACGTTGTTAAAAGGTTGGCTACGTTGAGGCAACATTCTGTGTTTAGATGTATTAACAGTATTTTGCAAATAATCACCTTGAGGAGATGGAATTCCAAAGCAATGAAGGTGGGAAACCGCTGAACTTCACGGCTAGTGCTACAGAGAAGCACCTGCACCACAAGATATAAGAGATGCTAGCATCATGTTGTATGAAAGCAAGGGTACAACATGATTAGGGGCACCCCAGTTGCTCTTCATGTAGAGCATGTACCATGTACCACATGACTAACTTAGGCACAGTGGCTGGTTTGAATCTGGCACAGACCCTTTTGATGCATATATCATCTTCTACCCTGAATGCCCAAAATAATTATCAATCAATCAGTACATAAATAATGATTGTAACAAATCTCCATCCATCCATCCATCGTCAACCGCTTATCCTGTACAGGGTCTGGAGCCTATCCCAGCTAACATTGGGCAAAAGACAGGGTACACCCTGGACAGGTCGCCAGTCCATCGCAGGGCCACACATATACAAACAACCACTCACACTCACATCCACACCTAGGGCGATTTTTGGGAGACATCAATTAACCTAGCCTGCATGTCTTTGGATGGTGGGAGGAAGCCGGAGCACCCAGAGAGAACCCACGCAGACATGGGGAGAACATGCAAACTCCACACAGAATGGCCGGGGCAACCGGGATTTGAACCCACGACCTTCTTGCTGTGAGGCGACAGTGTTAACCGCTGCACCACCGTGCTGCCATGTAACAAATCTCCTTTTTGCAAAAATAATTTTCCCAAATAGACTTCTGATCCCTACAAACCCTAAATAATATCAATCGCAGGGCAGGCTACAACTAACGGCTCACATTCAGATTAGCCTGTACCAACTCCGTTGCATCCTACCAAAAGTAGCCCAATGCTGTTGAAAAATATTCTGGCCATATGCAACATTTCAGCTGTGGGCCTTTATTAGTATACATCTAAATTAGCCAGTGTCAAAAGTGCTGCATCTAAGCCACATCTGTTTTATGATATTTGGGGCATATTTGCCATGTCAAATGTGGGCCATGTTAGGCTTACACCCTGATTGGCCAATGCTGACTGTGCCGTATATTTGCCGAAATTGCCCCTGAATTGTTATTAATTATTTGGGCCATATATGCCATATCATATGTTTACACTTATATTACATTTATGCATTTGGCAAATGCTTTTATCCAAACCTTATTACAGGGACAATCCCCCTGGAGCAACCTGGAGTTAAGTGCCTTGCTCTTGGGGATCAAACCAGCGACCTTCTGATTAACAGTTATGTGCTTTAGCCCACTACGCCACCACCTCTCCACTCATATGTTGGGCCACTTTAGGTACCATTTTAGTACCATTTGTGCAGCATCTTTACCTAAAGTGGCCTAATACTGTTCAACAATATTTGGGCCATATTTACCATGACAAATGGTCACACCCTGTTTAGCCAGTGCTGAATGTGCCATATCTTTGCCAAAACTGGCCCAGGTATGTTTTAAGATAACTTGACCACATTTTCCACAACATATGTGGGCCACTTTTGGCTCACACCCAGATTAGCCTTTGTCGACTGTGCCACATTCTTGCCAAAGGTGGCCCACTTTTTTTTTGTGATATTTGGGCCATATTCTCTATTTACAACATGGGCCACTTTAGGGTCACATACAGATTACACATTGTCGTGAGCACCGCATCTTTGCCCACATGTGTTTTGGGATATTTGTGCCATATTTGTATTTTACATGTGGGCCAATTCAGGCTCACATCCATTTTGTCCGGGCCAGAAGAAGGCCAGCAGTGCCAAATCATTGCCTGAAGTGTCCCATATCCGGATGCTAGCCTATCTGGGCATTATCCAATTGTATTGGATCAATTTAAGATGTGTATTAATTGATAATGTTTGTGCTTGATCTTTCTCCATTCATTTCCAATGATCTGAAGATCATTAATCCAAGCCAATCTTTTAAGATTTGTTGAATTTTTTGAAGCAGTAACACATTTGCTATGAAGCAGAGGTTTTCAATTGGTGAGCAGCAGTAAATAAAAAAAATGAGTAGATAGTGAATATGCGTAGCGCCGGTGTCGCATTTGGTACCTCATTAACGGCAGAAAATTTTGCTCACGATTGCTCAAGTTCATATGGATAGTTGTAAGAAAACCCTGGAGTAAGGATTGGTTTTCTTTGGTCCCTCTATCAATAGTTTGTCTCAGTCTGCATTCGTTGAGTTTGCGCCTCTGAACCTCATAAGGGAAGAGAAACAGATGACAATTACACAGAGTGTATCAGTTCATTCTCTTCTCGTTTATTGTTCAAGCACATCTTTATGTATCATTCAGTAAAGCAGCATAAGCCAATAGAATTTAGCAGAATAGTTTCTTCACCGTATATGGGTTGACCTAGTTTAACATAGTGGGCTACACAATAGCAGAATGGTTTCTTCCAGTAATTGCCATGTTAATTAAACTAATGGGGATGTTTGCTTGTGAATCTGAGCAGTGTTATTATTCACTTCTTGAGGAGCAATCATTAAAAGTCTCAGTATCACATACATTCCCCTGTTTTTAATGGAAAACATGAAAGAAGTCCCTCACTGGTTGTCACCGATGTCCCTTGAACTTTCTGTCAAGAGTTGCATCAGTGTACCGGAGCAAAAGCAGGGGGTTTCACGCTGGCAGTTTAGTCCGAAACAGAGCACAGTTCACATGAAAATTTGTTAATAAAAAGAAAATGTAGTAGTTTTTTAGTAGTAGCCTAGAAGTACCAATAATAATAGCCTAATTATTATTTCTTCTATACTGCTAAAGAATGGACATTGATATCAATGACTCTTAGATCATATAAAATTACGGATCTGAAGATACTAAAGTGAGTCTGGGGAATTTTGTATCTCTCCCTTAAGGTTTCAAAAGACATCAGTGTATTCTCTTCATAAAGGTCAGCTATCTTTTATAAGCATTTCTGAGTCTGAGTCTGATTTGCCTGGAATAAATATTGCATTACCCCAAATAGGAGAGAACTGGGATTATACTGGTGTATCGCCCAACTCAGCTTGTGACTCATGCCATAATAAGATGTTAGTTTTAGCAAATGGGTTAGATGTTTTCTGTCTCTTTAAGGAATCAGAATACAAGTATGTGTCAAGACTCAAACCTCCTGTGTCTTTTCTTTCAATCGGAACCCATGGAATAGATCTGAGTTGGGCTGCCTTAAAATACCATAAAAGTTTAAGGAGTTGTAGTCCACCTCTTTCATATGGAAGATGTAAAAATGACAGGCGGAGCCCTCTTGTTCCAGATAAATTTAACAAATGCTTTCTTCATATTTAAAAAAAAAAAAAAAAAGAAACGGAAGGAGGAAGTGTTAGGGGTATTGACTGAAACAAATATTATCAGGGGGTCATAATTAGATGAAATCAGATTTTTTACTTGAGGAGTAACATTAATTCACAGATATCTAACCCATCAATAGAGGTTTTATAGGGATGTTGTATTGTTGGATTCAGCCTCTCCCATTCATTAAGAAAATGTATTGATGACTTTGATTGGTTAACTTTATAGCCTGAAAATGTTCCATAGTCATTGATCAAATTATTAATAGTGAGTATTGAATCTTTATGGTTTGTTGAGTATAAAATTATATTGTCTGCGCATAACAAGATATGATGCTCTAGGCCTGATATTTCAGTTCCCTTTATATCCGAATGAGTTCTAATCGCAATCGCCAGTGGTTCTAAGACTAATACGAACAGTAACGGTGAGAGTGGACAGCCCTGACGGGTCCCATGATGCAAATTAAAAGGTTTTGAAGTCAAATTATTTGTAATGACCTCTGCTGTCGGACTATGATATAAAGTCTTAATCCACTGGCAAAAGTTCTGACCACATATAAAACGGCAGAGTACATCAAATAAATAAGGCCACTCGACTCTGTCAAATGCTTTTTCTGCATCTAATGATAAAATATATGTATCTATGCAGCCATCCATCTTGTAAACAATATTCAGTCCTGCCTGATATATCGGAAGGCTTGTTTATTATTTGATCAATTCCAATTAGGGAAGGTAAATGTGCTTCCAATCAAAGAGCTAGAACCTTGGCTGTGATTTTGGTGTCAGAATTCATTAAAGAAATCGGTCTATATGATTTACACTTTTCTTGGGGCTTATCAGATTTGGGAATAAGTGTTATTAAGCATTTTAAGAGGGGGAAGACAACCCTCTTGTATATGCTCTTCATACATTTCTAATAGAGGAACTATTAATTTATCTTTAAAAGCTTTTTATATATATATATATATATATATCAATTGGTATTCTGACCGGGCCAGCTGTTTTTCCACTCTTCATAGTCACTATGGCATTTACAACTTCTTCACTAGTTAAGGGTTCATCCAACTGTCGTTTGGCTTCACTACTCAGGGAAAGGATATTAATGTTGTCTAAAAATATAGTTTACTCCATACTCTGCCCTATAGAATCTGCAGTATATAACAATTCAAAAAACTTGGTGAAAGTTTCATTAATCTCCATTGGATATGATGTCAGTTTTCCAGCTGTTGTGTAAATACTAAATAGTATTTATCACTTTACTTGATTGTAATTGTTAATCTGCCAATCTAAGAGTCTACCTGTCTTCTCTCCATATTCATAAAATGTTTGCTTGAGATTAATTAAGCTGGCTTCAGCTTTCGCAACAGAGAGTACGATGTAATGTGCTCTTAAACTGAGCAGCTCCTGCTCAAGAGGACGGGAATTTGATTGATACCTATACACATCTATTTATAATTTCCTAATTCTTTCATCTACATTTTGTAATTACATTTTTGTGTGTGTACATGTCTGATTTTTATTTTCAATTTATTATTTAAGGAGCTTGTGTAACTTATCATTTGTCCCCTGATGTAGGCTTTAAAAGCTTCCCATCTAACAGATGCAGATGTTTCTTTCAAGTTGGTATCAAAAAACAAGTCTATAAGAATGCCAAGGAACTCCATAAATTTTGAATCATAAAGCCATCTTGGGTGTAACCTTCATCTGCAAGGTCCTTTAATCATTTTTGACACTTTGTAGTTGAGTTTAACTGGGCCGTGGTCAGAGATCACAATGGAGCAATCATAAATCTGATTAAATAATTTAATTAAAATTAAAATGTGTCTATTCGTGAGTATGAATTTATGAATTTAGTATGAAGAAAAAACTTTGTTGGGATATTTTCTCCTCTATGGGTCCCATAAATCAAGATCCTCTATAAAACTATTAAGTGTTTTCCTACTTTGCATGTGAGCTGTGTATTTACTATTGTACCGGTCTAAATATGGGTTTAATGTAACATTAAAATCTCCTCCTACGATTAAATAGCCAGGTTGGGAGGCAAGAATTAAAAATACATTAAAAAAATTCTGGATTGTTAGAATTGGGCCCATGAACATGGAGTTTGTATACCATGGCCCTTGAACGCACTTGAACAGAACAAACCAGTGTTCACCCCCTTCCCACCATATTGCAAAGATTCTTCAACAGGTTTGGTCGGGCCTACATCTAGGAACAACTTCACGAGCAAGATATCCATTAGGCACCGAGCTAACCACAAACAGCCCAATGTAATAATTAAACATCAGGAATAAACAATTATTTTCTCCATCAAAAATTCATTGCACTGATTCAGTCTCTAAATTGCTTTTAGATATGTTTGTCATAACATAAACAGACAGGTATATTGCGGGAACTGTCGCTTAACAAGTCCAAATTAAACCAGATTATGATTACCACTATGTGAAATAAAAATGCACAACTTTTCAGCCTATTAACAGAGGTCTTATCTATGCTCTCCAAGCATTTCTCAGATTTCCTCAATGCACTTCTGCACATCTCCTGCGGTCTCTCAGATCCTCCACTGCCCCCTATGCCGAAAGCTCAGTTTGGCTGGATAAACAAATCTGTAGGCAATGTTCAGTGACTGGAGACGTTTCTTCACATCATCAAAAACATCACCTTATACTCCTCATACTTCACTGTTTCCATCTCTTTGGTAGCCTGTATCACTCTTTGTCAGTTGCAGAAGTTGAGAAACTTCATGATCAGGATACACAGATATTTCTGCGGTTTTATCAGGAGTTTTCTGATTCTGTGCGCTCTTTCATTGACTAATGGGCTTGGAAAATTAGATGCTCCAAACACATCTGTCAGCCACTTTTCCAAAAAGTTTGCCGCATCCATCCCTTCTACTTTTTCAGGGAGGCTGACTAAGTGTAGATTGCAGCTATGGTTGCGGTTCTCTAAGTCATCCGGTTTCGAGCTGTGCTTAACTATACGGCTTTCCAGAACATGTACTGTTTTCTGTTACTTTTCAACATTACCCTTAGTTTCGCTGATTTGGTGCTCAGCTTCAGATAGTCTGCCATCAAATTCAGAAGTTCTTTTTTATCTCTTGAATAGCATTCAGGACACCGTCGAATTTCTCTTTCACCTCTTTTTCCTCCTCGTTGCTCACATTGACAGTTCCCGTTAGCGTAGCGCTAGCTTCGCTACCGTCAAGAGTTTCCTCAATTTTATCTGAGTTCTTCTTTGAAATTTTTTATTTGCCATGAGGAAGCTATAATTTATATGGCCCCAGTTGAACTCAAGAGACCGTTTAGTCAGCTAGATGTCTTTTGAAGTTGTTATCTAAAATCTGGCTGTTTGTGGAAAGAGTGCTGATTTATGTGTCTGTTTAGCTCGCCACCATGTTGGATCCCCCTAATCTGCCATTCCACTCCTGATTTGTGTGAAAGTGAATACATTTGTATTTCCATTTTTTAATCTTTATTAGTGTTAGTTAATAAAAATACAATTGTCAGCTAATTTTAGTTCATTGTGCATTAAAAATGTATTAGTATATGGTGACTTTAACTTTAAGAATAACAAATGCTGTAAAAGAATTGTTCATTGTTAGTTCATGTAACTAATATTTTTAACTAAAGTTAACCCCTTAACATCCGGCCTCTTTTTGTGCATGAGCTTAAAAACGACATACCCAAACTCTTTCAGTTCTTGAACCATTTGGTCTACAAACACAATCTTGGGCTTGTTTGAAAGCAGACACTTAGACATTTGTTATTCAAGAGTAATGTATCATTTTAGTATAATTTTTTTTTTTTTGAGCTATTCAAATATGTTTGACCGCAAATGTAATTTTTATTTTTTAAATATACTAGACTATGCGCAGTGACCAAAAAATCTGATACAAATCCACATGTCTGATGAAGGTCTGACACAATTATGAAGTTGATATGACCAAAACTCTTTGTTCCATAATGATTTATATAAGTTTACTTCCCAAAAAAGTGTTTATATTTCAATGTAAAAAATACCACACAAACTAAAAGATACATGAAGATATAATTTGTATTATTATTTGGGAATATATTATAATGCCATCTATATTTCTTTATGCATTTCATAAACAATGTGAAAAGAGCATTCAAATTTGAAATGGAAAATAAAATGCAATGGAAATAAAATTTGACTTACAATAAAGATGCTTTTTCCTCATACAAATGTAAACTGACTTAGTCATTTTTGCTCTGCCATTCACCCAGGTTATTTAGCCACTGCCTCAAGCTTCGATCACTGTCAGTGAAGCCTGGAGCACGCGTGCTCCCAATGCAAATGGAACAAAAAGCATTGGAAAAAAATGTCAATGCCCCTGGATGTGCAGTCATACAGGGGGTTTGATGAAAAAATGTAGTTGGGAAGAGGTGTTCCTCCAGGCCCCCTGTTATGGTGACTGAAGCCGAGGAGGGTGGCTCCCCTCGTGTTGAATGGCATGCCTAAGCCTCCTGGATGTGCAGTTGAACAGGGGGTTTGAGTGAAATGCAGTCGGGAGGAGCGGTTCCTCCAGGCCCTCAGTGATGGTGACTGAAGCCGAGGAAGGTGGCGCCTCTCCGCTTAAGGCAGAGGCTAAACGCCCTTGGTGATTGGAAAAAAAAAATCTGTGAAAGAAATGACTAAGTAAATGCATTGGGAGCATATGTGCTCCAGGGTTTAACTCATGGTGAGCGAAGCCATGGAGGGTGGCTCATCTCGGCTTGAATGAGATGTCCAAGCCCCCTGGATGTGTAGTTGAACAGGGGTGAAATAATGATGGAAGGTAAGGAGGAAGCTGGGACCGGCTTGACAAACACATAGACATTTAATTACACTTTTCTATGTACAAAGAAACAAAAACACGCATTGATTTTCAGCCAGCTGCGTCAAATCATAAAAACACTCAAACACACCGACAAGCTTCGTACATCTCTCTCCTGTCTGCCGCTGTCTCTTCTCCTTAAATACTCCCACCTTCCCTTTCCGTAATGTGAGACTGGTGTGGCGTGCAGGTGGAAGTCATTCGCCACTTATCTTCCCGGCCACGCTCTGCGCAGAGGAGGTTTGACGAAAATATGCAGTCGTGAGCATGTGTTCTCCAAACCATCAGTGATGGTGACTGAAGCCGACGAGGGTGGATCAGATCATGTGTACAAATGTCAAGTTCTTTATCAACAGTACGGCAGGGTCTTGGCCACTGCCAAGCTGCTGACTAAAGTCCAAGCGAATGACAAATTACCACTCAACACGGACATCACACTGCATCTAGCAGCCTGCCTGCCATCGAGAAAACCTGACTGGTTGAACCCACCACTATAGGATTTGACAGCTAACTCGGCATGGAGTTGTGAACCACATCCTCATAGCTGAGCCGTTGGTCTGTCCTCCTGGCTTTGACCTTCCTTGATGACACTGGTCAACGATGAACTGATTCTGGATGGGACAAGGTTGATGTGCAGTCAACCTTGTTCAGTGGGGGCATGCCATCAAATCGAAATGCAGCTGTGGGGAACCAGAAACCATGCAGCACCTTGTCAATGTCCGCAAACTTATTTCAACGGCGGACTCGAGGCTCTACACCTGGCTGAACAAGATGCTGTTCTGTGACTGGGCGTGCAATGCAAAAGCTAAGAAGAAGAAGTACGGCAGTAACACACTATAACTGCACACCATGCATAAGCACAAACACAAACAAACAAAGTCCCCGGTTTTCCACTCCGAACCTTCACAAATCGACATCAGGGATATATACAACCCTCCTATCGTTGTTTTCATCTTTTCATTGGCAACACAACCCATCAGTCAAAAATGGCCGGCTTTATCCAGAGATAAATATGGATGACTCAAATCTTTATATCACTCGTCTTGACTGTCCTGTTTGGCTATTTTGAGTGACTACCCAATCACAACTGCACAGAAAATATTGAGGGAGTGCTAATTTTTTTCGTTTTGCTACTGAAGCACTACACCGAGTGCAAGATTTCGCAGAGAATGGACATGAATGATAACATGTTGAATATGTAAATCCTGAACTAAGACAGATTGATCAATATTTCTTCATATTTGCACATTTTTGGACTAAAATCTCTTGATTTTATTTATTGGACTTGCAATTAAAAGCATACCGAAGTTTAGAGGATTGTGCTCATCTGTGTTTGTCTGGATGACAATAAACGCCATAACTTCTGGTTTCATTTTCCGTGTTTTGATTTTACATGTTTAATAAAATCGTTGTAGCTTTGCTTACATCAAAATCGCTTTAAAATATCAAATCTTGAGACCCAGATCTTTCAAATGATATATTGGATGTCAATGTTTGTTTACAATTTCACAGTGTAAACATGCATTAAACATAAATTAAAAGTAAATAAATAAGCTAGTGGGTCATTTTTGAACCACCCCGTCATTTAGAGGTTAACAAATGGAACCTTATTGTAAAGTGCAACCATTTGTAATTAGATGTGCTGTTTGTATGCAAGCAGCCATGATGGTGCATAAATGTGTCCCAGTGTTGTAGGAATCTTGCAGTTTGAATATGAATGTTGTTAAAAGGCTCTCAGAGTCTATTTGGATCTGTCTAATGAGCTATAAATATTCCAAAGCTAACCTTCCTCACGCTTGTCTTCCACTGTGAAACTCTCTCTCTCTCTACACCACTTTTTCCATCTCTCAGCACACAAACAGAGAAGGACTTAACAGTTTGAACTCTTGATCTGTATACTCACAGTACCTCCTAAAATAAAAGGCACACTGTTTGGCTGCTAGAGACACTTCAATAGCTGACATTATTCTTCGACATAACCTTAAATATAAAGCTCCAAAAATTCTCTACACAATTACTTTATAAAACAAAATTATTTCTAACTACACAAGCTCGATGTTGATGCGTTTTGGAGGCAATTCATAATGCAATACAAACATGCGTCACATTCTCAACATTGCCGCAAGAGTGTGCAATAGAGTACAACAGTGAATGCTATATAAACAAATATATGTACCCTTGATTAACAACCTCGGAGCTCATGGTAGGTCTGTGTTTTAAGGTTTATGTAAGTTAGCTTTAAAAGAAGTGATTGGTCGACAGAGAACATGGTAACACTTTACGGTAAGGGTACATGAATTCATATCTCATGAATCATCAGGAACTAACACGAGTTCAACGTTTTTCATTCATGACTTCATGGATGAACAACGCCTTAATTAAAACATTAACTAAGAAGAGTACATCATCATGAATTATGATTTATTACGCATGATCATGATGTTTTCTTTGTTCACAAAAAAATGTGTCTTTACTATCCATTGTGGATAAAGCTACAGTTATGGTACCTAAATCATCATTAACTCATGCATAAAAAAAGCATTAATTCATGCATGCAAGACTACTCTTCGATATTAAAGGTATACAAAAATCCACATTACCTCATGCATGCATACAGGCTAGAACAGTATATCAATTAATGTGTGAACTGTTTTTCTGAATTATATCTGAGTTTCCAAGCATGTTTATGTCTTCTTCATAGCCTGCAGGTAAATGGACAGACCCCAAAATTGGCCCATCACAGCAAATAGCACACGAATTCTGTTGACATTCAAATACAGTAGTCATCATTAACTAAGCATAATCTTTTAATGACTTCATCATGTGTGTGGCCCCTCAACTGAAGTGATGACTTGTCCTTTGAAACACTGATGAACAATGTGTTTTCATTATGATCTGAGTTATCAAGCATGTTCATGTCTTCATAATAGCCTGCAGGTAAATGGACAGAACCCAAAATAGACCAATCACAGCTCATAACACATAAATTCTGTTGACATTCAAATACAGTAGTCATTATTAACTAAGCATAATCTTTTAATGACTTCATCATGTGTGTGGCCCCTCAACTAAAGTGATGACTTGGTCCTTGGAAACACTGATGAACAATGTGCTATTAATGGTGGCATAACTGTGAAATGACATGAATATGAACATGAAAGTTCAAGCCTTTGCAAGCAATGTACAGTGGACACAAATGGACTTTGATCTTAACTTTACTGCTTTATTCTGAAACAGTATAAACTAGTTAAATCAACAGCAATACCTGGGAAAAGCTGAGAAGGAATTCAGTATATACACCATGAACTTTATTTTAAGTGCCTGTATATCTCTTTACAAAACCATAAAGCTGTTTTACAAAAAAAATAAAATAAAAAAAAAATGTTTTAGGGTAAGGAGTCACCTTTTAATGTACAGGTGAAACTCAAAAAATTAGAATATCGTGCAAAAGTTCATTTATTTCAGTAATTGAACTTAAAATGTGAAACTAATATATTATATAGACTCATTACATGTGAAGTGAGATATTTCAAGCCTTTATTAGTTATAATTTTGATGATTATTGCTTACAGCTTATGAAAACCCTAAATTAAAAATTAGAATATTTTGAAAAGTTTTTCATAGCTGTAAGCCATAATCATCAGAATATGAAATAAATGAACTTTTGCACGATATTCTAATTTTTTGAGTTTCACTTGTATAAAGCTACTGCTGTGGACTCCTCCATATCATGAAATATTTAATGCTGAACAAAACTAAACTAAACAAATACATGGCACAAACACATGGCAGTACAAACAAACTACTTGTAAAACTTGTTTACAACTACTTCTTGTAAATATCCAGTAAGGATCCATCATCCTTTTTCTTTAGGATAGCTGAAGCTGTAGGCTCCTGCTCACAAAAACCCCTGCAAGTTTCAGCAAACCTTTTCAGACTGTCCTTTCTTTTAAAAGTGGACCTCAATGTATTGAACAGATCTGGGTTAGTCGCTGCAAGTTCTGCAATCGGAGCCTGAAACACAATAGTATTCCGATCGACCCCAAGCCTTGTTATATGCTTCAGCTTTGCTGACGCATTCCTTTTTAATCTTTTCCAACACCATGTTGTAGCGGCGGATGGAGTCGTCAGGAGTTTTGACTGTAGAACAAGAGAAAGCGTTAATGGTTGAATCCAATTAAATCGAACCAGCCTAGTAATAGTGCTGTACTACAGTTCATCATTCACAATTCCAAACCAGTTAGATGGGAGTGGAACTAGATCTATGGCCATTTGTTTTTTAATTTTTTAAAATAACAATACATGGTGTACTGTGGAATCGACTAGAGAACATAGTGTTTGAAAAGTGCATTAAAAGTGCTTATATAACTTCTTTACCTACTGCCCAATTAGAGACTGACCACTGTATCAATTTGAGTACGACTTTACTGCATAGGCTACCTATTAGTTTTTTGCCCATTTTCTGGGCCTTTTTGGGCTGGAACTTTAACTTCTTCTTGGCTTTCTTGGGCTCTGGGGACTCAGAATCGGGCTCAGAATCCGATGAGGAATCGGTTACATCTGACTCCTGTTTCCTCTTTCCAGGTGCCTGCTATTACTGGCCACATCTACCCCCTTGTCACTTCTTACGGCAAGAGCTGTGAAAAGACAATAGGAATTGTTTGACAATTGTGTTATGACAATCAATATTTTTGAAGCTGTAATGTCCTCAAATTAGTTTTACCCTCTTTAAGTCTCTCCCGGAAGAAATCTCGATCCTCTTTCAGGATATCAACCCATTCTTTTAAGGCGGCAATCTCTGTCTTTTGGCCTTCAATGGTTTGCTTAGCCTCCCGCAGAGCTGTTTGCAGAGTGAGGGCTTCTATAATAAATTAAGACCTCATAATTAGATATGATAATGCAGATTAACACATTTTAAAATATTAACACTTTCCATCTATAGAGTTAAATAGCAAGTGAACAAAGCAGCATAAAAAATGTTTAGAGGTGGTGGTGGCGTAGTAACTAGAGCACAGGGCTACTAATCAGAAGGTCACTGGTTCGAACCCCACAGTCACCACCATTGTGTGACTTGAGCAAGGCACTTAACTCCAGGTTGCTCCGGGGGGGGATTGTCTCTGTAATAAGTGCACTGTAAGTCACTTTGGATAAAAGCGTCTGCCAAATGCATAAATGTAAAATGTAAAAGCACATGAAAAGCAATACTGAGATAAAAAAAAAAATCACATACTTTAAAGTTATGTTAAATGTAGTTGACTGTGAAACTTACCAGTTTCTTTAGCCTTTTCATCTACAGAGGTCTGTGGATGGTCCCACAGAGGTGAAAGCACTGTAAAGTTTCTATGACAGATGTAAAATTAAATTTAGCTACAGATGTCAGTATTCTTTTTAGCAAAAAATGTATGCTAATGTCTTGAGCAAGTTGCTTGACACTCAAGTCAAGTCAACTTCATTTATATAGAGCTTTTTACAATACAGATTGTTTCAAAGCAGCAAAACTAAACACACAAAACAGCTGTAACTTTACATTTATGTTTAAATCTCCAACAGATGTATTTAGGACTGAGGCACTGGAAATGTGAGAGGTACAAAATTAGCAACCATTACTATCACTATCACACATCCAACCACCTCTTCTTATCGTATAATGCTGTGTGGTGGGGATAAAATAGAGATGCAACCACCATCACGTAAACTATTTTTTTTATTCAGTATAAGACAAGCCATGTAATATTGAAAAAAGGCAGTAACATTACACACATGCTTACCAGGTTCTTTAGCTTTTTCTGTTGCAGAGGTCTGTGGATGGTCCCACAAAGGTGAAAGCACTGTAAAGTTTCAATGACTGATGAAAAATTAAATTTAGTTACAGATGTCAGTATTCTTTATAGCAAGTGATGTCTGGGAAAGTCAACTGCTTGACACTCAACTAAACACACAAAACAGCTGTATTTTTTCATTTATGTTTAAATCTCCAACATTACTTAGGACTGAGGCACTGGAAATGCCTTCATATCAGCACTGCTCTAGATTTCTATGTATAGAAGTATTACTGTTGTCACAATTTTTATAATAATACACTGAAAGCCAAAAAGTCTTGGGCCTTTCTTTGGCATGTCTTGTGGAGACTGCTGCACGGACGGGTCTGGGTGGAAGATTAAAGAAGATGAAAACAATATCAAAACAGCACTTTATAACATATCTTAACACTTTTCATTTTGTTGGTGAAAGGGAAAGGAGAAACCGTTGGAGGATAACCTGAATCTAAGCTGTTAGAAGATGCATTTTAATTGTCACTCAATGAACTGGTACTTACAATCTATTGTAATTAATTACATTGCTGATATATTCTTTTCTATCACTCCCAACATAATAATGTCATCTATAAATTTCAGCTTATTACCATGGTATAGTTAACATGAATAAGAATCTTATTCAGATTTGTAGACTAATGCCAAGTTCACATTAATTTACATGATTTAAACTCGATTTGCAAGTCACCGACAAAAGCCCTTGATCAGAGGCAAATCACCAATCTGCATGGTACCAAATTCATTATTTCACTATAATTATATTAAATAGGTCTAATTGATAAAATAAAAAAAATCATTGATATCGATATCATTGTTATTGATATCGTTGTTAACACTGAAACTTATTATATAGGTGAAACTCGGAAAAATTAGAATATTGTGCAAAAGTCACCTGTACCAGTAAGTTACCATAGCTAAGTATAGCTTAAGTCTAAATTATTACGTATAATGTAACAGTCTATGCTCAGGACTACGTTAACTAGCAAACAAGGTAATGATAATATAACCATTAGCCTAACCTAAATATTTAAAAGTGTTATTCACCATAGACTAATGCTGCCAGGCAGAAAGCTGGCAAATAATGTTATGGTTCATTACATGAGCGAAATTTTTTTTTGCAGCCGATTATTAAACTGGCATTAAAGAAAGGCTAACGACAAAGAAGAACATTAATCAATCAGCTAGCTAGTACTTGCGAGCCTGCTTTCTGGCTATGAAGTAGTGGACATAAATTTCAGACAAAACCAACTTAATGCATAGGCTACATCAAAATTGACACATTTGAGGGTGTCAGTCCACATACCAATGTAATTCATCTTTCTTTTGCCTCTTCGCATAGCCACAGAGTCCATGTTAACAGTACTGCTAAGTTGATTACCTCGATGTGTGTTTTTGGACTTGGCGCGCTCCTCTTCTCTTCTGATTGGTTCAAGTCGTATGACTGCAGAAGTTGTTCTCGTTCGTAGCCTCATTTCCAAAAGGAGCTCTCTAGGGGCCTGGATTTTCAGTGTATTGTCAAAGTATGATATCTCTGTCAGAGTAAAGCGGGCTCCAAATAGTTTGATGTCATTAAGAAATTGTATAATGTTTTTGTTTGTAAGCATGATGCCAACCACAGACGTAATGGGGGTGGGTGGTGGTAATAAACAGCTAAAAACGATCGCTCTCATTCACCCCATCCAGATGACGTCAAAGTAACGTTATTTTGTTTTCAAACTTATAAGGGCGACTGAGACGAATGAGCCAGTTAAGAGAAATAGCTCACAAATAGACACATTTTAATTACTTCAAATCATACATGGAAGTTAAGTACACGATAATTATTCCCTGGACTTGAGGACCATGTCCTATCCATTCAGGCTGCCGATCAGTTTAACGTATGCGCGTGCGTGGCGTGCACACTCGGACCACGTTTGGGCATATCCTCAAAATTAGCGCCCAAATCTTTTTTCTTTTTCGTTATTTTTAATTAGCGCCCAACTCCACAGTCCCAAAGATGCATTGGTAACTTTAAATTGAGAGAACATAAAACCATGCATTTAGGAAATAAAATATTGTCTTTAACGGAGGGAAAGACAACCAAGAGGAAGACAGTCAAATTAATTAAATGGTTACAGAAAAAGAAGCTGTTGAAAAATAGAATAAGATGCAGGTTGTGTCAGAACAAGATGAAGTTAAAGAAGAAAGGCAACTCAGCAGATGTCATCCCCCATTGACTTCCATAATATTTTTTTCCTACTATGGTAGTCAATGGGGGATGAGATCTGATTGGTTACAAACATTCCTCCAAATATCTTTCTTTGTGTTCAGCAGAACAAAGAAACTCATTCAGGTTTGGAACAACTTAAGGGTGAGTAAATTATGACAGACAACTTTGGGTGAACTATCCATTTAATGTTAGCAAAGACATTTTAAGCCTTCGACCAACATAAAGAGCGTACCATTTCTTATTGAATTTAGATTAGCTAAACACCTATTCTTTTTTCATCTTAGGCTATGTAGGCTGCACATAATTAGTTTCTTTTTTTGGTTTCCTCAAGGGTATGCCGATATAATAGCCACAGAGGCAAAAGAAGCACCAAGACTGTCAGATCAGGATCAATTTTTGAGAAGTCAAGATGCAGCCTATTTTCATGGATGAAATTTTTTTACAGGTAATCCAAATCATACATTCAGATAAGTAATGCAATTGTACTTACTGTAGTGTCTCTCTCTCTCTCTCTCTCTCTCTCTCTCTATACACACACACACACACACACAATATATATATATATATATATATATATATGACACATAGACACATGGATTTGGAAGGCTTTGGTTCTTTAACCCACAAAACCCTGCAATGTTTGGACCTCGCTAAATAGCATGATCAGTAAAACTGTGGCAGTGGTCCATATATTAAGGCACATAGTCAATGATAGACTCAATAATGATTTTTTTTTAGTCAATAACATTTCTATGCTGCTCGGTATTTGTTTAATATTCAAGTAAATGTGCTTCTTTGTCAGGTTTTCTCAAGGCTTGCGAATGAGGCAGGTTGATATGAAGGCAGATGGTACTGCTAAAAGTTCAGCAACACTCTCAAAGATGTCATCCCGTGTAAGAAGAGTGTGCAGACATGCAATGAGGCGATATGAAAATAAAACAGGACAACGACTTGGGAGATGAAATGGAGTCTGTTGTCATCGATGAGAGCAACTTCCGCCATAAACGAAAGGTATTCTATAAGTATTAAGATGAAACTATCTTATTTTGTTTGTGTTGCGTTCTGCTACTAGAATATGTATCAGCCCTAGCTTCCTATTTGCCAAGTCAAATGCAAATAGTATGCTCTACAGGTGAAACTCGAAAAATAAGAATTTCGTGCAAAAGTTCAGTTAAAAGGTGTAACTAATATATTATAATATAGCTCACTTTGCATGTAATGAGTCTATATAATATATTAGTTTCACCTTTTAAGTTTAATTACTGAAATAAATTAACTTTTGCACGATATTCAAATCATATAGCCTGACCCTAAGGGTCCTTATCCAACACCTGGAGACGCAAAAAGTGGGTTTTTGGGATGCTTGGAGTAAAAGAAAGGCATTGAAGACCTATCCTGAGGCTAGTCAAGAAGAGGTTCCGCCACGATCTGATTCCCTTATTGGTGAAGCATGTGCAGCCTGGGACATTAATCCTTAGTGACAAGTGGAGAGCATATAGGGGTGTTCTCACCAATTTGGGCTACATGCATTTCACTGTGAATCATTCAAGATGGTTTGTTGATCCTGTAAGTGGAGCTCACACTCAGCACTTGGAGAGGGCATGGTTAACATACAAATCGACAATTTGGCGATTGAGGGGAAACCGAACTACCAAGCTTTTGAAAGAGCATCTTGCAGTAATAGAATGGACCTACTGGCTTGGAAACAAGCATAAGAAAGGGTTACTTGGTCATTTATTGAAGGACATTCGGCACCAGTTTCCCTGTTAGCCAATAGTTGTAATTCATTTATAAAACTTACACATTATACATTAAAATGTGACTCCTTACCCTAAAACATTTTTTTTCTTTCTTTTTTTGTAAAACAGCTTTATGGTTTTGTAAAGAGATATACAGGCACTTAAAATAAAGTTCATGGTATATGTACTGAATTCCTTCTCAGCTTTTCCCAGGTATTGCTG
Organism: Moxostoma hubbsi; assembly: GCA_032164185.1. Classification (NCBI taxonomy): domain Eukaryota; kingdom Metazoa; phylum Chordata; class Actinopteri; order Cypriniformes; family Catostomidae; genus Moxostoma; species Moxostoma hubbsi. The sequence continues at coordinate 21,985,043 of JAVLUX010000043.1, forward strand.
TTGATTTAACTGGTTTATACTGTTTCAGAATAAAGCAGTAAAGTTAAGATCAAAGTCCATTTGTGTCCACTGTACATTGCTTGCAAAGGCTTGAACTTTCATGTTCATATTCATGTCATTTCACAGTTATGCCACCATTAATAGCACATTGTTCATCAGTGTTTCCAAGGACCAAGTCATCACTTCAGTTGAGGGGCCACACACATGATGAAGTCATTAAAAGATTATGCTTAGTTAATGATGACTACTGTATTTGAATGTCAACAGAATTCGTGTGCTATTTGCTGTGATGGGCCAATTTTGGGGTCTGTCCATTTACCTGCAGGCTATGAAGAAGACATAAACATGCTTGGAAACTCAGATATAATTCAGAAAAACAGTTCACACATTAATTAATATACTGTTCTAGCCTGTATGCATGCATGAGGTAATGTGGATTTTTGTATATTCCTTTAATATTTCGAAGAGTAGTCTTGCATGCATGAATTAATGCTTTTTTTATGCATGAGTTAATGATGATTTAGGTACCATAACTGTAGCTTTATCCACAATGGATAGTAAAGACACATTTTTTTGTGAACAAAGAAAACATCATGATCATGCGTAATAAATCATAATTCATGATGATGTACTCTTCTTAGTTAATGTTTTAATTAAGGCGTTGTTCATCCATGAAGTCATGAATGAAAAACGTTGAACTCGTGTTAGTTCCTGATGATTCATGAGATATTAATGCATGAATTCATGCATGAATTTATACATGAATTCATGCTAATTCATGTACCCTTACCGTAAAGTGTTACCGAGAACATTTATGTGATTTTTACCTCTGGAACCAGACGGTTGCACTATATTGGTGGGTCTCTCTTTAGAATTATGGGTAGTGTAGTTCTTGTTCTTTACTTGTAATATGTCTATTATACATGATTCTTAAAAAATGAAGTTTAAAAATAAAGACTGTTGACTCTTTCATAGCAAGCTACCTGAAAAATAACACATCTGGTTTAATGGCCCAGACATTTGAAGGTAACTCTATCGCCCTACTGATTACTGATGTTTGATACTGCCATAGTAACACAAGACTGCACATTATGCTTAATGGGACTGCATGTTTATAATGTTTTGACCATGCATTCACATCTAGATTTGCATATTTGCATAAGGTATGTTTATCCCCATTAAGTCCTTAAATCTTAAAGCAAGATTGCTTTTCTTGTAATCTCAAACAAAACAAATTAGTAAAAAGAAATTAGTTTGACAGTGACAACTTCTCGATGTTTGAGCAGTAGGTGACTAGAAATATGTCCATAATAATTATGGATTATTAATTTAATTAAATATAGATTAGTTACAGTGAATTATAATTCAGTCATTAACATTAAGGTAAACACAGCATTTATAAATGATGTCTTTGCTGACAAAAATACAATTATGCTAATGGGATTTGGCATCAAAACCCTATGCTACATAAATAAATCATACCTACACTCAAAATGTACAATGGGTGTCTCCCATCACAAAATGCTTTGCATGGATGTATTGCTACTTTTATTTTGAAAAGATTTTTGAAAGTTTATGATCCTTCAGCTTTTTAGAAATATAGGCATTGTAAAAACAAACAACAACAACAAACAGGTAGTTCAATGTGCTGTTTAATATAGTGTATACATTTTTTCCAAGAACCTTCAAAAATATCTGTGATATTTTATTTATGGGCTCATTTATCTGAGAAGGCAGAAACAATAATTAATGTGCAGTTTTTTTTCCCCATGTCATGTAAATTTCATGTAAAATACATAATAATTAAAATAGGCCTATAAAAGCTTGACTAAACGCCTCCCAAAAAATAAAAATGTTAGGCAGAATGTCAGCCTCTTCACTTTTATGCTGTGGAACTGAGGCTGAACATTCTGCATAACATCTCCATATGTTTTCAATGGAAATGTATGTTGATGTGGCACAAAATTAAGGTGAGTAAATGACAAAATGTTAATATTTGGGCAAACTATCCCTTCAATGTTGTTAAACGGAGGCCCTACTTTAATGGGATATATTCAGAGGAACAGGGGTCTTTCTCCCTCTTTGGTCAATGCAGGCATTGATTCAGATGAGGGGATCACAGATGGAAGCAGTTGATTTACTATCCCCACAGCATTTCGTCACCCTCATCTGCCATTCGCTGATGCTTTTAAGTGAATTGATTCTTGTGAGTGCTGACCCTCGAAGGTCAGACTATCCACTAATGCATTCACTGTTCTCCCTGTAGTACAAGCCAAACCGTTGGCAAGCACATTGGTCCGTGTCCATCACCGCTCAGCCTTTATTGGCTAAGAGCTCGTTGGGCAAGGAATGCAATTGTTTATCTGCCAAACAGGGGTATTTTTCTTCCTCTGGCCAGACAGAAGGAGAGAGTGAGTTATAGAGAAAGGAAGAAAGAAAATGAATATTGTAGGGCTCTATGTTTAGGAGCGGGTTTAGCTATTAGCAATAATTAATAATTATCATAGATAATTATCAATTATTAAAATCAATAGAACACTGATTACAATCAATGTTCGATTTTTAATACTTTAAATCAACAATCATTAAAGATAACCATCAATTTTCTACAGAATCAACAGAATATTATTTATTATCAAAGATAATCATTAGTTATTAAAATTAATGGAACATTGGTTAGAATTAACACTAGCTTATTGATCCTTCAAATTCAAAAATAATCAAAGATAATTGTCAATTATCAAAATCAATAGAATATTAATAAGGATTAATATCGCCGGGGCACCACCCTGGAATCAGGGACTAATAACAGACAGTATAACAGTCTCAATATTAGATTGTTCTCTTAGGAAAATCGATGTCTGGAGAGCATCACTACTCAAAAGGAAACAACGAAGGCTTGAATCTGAGCACCGGCATCCCCTGCAAGCCTTTGACACAGGTGTATGCAAAACAAACCAAAACACTACTCTTTGAAATATAACAAAGTTTATTGATGCAGTAATATCAATAAATAATCAATACAATGCAGTCAATAAACTTCCAACTTCCAACTACAAACTAAACAGTGACATGATTAGATATGGTAATCAAAATAAGCCTGTAACACATGAGAGGAAGGTATGTGTGTACGTGCACACATGGCGGACATGACTCTCGTGGAGAGTACGTCACACAAGATTTCTGGCCAGAGAGTATGGCCGCGAATGTGGGTGGAGGGAAGCTGGTTAATGTCGTCTGCCTGTATACCGCGTGTCTCCGCTTGTATAATAACTTGGGGACAAAGCTGAGCTTTATCAGAAAGTTATCTACTAGCCAAATGTTTATGAGGGGTTGTGTGTACGGCTGCTGATTCTCGGTGATCTGACGGAGAAATCAACGGCATCGACTTGGTTGAAGAGGGAAGATAATTTTTCTTTCTTCACTTCTGCCAGCAAATGGATGAAGATTCGGATTGCTTGGCGGTCTCTTTCGGATCCATTAGAGTGTTCGGAGGAACACAGAGTAATCTCAACTAGTCCAGCGAGATTGTATGGCCACAGTTTCAAATCGTACGTTATTTCCTTGTGCAACGAGGATACACCTGAGAGCAGCGATGAGCTACATCTATGCACGGCAAGCAAAGTCGCTGGAAGCGATGCCCATTTCTATTTCTACTCCTGATGACATCAAGGTTGAGGGACATTCTGTTAAGCGCCTCATCCAATAGGAGTTGAGAGTTTGATCCTTTGGAATTTCACACATAGTTGTAAAGTGAGCAAGGCTTCTTGGGATTTGTAGTCTGTTTTGTACTCCCTTTGTTTGATGTTGGTGCTGTTTTTATCAGTAAGGTATATGACTGTGTGTTTGTGGGCCTTAATCAGGCTTTACGGCTGTGTTAGGCCTGCCTTTGTCTTGTATCTGAATACATGAGACCCAACAATATGTTGGGGGTTAAACATAACACAGCATCTCAGAGACAGAAGGAGTGGAGGTGAAATCAATAGGCGAAGACAATTTGGTTGCTGGCTGCATGTTCTTTTTTGACCATTAAACTGACTGAGGCAGTACACAAAGCTTCTGTTTACAATCGAATCATATTATTTGGTGTCACTGACAGGACCACACATTTATGTTACTAACTTACTAAACCTAGGAACAGGGTAGGTTTATGTATTGTTGTCCAGAGAACTTGCAGTTTTCCCTACCAGCTATTAGGAATTATTTGGTATCTAATTACAGTGAAAGACACCAGTGAAGTAAAACATTGCCAATGAGGGTCGATTGGTAGAGCATAATGCAATTTGTGGTTACACAAGCACTTCTAATAGAGAGAGAGAGAGAGAGAGAGAGACAGAGACAGAGAGAGAAAGAGATTAGTCATAAAGTAATTGTTTTTTTGTAACATCCATCTATATGTCCATCCATCCATCCATCAACAAGTCATAATAATTTACAAGATGAAATTGTGAGAAATCATAAGAGATAGCAAAATCACACAAGATCTGATGAGATGGCGAAATTGCAATAAATCATACAAGATGGTGAAATCATATTAAGATGCCAAAATCGCAATAAATTGTACAAGATGGTGAAATTGTATGAGATTCCAAAATTGTAAGAAACCATACAGGATGGTGAAAATGTATGAGATAACAAAATCATGAGAAATTGTACAACATGTCGAAATTGTATGAGATGGTTAAAACACAAGAAATGCGAGAAGGTAAAACTACAAGAAATCACAAAGTTGTTGTGGGGGCTCTCGTAGGCGTACATGGACTGTTTGAGTTTAGAGGGATGGAGACGATTGGCACTGTCTTGCTGAAATCAATGATTATATGGAGACCAACTGGTCCTTAGAATCCTCTGTGGTTGTGGCTTGGGAAGCACTTAAGAAATCTTACTAAACTGAAGTGCAGAATGACATCTGATGGCCTCAGATAATTGACACGTACAGATATAATACTATTCTGTCACGGAAGGTGGAGTTTTGGCTATTCAGGGCAATACAGTCATACTTTGAGTCAGGGGACAAAGCAGGGAAGCTTTTGGCTATATATATAAAGCAGAGAGAATGTTTTCTACCATTCCCTCAGTAAAATCTGCTGGTGGTGAAATATTTACCTCAGCCATTGATATTAATAATGCCTTTAAAGTATGCTATCTTGATCTTTATATTTCCACGTCGATATTAGAAACTTTGTAAAACCATTAGAACTCCCTAAACTGATGATTGAGCAAAACAATTCTCTTGATTCTGAGATAACCTTGGAGGAGCTTGGCAAGGTATTTAAGGCCTTAACTACAGGCAAGACAGATAGCTTTGCTGCTGAATTTTTTTTAGATCTTATGCTACAGAACTGGCTCAACTTTGATTAGAAGTGTATACATAATCATTAAAGAACAGAAAGCTTCCGCCAACCATGACATAAGTCCAGATCAGTCTGATTCTTAAAAAGGACTTAGATCCAAGTGAGTGTAAGAGTTACCATCCAATTTTCCTGATCCAGCTAGATGTAAAAATACTGTCAAAATAACCCAGACTTTGTATTTTGGGTGATGGGGCAGGTATTAATATAATAAATCAACATATATAAAACTGTGTCCTTACCTGCATGATGATGGCAGGCAGGGATGGAAGTCGCCAGGTGCTCCCTCATTTCATGAGTGGTGCACCGAGTTGGGCAGAGTGGCGGCTTTAGAGGAGATATCACATAGATGACTGGGCAGTTTGGGTGATTATGGCAGGAAGTGGGGCACTTATTTGGCTTTCCTGGAGGGTTGATGGGGATAAGCAGCGGAGAGGGACAATTGGGTTGGAGTTTATGTAATTAATTAATATGTGGAATCTTTTTTCTTTTTGTGGTTGGTTAATTCTTTTTTTATTTTTATTAGGGCTGTCAAATGATTAAAATTTTTAATCAAATGAATTACATGGTGTCCCGATTAATTAATCGCGATTAATCGCATATACAAATATTTGCTGAGAAAGCCCCTCATATAACAATAACTCAATATATAATGATTATAAATATTTATATAAATATATAATTATACATAGTTATCTTTAAATATTTTAAAATTATATATATATATAATTTTAATTATATATATATATATATATATATATATATATATATATATATATATATATATTAGAGCTGTCGATTTAACGCGTTAATTCAGTGCGATTAATTTTACAAAAAATAACGTGTTAAAAAAATTAACACAATTAATCGCATGCCCATGGACCATAATAAGGAAGATTCCTGAGAAATGCAAGCTTGTAGTACCACCTGTTTACTCCAGAGGGCGGTAAGTGAAATTTCAGCTGTATGAGCAATGCACAGTTTATACAGTTACTTCAGTTGGCAGAACAACACAAACTTGCGTTACGTTCTTGCGTTCAAAACACTCAGAGCGCAAATGCGATCTTAGGGATTTCGAGATGTGTTTAAAGATTGAGTATTAAACTATATTTAACTTGACACAGTGACCTAACATTTTATGTTTATGACACAACACACCCGAGATGTCTGACGTAGGTGTAAATTGACGGGCCCTTAAACAAGCCTGTCAGTTGGAGATATGTCAATTGTATGAGATGATAAAACATAAAAAGTCTTACCAGATGGCTAAATCGCACGAGAAGGCGAAATCATCAGAAATCTTACGAGATGGCAAAAGTGCACAAGAAGGCAAAATCTTACAATATGGCGAAGTCATAATCAATTATACGAAATGGGGAAATCATACGAGCTAGTGAAATCATAAGATATTGTAAAAGATGGTGAAATCATATGAGATGGCGAAATCATAAGAAATCAAATGTGATTTAAGAAATTGTACACAATGGTGAAATTGTACGAAAATGGAAAAGAGAGAACAATGTAATTAAAATGTTTTCCTACATTTTACCTCAAAACTAAACCTAATCACAAACCCAGAATACCCTAGCAATCACTCAATACACCATAGCAACCACCTAGTATGGCGTGTATCCCTTCAAACTTAAAACCTCTCTTCAAAATTCCAAGTATTCAAACTACACAAGGCCAGTCAGAGTTGACTGGCGGTGCATAATGGAACTTGCACTTACATAAGCATTTCCAGTAATAAAAGAGAGAGTGAGAGTTTGGCAAAAGTGAAAGAAAACTTTGTAGTCTTGCTCAATCAGGCAAAATTGTTATAATAGTCCATTTCTAAATGACCTCTGTGACCTGAAACACTCCTTTTGTGAAATATCTGTCAAAAATGCCAGACATGGCCATAATGGATTGAAACAAGGGGGGTGGAAGTTGGCAGGGCAAATCATAGCTAGAAAGAGCGAGCAAGTGGCCATCAGTGGAACATAATGTTTAAAGATTGATGTCTGTATGTGAGTTGTGAGCATCTGGTCCATTGATCTCACTTAATGACCAACTGAGTCTGTTTTGTCAGTTCAGTGTATGTCTGTCTTGTTTTTGCTTAGCACAGCAAAATGCTTTGATTATCTGTAGAGATCCTTTCCAGATCTATTCTGCTGTTAGCTATTGACCAGCTGATAGATAAATAAATATTACGGATTTAAATTTTATGTAAAAATAAGATGCTGACAACAACAACAACCCTTCACAGATCAAGCTTTTTATTTATAAATGTTAGCACTGTATCTCTTAAATACACACAATATTGCAGACTTTTCCAATTTCAGTTTAATGTTTATTAGTGTGGCCGTTTTATATTATTCCCTTGCCGGTCTTAAACCCCAGGTATTGCATTTCTGATAATCCATTACGGTTGCATTTCTTATCATTAACGGTCACTCATGTCTTAGTAATTCTCCCAGGACCCTTCAGAAGATGTTCACCATCTCCCATTTTAACATACACATTAGAGTTGTTGTTCATTGTATATATATATATCTCCTCGAAGTTTGCCATATAATGTCCATACACAGCTTTCAGTGAGTAAACAAATTACATTAAAAACAGACTGTTGTGGCTCCTCTTTCTGACTTTCATTGGCCATTTTAGTGAGGCAAAATTTTGCAGGTGAAATATAGTAATCTCAATGGGAATCCATGCAATGACGAATATTGCTGACAGATTTCCGGTGGTAAAGATATTTTCGTATACAAATTTTATGTCACGGTCCTGTCAGGTTGTGTTTTTGTCTGGTGGGGCTGTGACATTATCATCCCATGTTTTGTGTTTCATGTCCTGTCTTTGTGTGAGCATATGGGTCTGTTTGTGAGTTACCGCTGTGCGCTCTTTGGTGGCACCTGTCCCTTGTTTTTTCCTGCTTATTTAAATCACTTTGTGTGTCATGTTTGTTGCTGGATTGTTAAATGTAGTCTGTAGTGATTGTTGTATTATTATTATAGAAAGCTGTTTGTGTGAAGTAACTTTCCTCACTCTCTCTGCCTAGTTGGTCCTGTCTAGGTATCTATTTGGTTGCCCATCTCTGCCCGCATGTCAGGAGTGTGGTTACCTTCGAGTTGGCTGTGTGTTAGCTGCTCTTCAGAGGAGTTTTCTGCTCCTCTCCGTCACGGCACGTGCAATTGCCGGCGGGAGTGCTTATCACAGAGGATTCCTCATAAGTCTCCTGAAGTTATTATTTTTAACTGTAAATAAATCCTTTACTGTTCCTCTGCTCTTGCGTTTACTTGTCTCGCTCTGATAATTTCACGTGGGTAAAATTGTAGTGAACGCTGATGTGAAAATTTGCATTGTTGACCAAGTGCAAACTGCTTGGTTTAGCAGTGACTCTGTGTGGGCGGTCCTTCATACATAGTACTGGCCAGTCACCTACCGTATGTGTAACAAAGTGGGCAGACGAGGGAGTAAGGATCCAGGTGCAGCTTTAATTAAAAGTCACAAAGTAAAGGGAAGTAGAAACACAGGAACAAATGAAACATCCACGAGGGGAAAAGACATGAACACAAGATAATGACACGGGGAGTCTTCCAAGGAGGGCATAGGCAGGAACACGGACTAAGGCAGGACATCAAACAACATGGGCTGAACATCAAACACCAAACAACGACCAACAAAGGACAAGGTGAACATGAGGGCCTAAATACAAAACCAAAGGGAAACTAAAGCCAATGGGCAAACAGAACTCAAAACAAGATAATGAGGCAATTAACTAAAACCAATAACAAAACTAGAACTGATAATAAAGTAATCAAACAATAAACCAGTGAAAACCAGACACATAGACAAGGAGGGAAAACAGGACATAACAAGACTTTCAAAATAAGAGTGCATGAACACAAGACAGTATGGAAAGTAAAAGGTGGCAGAACTTAAAAATAAGAGTGCATAAACAAAAGAACAATATGGAACATAAAAGGTGCCAAAAAGTTAAAATAAAAGGTACACAAACCAAAGACGGTGTGGATCGTTACAGTATGACTTTTGAGTCATGGTGCATCAAACATTGTGATATTTCCTCTACAGTCTGCTCTAAAAATCAAACATGTTTGATATTCTCCAACTAGATGGAATCATGTCTGAGGGTAACAAATTGGAGTCTGTACCCATACTGTGTTTTTCTTGTAATAATTTTTTTTATTGAGTCATATATATACCACAAAGAAAATCCGAACACATATACAACAAGTCAACATTTCACATTCAAACCATACTAATATCCCTCCCCATTCACCAACCCCACACTGACCCACAACGAACACCCCTGTTGTCCCACATAATAACATACACACACACACACAACCAAAAAAAGAAAAGAAAAGAAAATTTAGTAAACATACATAATTAAACTAAACTACACTCTCCACAGCCCCTCCCCGAGAGTCCTCCAAAAAAATTTTTTTTTAACAAATAAGTCCCAAAACCCCAGCCTTCTACTTACTACTTCTCCAAATGCAGCCACCCTCCCCATTTCCACACACCACTCAGGATTCTCAGGGTGCTCCATCTGACTTCCATCCCCTTAAAATTAATTCCCTGCCGATCATGAGACTGGTCAGAACCCAAAATTTAATGTGATTATCCCCCAAATTTATGACAAAGTGAAATTTTAGTGCTCAAAATGTCTCGGTTACTAACGTAACCTCCATTCCCTGATGGAGGGAACGAGACGTTGTGTCGATGAGTTGACACTAGGGGTCGCTCCTGCGGAGCCCAGACATCTCTGATCTTGAGAAAAGGCCAATGGAAATTGGCATGTGGAATTTGCATGCTACTCCCCCGGACATACGGGTATAAAAGGAGTGACGCTGCAAACACACATCAGGTATCACACCAAGGAGCCAAGCCAAAGACCCGGCCATTTCAGCGGTTGGTTCAGTGTTGTGGCAGGAGGGACACAACGTCTCGTTCCCTCCATCAGGGAACGGAGGTTATGTCAGTAATCGAGATGTTCCTTATCTGTCACTCACTCGATGTTGTGTTGATGAGTTGACACATGGGGTCCCAATGGAAAATGCCACAAGAGCTGAACCGAGTTACGCAGACTGGCGGTGCGAGACGGGCAGACCTCTATGTGCCTCGTAGCCAGCGCAGCTAGCCATTGCATAACTACCCCCAACACACTGGCAGGCGCAGGCGGCATCATGGTAGATCCTACCCAAGGGGTGAGGAGTTACTACAAACACGGCGACCAAGGACAGAGGCCCTCTTCCCAAGGAAGAAACGGTTTACCGGCAGGGAAACCGTTTTGCAGAATATACATCACACTGGGTTGCCTACGGGGACAACCAGCACGAGCACTTACCTCAGGTAGGTTTAGTTTTGAGGTAAAATGTAGGAAAACATTTTAATTACATTGTTCTCTCTTTTCCATCGACAACCCAGTGGGCGATCCTCTGTTTGTAGACAGCGCTTCCCTTCCGCTGTCCACCGAAGCAGACAAAGAGCTGCTCGGAGCTTCTAAAGCTCTGTGTGCGATCCAAGTAGATGTGAAGAGCGCGCAACGGACACAGCAACTCCAAGGCTGGTTCTGCCTCCTCCTGGGGCAGCGCTTGCTAGTTCACCACCTGATCCCTAAAGGGGTTGTGGGAACCTTGGGCACGTAGCCGGTTGGGGTCTCAGGATGACGTGAGAGTAAGCTGGACCGAACTCTAGGCACAGTTCACTGACAGCACCTGCAAGTCCCCTACCCTCTTGATGGAGGTGAGCGCCATCAGGAGGGTGGTTTTCAGAGAGAGCGCCTTTAGCTCTGCTGACTCAAGGAGCTTGAAGGGAGCTCCCCAAAGGTCCCAAAGGACCACAGAGAGGTACCTGATGAACAAATCGTGCTTCTCTAAATACTTACCGTTGTAAGGCAGGTGCCAGCAAGTATGGACTACCCCTTGAGAAAACAAAAGGCTCCCATGAGAATTAACATTTGAACTCTCTCTTGCATATGTAACAGCAACATTTGAGACGCAGCACAAAGTGCAGCTCACACCTTACTTCTACAGTCTCATCATCTCCCTCTACTCCCCCTTCTACTCCTCAATTAAAGCTCACTAAAAACCTATGCAATGTTAAGTGTGTACAAAAAAGTAACTATTCATGTTTGGTATCATTTAAAGTGTCTCAGTGCGCCTGGTAAATTGGTCTCATCCTCCCAGCCATAAGTCCGTATTGTTGTTATTACATTTGATTGATCGATGATTTTACTCTATGAATTAGATTTTTAATTATTTTTCTATTACCTGGAAACATTATATTCTAAATTGTAAACATTTGATTTTATTCTGACTGACTCTGAAATAGTTTTCCCAAGTAGATTAAACAATTCGTATGTTACCACAAGTCTGCGTCAGATTAGTGACGACTAATATTTGGCATCAATTCAAGTATACTTGGTTTGCAATGACAAAAAAGGAATTTCCGTTTAGAATGGTGATGCTGCTTGACCAATCTAAATTCGGGTGTGTCTTACCTCTGTTTTAATTTAATGTTTCTCCAGATAAGTGTACGTGGGAAACCACGGCATGGCCAATCCAAAGCTATTATAAGAGAAGTTATGTTGGTGAACTTGTATCTGTAATACTGACCGTGACCTCTACTGAAGAAAACGTTAAATTCAAGTGTATGCAATTCCATGGGGGCTATACTGAAGTATCTTTGATTGTGTAAACGTGAATGTGACCGATCTTAGGTATATAGCAATTATCTCTGTTTGATGATCAAAGACTGATGAGCTTGTGATTGCGAGACCCGCATAAAAGAGAAAAACACACGAGGACCTCAAAGCGACATGGTTTCCTAATCTGAACGGGTAAAATATAATTAAAGAGTTAAAAAGAATAATCAAACATTCGCTCACTTTTAATGATGCTCAGATATCATTAAATCCTTTTTCATTTATGGAGTCAGATGAAATAACGAGGTGATACATAAGAGAAAATGTATTTCATTTAATCTTGTTGTGTTGCGTAAAAGGAAAGACAGTAATGCGCAGAGACCTTCACCGTATTATTGGAGACCGCCATTGGACCGATAAACGGGCTTACACCGTCCACTGCATCGCGATGTGCCGATATGTCGGCTATATACACTTTCAAGGTGGAGGGGGACACCTGTCCCTCAAACTTTTCCTGCAGAAAGGAAAGTACTGATCCAATCTCTGGGGGTCTTCGCCTCAAGAAGAGCACTACTGAGCAAACAGAGGCCACTTCAGGCTGTAGAGGCACCTCGTTGAGGGGGCCCTCGCCTGAGAGATTGTGTCTACCACCATGGGTGGTAAGCCACTTAGGTCCTTCCACATTCCGTCCAAGGGCCAGACATGGAGATTCCAGAGGCGAGTTGTGACATACGGCGAGAGCGTAGGCCGCCTTGACGGTTGATATACGCCACCGTCGCTGTGTTGTCTGTTCGGAGCAACACGTGCTTGCCCCGGATCAACGGCAATAGCCTCCTCAGGGCAAGTAGTACCGCCAGTAACTCGAGTCAGTTGATGTGCCAACGCAGTCGCGGCCTGGTCCAAGGGCTGGCGACTGAGTGCCCGTTGCACATGGCGCTCCAGCCCCATTGGGAGGCATCTGTTGTAACCATGACGTGCCTGGGGACCTGGCCTAGGGGAACTCCTGCCGAACTCCCGAACCAAACAAACAGAAAAAAGAAAAATGTGTGCATTAACCCCTGCGCACGACAGCGCCAAACAGCGTCCATCACTCTAAACTCAAAAAGTCCATGTACACTTAGTCCCTGCGACAACTTTGCCATAGTATTGCTCAAGTCCGGTGATTCTGTACAAATTTTTTGAGCTAGAATTACACAACAGAAAATAATCTATAAAAAAACTCCAGCCAATAGGCAGAATAAACACAAAGAACGTGTAGATTAATTCACAAAACTTTCTCAAAGGTGTATTCCTCCACAAAAAAAATTCCAGTCGCTAGTGGGACCAGAACACACACACACACACACACAAAAATAAAAATAAAAATAAAACAGTTCAGTTTCCTCCAACAGCCAAATGAATGTTCAGTGAGCCGGCTGTTCATGAGTGCAGGAGATGACCTAATCTTCCCAATATCCTGCAAAAAATACTCCACTAAACAAACTCCATCCAATAGGAGGCATAAGCACAAAGAACAAGAAGATTCATCCACAACTATCCCGAAGGAGTGTTAGTCCACAAAAAAAACTCTAGCCACTTGGCTGAACCAGCAGAAAAAGAAAAAAAGGCACTCAGCTTCCTCAGACAGTCAAGTGTATGTACAGTGAGTCAAGCCCACTTGGGGGCCACATGAGAAACATCAAATGGTTTACTCACCCCATTGTCTCTATGAAAGACAACGCTTGCTGAGGACATGTAAATATTTTGTGGCCATCTTATGTAAAAATTTTGAAATAATTTCTTGTAGGCAAATATAGATACCTGTATGTGAATTTATTTTGAAAACATGATTGATTAATTGATTTATTGATCAAATGTGAGAGTATGTAGATCTGTAATATAGCCTAAGGATGACTACTTTAAAAAAAGTTAAAATAGTTTTGAAAGTTTTTATTAGTTTAATATTTTTGGTCACTACATAATTCCCATATTTCCATTTGTCTTATTTTATTGTTTAGATGACTTTACTGTTATAAGTAATACTTCACAGGTCATTATATTTGTCGCATCAATTGTGAGACTGATGTCATGGGAAATCTTTTTCTGCTAAAATCCATGCCGATTTGCCCCAGTGGCTGAAGCTTGAACTACAGTTGAACAAATACTCACCTTTTCACAATGTGTCGTGCAAGCATAAGACATGAGCAAACATTTTCTAAAGTAAACATTTGAGTAGTAATTATGTAAGCTTTCTTTCATTTACCTCAGTGCAAATGTAATATCTTGCTAGCTGGAGATTGTCTTGGGTTACTTAACTGTATCCCCTCTTCCCTGATAAAAGTGGAACGAGATGCTGCACTGATTTAGCGCTTTGGGGAACGTCTTTAGGAGTGACCAGTTGAAATTGACTAGAATTTATAGCCTCTGCTAGTGACATCATCAGGATGCACCTGTAGCAGGGCTATAAATAGATGCGTCACAGGTGCATCGTCAGGTATTTTGTCTGAAGAGCAGTCCTGGGGCATCCTCAGTGTAGCAATGAAGTGCAGCATCTCATTCCGCTTTTATCAGGGAACAGGGGTTACAGTTAAGTAACCAGAGACGTTCCCTTTCAAAAAGCTACACTTATGATGCTGCGCTGAGTTAGTGCTTTGGGAACCACACTGTGGATATCCGGACCCCTTACGGTTGTGTAGTGTGCTCACAAGAGCGCGAGAGGTCTCAGACATGAGCTTGTGATGTAGACTCAAGGATATAAGAGCCCGGAGTGGCATGAACATCCAAACTATAGAATCTTATGAATGTATGCGGTGAGGACCAGCCCGCCATATTACAAACATGTTGCAGAGGGATACCTCTGGCCAAAGCTTTAGAGCAGGGGACCCCTCTGCTAGAGTGAGCCCTGATACCTACTGGCGAAGCCTGACCGCGCGCCTCGTGGCCAGGGCAATAGCATCCCTCACCCAATGTGACATAGTTTGCTTGGTGGCGGCCACCCCTTTTATTACGGCCCCCATGACAAACGAATAGTTGCCCTGACTTACGCCACTGGCTAGTGCGGTGGACATAAGTCTGAAGGGTATGGACTCGACAATGTCCGTGAAGTCTTTCGTTGTAAACGGCGGGGAGCAGAAGGCTTCGAGAGTGACCGGATGTACAGTCGAGAAAGGAACCTTAGGCAGGTAGTCAGGATGAGGGTGCAATATTGCTTTAGCCATTCCTGGGGCAAAATCTAAGCAGGATGGCAAGACAGACAGAGCCTGCAGATCCTCAATTCTTTTTAGAGAAATAATTGCCATTAGAAAAAACATCTGGATCTACATTATGTGCACTGCACCATATTTTAAAGACATTCATTTATTGGCATAACTTCTTCTAGTAGAGGGAGCTCTAGCACTTAGAATGGTCCCAATAACTTCAGGTGAAAGCCCAGTGTCCCTCAGTTGGTACCCTTCAGGGGCCAAATATGAAGGTTCCACAGCTCGGGCCGGGAATGAAATATTGCCCCCTGCGCCTGAGACAGAAGGTCCCTCCTGTCCGGAATCACCCAAGACGAGCCGTCAAGGAGAGACATTATCTCAGAGAACCATACCCTGTTCGGCCAACGCAGCGCTATCAGTAAGAGGCAGGATCCTTGCTGGTGAACTCTGGCCAAGACTCCCGGGAGCAGAGAAACCGAAGGAAACGCATACAAGCCCATTCTGGGCCATGTATGTGCCATCGCGTCCATACCCAGGGGGGCTGGGTGACTCAGAGAGAAGTAGAGGGGACATTGTGCTGTCTGTTGGGAGGCGAAGAGGTCCACTTCTGCTCTGTAAAATCTCAACCAGATTTGTTCCACTACCTCGGGGTGGAATTACCACTCCCTCGTCGGTATTTTCTTTCTGAACAGTAAATCTGTTCCCACATTGAGGCAGGGACATAAACTGCCATGACAGACAGGAGTGTGCCCTGGGCCCAAAGGAGAATCTGCCGTGCCAGTCTGTTCAGCTGGCATGAATGTAGACCTCCTTGATGGTTTATGTAAGAGACAACTGCTGTTGTCCACCCGCACCAGGACATGGCAGCCTCTCAGATACTGGAGGAAGTATTTCAAAGCCAGAAATACAGCCATCACCTCAAGGAAGTTAATGTGCCAATCGAGCTGATGACCCTCCCGTTCCCCTAGAGCTGGACGACCACTTAAGACTGCTCCCCAGCCCGTCAGGGAGGCGGCTGTCATTAGCAACTTGTGACGGCAAGACAAACCTAGAGTGGGATCCAAAGTGAGGAACCGGGGTCTGAACCACATAGAAAGGGTACAAAGCACGTGCCGCGTAACCCTTATCAGCCTTAGGGGACTAGCCCTTGGATGAAATCCCCTGGCTTTGATCCACAACTGAAACGGTCTCATTTGCAGAAGGCCCAAAGGGATCACGACGACGCAGATGCCATGAGACCTAGTATTTGTTTATACTGACTAACAGTGCAAACTTGACCTATCCTGACTTTGCTCAGGGTGTTCTGAATGGACACGATTCGAGCGGGAGACTATTGTGCCTGCATTGTGATCGAATTCCATACGATCCCCAGATAGGTAGTTTTCTGAGTGGGAGAGAGGACGCTTTTCTTGCCGTTGAGCCTCAACCCCAGAGAAAACAGATGAGCTAAGACGATATCCCTGTGCTGTAATGCCAGTTCTTGTGACTGTGCTAGTATCAGCCAGTCATCTATGTAATTCAGAATGCGGATGCCCCGGAGTCGCAAAGGAGCCAGTGCTGTATCCATGCATTCCGTGAATGTGTGGGGCGATAAGGCTAGACTGAATGGAAGAACCCGATATTGGAAAGCTTTGCCCCCAAAAGCGAACCTCAGGAACTTCCTGTGTTGTGGCAGACTTTCTATATGAAAGTGCGTGTCCATTAGATCGATTGTGACCAACCAAACGCGATGTTGGATTTGAGACACGACCGTCTTGACGGTTAGCATTTTGAACTTGAACGCCCTCTGAGCGATTCAAGCCTCGAAGGTCTAAAATCGGACCCAACCCTCCATCCTTCTTGGGGACCAGAAAGTATCACTGTAGTTACCTGACTCTCTCTCTGGAAGGGGAACATGTTCTATGGCCCCTTTGACCAAGAGATTTGCAGTTCTTCCCACAGTAGACATGCTTGTTCCGGTTTTATGGTAGTGGGAACCACGCCGTTGAAACACTGAGGACGGCAAACTAATTGAATTCTGTAGCATTTTTCTACTGTTCTTAGGGCCCTTATAGAAACACGTGGCAGTAGTTTCCACGCTGCCAGGTTCTCTGAGATGGGCTTTTGCCCTTTTTTTATTCTGACACTTCCTGTTGAGGGGATGTCGATTGTTCCGTGTCATGGGCTACGGTAGGAAGCAATGGAATACCCAACATTTAGTTGGAAACTGCTAACTCCCGAAACGCCAGAGGCGGCGGGAATGGAGCAGTTTCATGGGGGTATAGGTGGATGTTTCACACGATCCATCCCAATGGGGGCTACCCCCACGGCTGGGTGCAAGACCGTCAGGGCTTTCTCTTCTTAGAGATGACGGTCCTGAGGTCTTGCTGAGGGCAACGAGCCAGTCACCAGTCTCTGCGAGGGGGAACACAATTAACCACGCTCTGATTTTGAGCCTCCCTTCTAGAAGGACCGGGGGCAGGGCTGGGTGGCCAGCAGCCCCCAGCGGCGAGGGAGGAATTGCCCGAAGGCGTCTTCATGGCTTTTCACCTCCTGGAACCTGGTGATATAGGCCAGAAGGCGAAACCGGGGCATCGGTGTCCAAAAGGTTTAACCATAAATGTCTTTCTGTGCTGACCAATGCAGCCATAGACCGGCCAATGGCGCGAGCCGTCTGTTTGGTCGCCCGGAGAGACAGATCTGAGGCATGACGAAGCTCGGCGAAAGCCTCTTCGTCGACCGTACTGCCTGCACTCAAGTCCTTCAGTAGGTCAGCCTGGTACACCTGCAACACTGCCGTAGTGTGCAGGGCAGCACCAGCCTGACCTGCTGCCTGATAAGCTTTTCCCACAAGCGTGGAGGTGGTTCTGCATAGCTTTTTGGGGAGAGTGGGTCTCTAAGAGATGATGCTGAGCCAGGTTAGAGATAACACGCAAGTGTCTCTTCTACCGGCGGCATTGTGGAATACCCCCATATCTCAGCACCCACGATAGTCGAATATGTCGACGTCGAGAGCACGAAGACACGGGAAGTATAAGGATTACTCCATGAACGAGAAAGCTTGTTATGGAGGTCACTGAAGAAAGGAAGGGACTGATATAGCATTCCCTTCCCTTCCCTTCCCTTTATTTATTTCTTTTTCTTTTTTTTTGACCACAGTCAGAAATCTGCCTTCTAATTTAGAGCGTTTGGGGGTGTCTTGTTCGCGTGGCCAGTCTAACTGTAGCCTGGCCACAGCCCGAGTAACCACATTGAGTAATTCCTCAGCCACTTTGATATTGTGCTTTGTTATTGTGCGTGGAATGTTCAGAGGTGGACCAGCTGGATCTGGGGAGAGAGCGAGCAATAGGGACGGACCCGTCTCTTGCTCCTCAGCCAGATCCATGCGAGAGCCCCATGATGAAATAGTGGGTGCTGGCTCTTGGAAGTAAGCGAGACGAGTGCAAAGCATTTTGACTGAAACAGATCACAATGCTCGCACCCGCCCCAACGCAAGAGCAGAATGCTCTTCCTCCGAAAACACAGAACAAAACTGGTGTGTCTACGTTTCAGCCATAGAGTGTAAACACGGGAACACACACTGCTTGCTTTGCTTCACACTCATTCTTGGAAAGGAGAAAAGGTTTTCTGCGCACTGCCTAACAAATTCTAACTCCTAACAGAGGAAAAGAAAGTTCTGACAGCATGAGAATCACAACACACACAGAGTGGTCTAGAGACAAAAGACCTGACGATGCACCGCATCTATTTATAGCATGAACCTGTATTGCTACAGGTGCATCCAGATGATGTCACCAGCAGAGGCTATAAATTATAGTCAATTTCATTGACGTGTTGCACACATATTCACAGCTGGTCACTCATAAAGACATTCCCCTAAATCAGAGCAGCATCAAAGTGTAGCTTTTTGATAGGGAACAAAAGGGATATGCTGACAAAGCTACAACGCAGGCAATTTTCGGAGAAAGAACATTCACTACATGAAGGTGCTTGTCTAGAAGTCAACGCATGTACATTGAATTTGTGTGCAAAAAAATGTGGAACTAACATGCTGGTATGTCGTGAGATGATATTGGAATTGCATACAATTTAATCCCGGTGCACACTGTACAATTTTGAAAAGTCCTTGTCAGCCTGTACGATATGAACACATTGATATCGCCATGGCACACTGTGCGACATTATGTCAGACTGCTTTGTAGGGTATTACGTATATCATTTAGAGATGTGGACGGGGTCAGTTAAAATGGGTATTTTGCACGCATTCTACCACCATTATTTGTAAGGTTATTTCGTATGCTAAATTTAGAAGGGAATTTAGAGTTTTGAAATATGTGAGCTATGGACTGAATTAAACTGTCCTTATTAGGTAATGAAATTTATAATGGAACTAGTCATGTTCGACAACCATTATAAATTAGATAAATGACAAAAAAATAGATTATTTGTCTTAATAGTTTAAGGCTGACATCAAGATGTCATAAAAGTCAAAGAACTCAAGATACAAGTCGTAAAAACTCTCACACAAAAGAACATTTTCACCTGAGTCAACACATCCTACTGAGCAAGGACACTAAAACACAAATCTCACATCTGACCTCTATCTCACCTCAGGTCAATTTAGGCCTATTCTCCTAAAACTCACAAACATCTTCCCCCCTCTACTCCTCATTCCCCTTCAGCTCAGAATCACTTAAAAATCACCTAAGATCTGCATGTAACAAAATATCATATCTGATGCATACAAATAATGTAACTAGGCATGTAATATAATTTAAAATGTCTCAGTGCCACTGGCACATTGGTCCCTTTCCCATGTTGATAAAACCATTGGTAACAAAGTTATAAGGTATTTGCCAAATGCTGTATAATTCTGGAGGCCTGTCCCCATCCCTGCCTGTATGTTAATGAGGTATGTCCCCAGGACTTCCAAACCTAGCCACTCGTAAAATTCCCTTTGTTTATGGTTTGGGTATTTAAGGAAATGTGACACATTGTTCATGTTCTTTGTAGTCAGATGATCCCACACATTAATGTGTGTACATTTAATAATAGAAATCTGTAATTTGGATCTCCCACATGGTTTACTGTGTGTAGTTTTCTATCAGGTAATGGTAATTGCAATTTGAATTGAAAGGTTTCTCTACAACCAGATTAACCCACACAGACAAAGAGTGTAGCTTTTCTCTACCAGGTAATTGTAATTTGAATTTCTTATATTTGGTAAATCTTTGAATGGAATGCAACTTTATTTATATTATTCATTGATGATTTTGAGTTTGATTTATTATTTTAATTGGATTGTTTGAATGTATTACTATTACCTGGTAAAATAAATTGTTACCTTTATAATTCATCCTGAAGGACTGTTTTTAGTATATTTCTTATTAATTACAAACCTATGGTCAGAGTTGGCTTAATTAAGCAACTTCAGAAGAACCCCATTAGTTAAGTAAAAGACTAAACGGCAAACCGAGAACCTACAACAGGACTTAGCAAGATTAGGATAGAGAATCTGTAAAAACAGAACTTAATTGACTGGGGCTAAACGGTGAGTCGAGAATCTAGAACAGAACTTAGTCAAACAGAATTAAACGGGAAAACTAAGAGTAGGACCAAGAATCTGTAAAAACAGAACTTAATTGACTGGGGATAAACGATGAGTCGAGAATCTATGATAGAACTTATCCAAATAAGACTAAACGGGTAAAACCGAGAACCTATAAAGACTTAGTCTAAAACGTACTAATATCTGAAACTGATGAGATTGGACCTGCTAAAGGACATGCGTCCAGCCGGCACAGGACCCAAATAACATTGAAATAACAAATACAGTCTAGAAGAGAGAATTACTAAAAATAATAAGATACAAAACTTAAATTAAAAAGCATAGATACATTAACAATATTTTTTCATAAATAGAGACAGATTAAATAAAGAAAACAATAAATGATAAATTAATAAAACATGGAACTCAAATCAAATAATCAAAGTATTATTTATTGTGCATGATACGACAAAACACGCAGGAGACCTTCAACAATGCTATTGGATTCCGTCCTTGGGCCGATAGGTGGACCTCCCTTACAATAGATTCTCCACCATTGAAAATTGTAATACAATGTTTTGTTATATCCGCTCACAATTTCTACTGTAAGGAATTAGCTTTAATAAATAAATCATGATTAATTCACTTATTGGAGTGATACTATTCTCATGGCTTATTGAAAATAATATAACATGTATTTAGGTACAGCTTTGAAGCTAAATCTTTTAGAAACACGGATGAGATTATTTATCAAAATATACCACAGTCATTCATCTTTGAATACAGACAAACTTTATTGCTATTCTAAACAAATCTAATCTAACACATATATACATGAGACAGGTTGGAGAAAAGAGTGATCAGTACAGTGAAAATTAACTTCATGGAGTCTGTTGACAATACCTTAAGAACAATTTATCCTTCTTTGAGTCTACATCGATTTGCTATCGGATTACCCAAATTATTTAATTAATACACCAGCACTTTGAGCACAATATTGGAGATGTACTTGCGTTCTTTGTGTAGCTTGGTTCTTGGCGCTTGGTTGAAAGTTCGTCCCGTCGATGTTTTATCTCTGTTTGATCAAAGTTTATTGTCTGTATGAATTAGTGAGGTTAGCTGTGAAGCGAGGCCTTCTCACTCCTTCTCGGGACGTCGAGTCCCGAGCTTCCATGGATCTCACATGGCATGGATCTGTTTCTGACGAGATCCTGAGAAGACCATGAGGGAAGAGTCAGAGCGAAGTCTGAGCAGTCAGGAGAGGCCGGACGAGGAGCGACGACAGAAGAGCAGAGAAGGAAGGGACCGGACAAGAGAGTGTGTTCTTCCTGTTTGGAAATATTTAAACTGAAATTGGCCACATCCCCAAAGGTGTCCTGTGACAATCAGAAGTGACTTTTCAGAGTCACATGGTCGACTGGGCTGTCCTTTCTGATAGCTGATTTATAAATCTTTGTTAGAGATTCTCACTATTTTCCCGCTCAAAAATAGTGCATATTTAATCATGAACTTTATATCTTGAAAATGGTATGAGAGACATGATATTTATTGTCATCAGCTTTCTCCATGTACCCAAACATATGCTTACATACTAAACATGACATTTTTTTTATGGATGTTATACAGGTAGGTGAAAACATGAAAAACATGAAAATCCCTGGTAACAAAATCATATTGGTTTTACACATCATTGCATTTTATCAAGTTAAGTCTTATAGTTACCATTCTTAGTAGAATGAGATGAATCATACAGAATTAAAGATTATATTTCTCAATTATAGGTTATTGCACATTGCTACACACATTTTAAAGAGGTCCATCAGTCTATAATCATTAATTTGTCAGGTACAAATGTTACCACAGTTTAAAGCGATTTTCAGCATTATCTAGCAAGGCTAGAGTTGTGCAAATCTGATGGTCTTTGTAACCTTACAAAAGAGAAGTCTGCTTTAACTTTGTGTGAAGATCAGGAGATCAGGTTGCGGAGGGGCATTTCTGACCAATGAGGACGCCTGGGCCATTTGATTTATGACACGGAAACATTCCACACTGAAAGGCTGGGTTTTTCTTGTTTCAAATCATGTTGGTGGAATTCTTCCGCATATAGAATCTTACAGCTTCATACACATCAAAGCCGAATGTTGTCCCAATCATCCTAATCACTAAACGGGAGTGTTGTGGAATAGAAGCAAAACGGCAAAATTTGACCACCATGGAGGAGCATTTTTTTTCTCTCTGAAAGTCAGGACATCAGCATTTCCGTTGCTCCAATCCCACTCCATCACGAGCATAGGCTAACATTTACAAGAAAGATGGATTGCGTTAAATAGGCCTATAATAAGACAGCTTGATCACAAATACAGAATATTACAGACGTTGAGAATAACATGAGTGCGGGAGGTAGCCTACAGTAATAATGAACTACCACAAGCAAAAACTCATTGTGGAGATAAAAAGAATTGTGGCACGAAAAATTACAAACTTCCACGTTCACATTGGAGAAATCAAAAAAGGCGGGCTATAGTCCGTCTTTCACTTTTTTTAGATTAGTAACCTATAGGCCAAATAATAAATCATGTTTGCAAATTCCCTATGGATGATACATAGATACATGACATAGATTTCTAGAATTGTATCCAACTGTATTTGCTGATTTGGATTAAAACGTCCCATAAATACTTACCTGTATAAATTGTTTAATCTTTCTATTTATTTATTTCTTTATAAATAAAATTGGAGTGGTGTGAATCTTGACTAAAGAATTTGACAGATGCTTAAAGAAAATGTTTTAAAAGTTAAATAGTTAAATAATAGTAAATGTTTTGTAGCCTAAACTCTGTATTTATTTAATTCAGAGAATAATGCTTTCATATTATTGACATGCTACACTTTTCTCCAAGTATTTTCTGCTTATTTATTTATAAAAAAAATTACAACATTTATAAAAAAGAAGAAAAAACATTGAAAGTGCTTGAGTAGAGTGATAACTGGGCACAAATGTTGCTATGGTTGTGCAAACGCAGAACAGGTTTCTTTTCAAGTGAATTTAGGTGCGAGAGAGGAGCGGAATATCTCATCTGGCCATCTAATAGCAGTCACACTATATGGCTAAGATGCTAAATTTCTGACACTGCCAGAATTTTGTCAGAGGCTTAAGATCATCGCAAATGCTATTAATTGGCCATCTGTGAACATGTCACACTGAACATTGTAAGATTGCCGATTGCGATGACAGAAATTTTTGGATTCCCAAAATTTGTCTCAGATGGCAGAATCATGGCCAAAATCGTACAGTGTGCACCGGGTTTAAACAAACAGGCCAAGATTTGTGTTTGGAAAAAAGTAAATGGTGGTGAGGTGGTTAAAATTCAAGACTCAAGAAGGTTGTGGATTCAGACCCTTCAAGGAGTGATCCATAAGCTATCAATATTGTTCCCTAGAGCAAGATTATAACTTCAGTTTGCTTAAGGGGAACTGTCTTTGTAATAAGTGTACTTTACATTTCTTTTGAAATAAGCACCTACTAAATGACTTGAGCCCGAAACATACTCTACGTAAGAACGTGAACAGACTATCTAGCAATCCATGTTTGGTTTCATGCATAGATGCGTTCCACAATGTGTCAGACCTCAATTCATAATGCAATGCAAGTTGTTGTAATGTTGTTGCAAGTTGTTGTAAACTATAGTGGAGTTAAATGTAAACTATCCGCTTATATGGGGAATTTTCTCAATTCAATTACTGTAATGGCAGAGCAACAGTTTGAAAAAATATTTGAGCAACTAAGATAAAATCAGTATATTTATAGCAACTTATATCAATAACAACACATCAAGTTTAATGGTACAAAGTTTAGAGATAACTATCTCCTCCCTTGAGTACTGAAGTTTGTTACCATTTCATTAACACAAGAAAGCATGTTAAGTATGTTCTACCATACTGCACTTTGGTCAAGCACTTGCATCTGCATATGCGTGGGTGTGAAAAGTGTTTCTGGCCTTAAAGCATAATGTCATGGTTACTGTTATAACCTCCGTTCCCCGAGGGAAGGAACGAGATGTGTCTGGGATGCCAAACATACCTCTGAACCTGAGAAAAGGCCAATGTAAAGTTGGCAGACAGAATTTGCATGCCCCACCCCAGACATACGGTATAAAGGGAAGCGGAGGGGAGTGCCAGTCAGGATTTTGCACTGAGGAGCCGAAAATAAGGTATTGCCGTTTACAGCTAGTGCTGTGGCAGGAGGGACACAACGTCTCGTTCCTTCCCTCGGGGAACGGAGGTTACCACTGTAACCATGACGTTCCCCTTCTGTCATTCACTCGACCTTGTGTCGAATGGAGTGACACAAGGGGTCCCATATAAAAATGCCACGCACTGACCGTGTTACGTGAACTGCAGAGACAGGTGCAAGCAGGCTACTGCGTGCTCGAGGCAACTGTGTCGGCTGCACGTAGCCCTCCCCAACGCACCCAAAGACCTTAGGTTCCCTGCACCCCTGAGGGGGGGAACTGGTGCCTCATGACTGGCATGGGAGCAAGCCTGGCAGCCACACCTTTCCTCTCACTATGTCTCACACATAGGATGTGAAGCGGCTGGGGCCATCCTAACGCTATGAAATGCGTCAGGGAAGGCGGTCTTTCACGGTCCTATTCTTTAAGGGGGAAAAGACCCTGTGGAGGCCACATCCTGCCCAGTCTAGGGGGAGGTAACATGTGGCAAATACACCACGAGGGTTGTGAAGCCATACGTGGGAAATGGTGCGGTGGTAGGTCCAGCCTAATGAGGGGGGATTGTACAAGCACGGCGACTGGCGCAGTAGTTCTGCCCAAGGGAAACACGGGTCCGCCGACAGGGGGACCATACCGTGGGAAATATATCACGGGGAGTTTGCCTGAAAAGGGAACTAAGCCCGTGGAACCTGACCCCAGAACAGAGCACCTGTGACTTGTAGTGGGTCTGGCTGTGAATTGCTCCGCTGAATTCGCCGGCCAGAGGCTAGGAAGGAGAACAACCAGGGAGCGACGCTTAGTGGCTAACCTGGGATAGGAGGCACACTGGATCAACTTGGTGAAAGAAAGGAGCCCCATGGTAACACAGCGCCCCAACCCTTTCGAGAGGCACCTGTGGTCACCACGACACATCTGGACACCTGCTGCAAGACTCTGGTCTGCAGAAAGCAGAGGACTGTCCAAGGGTTGGAAATCTGATGGCAAGAAGGGGTTATTGTCACACGGTATGTGCCATGGCGCCATGCCCATCTCGAGACTCAAGTCTGTAGCCAGTGCTGAAGTGGTCTCATATGCATCAACCTGAGCGGCGCGGCCGTGGCTGAGGATGCCATATGCCCCAGGAGCCTTGTTTTAGAGGAACTGTTGTGCCGGGCTCGAAGAGAGCAAGGCACCCAAGCACTGACTGAGCGTGCTCATTGGTGAGACGCGCTGTCATTGTGACTGAATCTAACTCCATGCCAAGAAAAGAGATGCTCTGAACTGGGACAAGCTTGCACTTTTCCAAGTTGACCTGAAGCCCTAGGCGACTGAGGTGCCTGAGAACCTGGTCCCTGTGAGTACACAGTAACTCTCGAGAGTGAGCCAGTATGAGCCAGTCGTCAAGATAGTCGAGTATACGGATGCCCTCTTGGGCGAATGCTGCCTGCGAGGTGCTCGACACTGGGGCTGAGAGCTGGGCCCGGTTTGAGGTGGAGTTACCTATTGTTTAGCCGCAGGGGGATGCCCCTGGTGAGCAGGCGGGGCACGCTGGTTTGGCGGCACCGCGGCAAGATGTGTCACCTGCTTCTACACCGCCAAAAACTGCTGGGCGAAGTCATCGACAGTGTCGCTGAAGAGGCCAAGCTGGGAGATGGGGGCGTTGAGAAAGCATGCCTTGTCAACGTCGTGCATCTCGACCATGTTCAGCCAGAGGTGACGATCCTGGACCACGTGGGTGGCCATCGCCTGCCCGAGTGCCTGCACTGTGACCTTCGTGGCTCTGAGAGCGAGGTCGGTGGCAGAGCGCAGTTTCTGCAGCATGTCAGGGTCAGAACTACCCAGGTGCAGAACTTTCAGTGCCTTGGCTTGGTGAACTTTCAGGAGAGCCATGGCATGTGGGGCAGAGGCGGTCTGTCCGGTGGTGCTATAGACTTTTGAGGTCAGTGATGACGTCATTCTACAGGCTCTGGATGGGAGTACCGGGCGGTACTGAGTACCTGGTGCCAGGTGGCGGGCGTTCTCTGGACACAACCGCAACCGTTCACTGGGCACAATTGCAACTGCTCTGTCCACCTGGGGGACCTCTGTGTGCCCGTGGGCCGCCCCGCCATCCAGGGTAGGGAGAGCGGACAAGCGGAGGGGTGGGTTCCGGGCAGTGAAAGGTGCCATCCATGACCATGTCAGCTCGTCATGCACTTCCGGAAATAATGGAACCGGTGTTGGGGGGCAAGGAACCGATCGAGTAGCCGTGAGGGGGGGACAGTGTTTTCCAATCCAGCCTCGTGCTCACGGCGGCCCGGGATCAGACGCCGCTGTGACACTCTCCGATGCAGCGGTGATGTCGTCATCCAATTCCAGGGGCTCAAGGGAGAATGCTGGCTGGCTGCGAGGCGAGCCGGACTCATCCCGAGCTTGGATGGAAGCAAGCAAGCGTGCCAGGGCATGGGTGGTTCGTGGGATTTACCTGGTGAAACCGAGCCCGTCGTCATCCCCATATCGCCTTCATCGACAGCCGGGTCATCCTCAATCCCATGGGAAGAAGGAACGACGCGGGAGGCGGCTGAAGTGGCTTTCTCTCGTGAAAAAAGAAAGTTTCGATCGCAATGTTGCCATGGCTATGTTCTCGCACTGATGCTGCCTGCGTGTGATCGCAGCCCAGGCACACGAGGCAGCTTTTATAACCGTCAGAAGTGTAGAGAAAACAACCGCATCCAGGAACTACACAGAGGAAATAAACAATTTTTAGGAGGAGAAAAACTCTTTCAGGCAATTAAAACGGAAGTAAGTTTAACACGTTCAAAACATGATCAATTTGCTGTTAATTATGGCCAATTGAAATCTATCAGAAAAACTACTGCAGAATGTAAGAGCTTCTGTTTGCAATTTAACCTCAAAAGATGCTCAATTTCCAATTTAAATTACAGGACTTAAGCATTAAAGTTAAAACAAGAGTTACTCAAACAATGTAAATTCTTTATTTTAACTGGCAGTCTTGATATCAGCGTGATTGCAATGATGTGATCTCAAGCTGTTCAAGAATGACTTTCAAAAATATATGTGAACTAAAATAGTTTTGAAGGGTGAGCCAGAGATCTAATCAGCAGTTCTAAGAAGCATATTATTGAGGTTATTGCTAACAAAGGAAATTCTACTGATAAATATGGGTATAATGACTCACATTCTTCTACCAGTGACCTTGAAGTTTAAATATTGTGGTCAGGAAAGAGCAATTTGTGTTAGATAAAAATATTATTATTATTATTACTGTAAGAGTTTATTAATTTATTCATTAAGATTTTAAGAGCTGTTCTCACAAGAATGCCGAAGACTGATTTTTATTTCACTTTGAATAGCAGTGGCATGTTACAGTGCATCTGGAAAGTATTCACAGTGCTTCAGTTTTTCCATATTTTGTTATGTTACAGCGTTATTCCAAAATGGATTTGTGGCAGGGCGGAGGGCGGGGCCGGGTTGTGACGATACACACCCGGTCCCGTATCAGGCTTATCAAGCCTCTGAGAGGGATAAAGTCTGATGGCAGTGGTGGTGCGGGAGTGAGAGATAATTTACGGACATGTCCGCCACGTGTGTGTGTTTGTCCTTAGTTTTAAATTTATAATTAAAATATTATTTATATTGTCCAGCCGGTTCTCGCCTCCTCCTTTCCATTAAATCCCTTTACAGGATTAAATTCATTATTTTCCTCAAAATTCTACAAACAATACCCCATAATGACAATGTGAAATAAGTTTGTTTTAAATCTTTGCAAATTTACAAAAAAAAAAAAAAAAAAAAAAAAAAAAAAAATAATCGCATCTACATAAGTATTCAGAGCCTTTGCTCAATACTTTGTTGAAGCACCTTTAGCACAAATTACAGCCTCAAGTCTTTTTGTGTATGATGCTACAAGCATGGTACACCTATTTTTGGGCAGTCTCTCCCATTATTCTTTGCGGGACCTCTCAAGCTCCATCAGGTTGGATTGGGAGCGTCAGTGCACAGCCATTTTCAGATCTCTCCAGAGATGTTAAATCGGGTTCAAGTCTGGGCTCTGGCTGGGCCACTCAAGGACAGGCTGTCATGTGCCTTTTACTGAGGAGTGGCTTCTGTCTGGCCACTCTACCATACAGGCCTGATTGATGGAGTGCAGCAGAGATGGTTGTTCTTCTGGAAGGTTCTCCTCTCTCCACAGAGAAACGCTGGAGCTCTGTCAGAGTGACCATCGTGTTCTTGCTCACCTCCCTGATTAAGACCCTTCTCCCTCGATTGCTCAGCTCTAGGAACAGTCCTGGTGGTTCCAAACTTCTTCTATTTACAGATGATGGAGGCCACTGTGCTCATTGGGACCTTCAATGCTGCAGAAATTTTTCTGTATCCTTCCACAGATCTGTGCCTCAATACAATCCTGTCTCGGAGGTCTAAAGACTATTCCTTGGACTTCATGGCTTGGTTTGTGCTCTGATGGAAAACAGTGTAAGGAGTCAAAACTCAAATAAGGGGAATAGTATAATCAATAATCAATAATTCATAATCAATAACTGATCATATGGGTTATGAGTTATCACTTACAGTTTTAAATTATCCCTAAAAGGGAATACGTTGCCAAGGTCCTTATATGGGCCACTAAACGCAACGGATTGCACTGTTACACATATAGGCAGGCAAAAATAGAGCAATTGTATATATCAACATTCAATCACAATGGATTATAATTAAACCTTAATATATCAATTGTCTAGAATCGTTCGATTCTCGAGATAACTCCTAAGGGGATTAATTTGTCATCTAATAGTCTGCTCGCCAGCGAACTGACCGTAAAATCTTTATTAACCCTTAAGAAATTATTCGTATAACTTAGAAAGGCAGACTATTTCTCTTGGCCACGAAAAACAGCTTCCCTTTTCTAAACAAAAATACTATTTAAAGTATCAACAGTTTTAGAGCTCGTAGCTTAAAGATCGAACATCTCAGGGACCTCGAAATTATGAGCAGATAGGCAGAGTCAATCAATGAATATAGTATTTAATACAGGAAAACTACATATATATCGGTGACTACAGTTACACGGAATAAATGTATTTACAAACACAATAAACCACAAACTGAAAGTGAAAGCTTAAAGAAGGTGATGGAAAGAGGGAGTAAGAAAACAGTTATGGCAAAAACACAGACAATGGAACCTTAAACGAGAGACACCGAGGAATCACAAATCACCCTTTTGGGCCGAACAACCGTAACAGCATTTAGATCTCGAGAGGGAATAAAATACTTGCATAAATATATAGCTCTCTTGTGTTGAATGTGTGTGCGTGTCGGTCCTCTTTGTTTCCTTTCCGGGGCGAACGAAATCGCGGCAAGTTTAAAGGTCCCTTAGATGACATTACCACAGAGATAATTCAGACTAAGTTCTTTTCACTCGTCGGTGGAAATAAACACGGAGAATTATCTAAGAATGAAAACAAAAACTAACTAGAACAAACAAAAGAAAAAGAGAAGAGAAGGTGACGACCCAGTCGAAAGACAAAACTAAGCAACGTAAACTGGAGTTCGGTTCTTTTAAGGAAAACCTAATCCACGCCTCTCTGAAGCGAACTGTCCAATCGTTGTTCAGAAAATCTTGAGCGGGAAAGTTTCTTTGTCTTGTCAGGCCGATTCATTTGCATAAGTTATGGCCATGGCCGAAATTCGTCATTTTTCCTTCGAAGATGATTAAACATAACAAGACACATTTTATCATAACCTAATACATATATCTGGCTCAGTCAGACAAAGAGTACAAAGACATCAAGCACGACATGTAACAATGATAGGAATTCAAGTTTACATCTCAATGCGTAATTACAAGTATTTATAATTCACTTGATACTACGATAACATCATAGATATTCCAATAGGACACGGGCAAACAGACAAACGTAAAAACATATCAAATATATCTCAGTAAAGTCTTTAAATGAGGAAATTCCTGAAAAGTTCTTATGTGTGTGGGTATATGTGTGTCTTGGAGAGGTCTCTTACTCTCCCTTCCTAGACCTGGGAGGGTAAGATTAGGATCTCTTTGAAGCTCGCAATGGCAGGGAAAGATCTGGTGGGTGTTGTCTGTTCACACTCAAGGTGTCAAAGAAGTTGTCATCGAACCATCTATTGCAGACTGGCTGGAGCCTAAGGCCTAATTTACCTTTCGAGTTCAGAGGCCAAAAGCTCTTTGGGTTTTAGCAAGAATGTGCATTACATGATTCATTGATACGCTACAACAGGATGAGCTAAATTTTGAGTGTCATGGCAAAGGCTGTGACTACTTAAGCACATGAGATTTTTTTTTTGTTTTTTTATTTTTAATAAATTTGCAATGATTTCAAACAAACTTCTTTCACATTGTCATTGTAGGAATTGGTTGTAGAATTTTGAGGAAAATAATGAATTTAATCCATTTTGGAATAAGGCTGTAATATAACAAAATGTGGAAAAAGTGAAGCGCTTGAATACTTTCCGGATGCACTATATATTACTAGAAGTGTCCTTGGTTTCGTTTCTGGAACATTTGTGGGAATATTTTATGCAGTTTTTATTTGTAGATTAATCTTTATGAACTTATAATTTTTTTTTTGTTAAATTTTTTATGGAACCTTTTCAAAGACTGTGATGTGTTTTTGCCTTATTTTAAAGTGTCAATTTAGCCAACTTTATTTTTTTTTTGTACATTTGTAATATTTTTGTGTTATATTACCCTGGCGTTAACTTTACAATTGCAATGGGGTTTCTAATACAGCGATTTCTTCTCTATTCTGACTGCCATATTCCATTTCTTTATTTTTTATTACCTCTTTTGGAAAATTTTGAAAACTCAATATTTTTTCACTGATGGGGCAAATGGGAAATAATATTTCCACTGGTCTCATATTTAATGCTATACAGGTTTACCCCACTATAGTTTACTTACACATTTCAGACCCAGAAATGTGTAAGGGGTCCATAAAAAAAGAAATTGGGAAAGATTATTGTCGTGGAAAATCTTGGAAGAATCTCTCTAAGATGCAAGAAAACTCTCAAGAGTCCAGGGTTCCAGATGCCAAAAGTAGAAGTTTATTGAGCAACCAATAAACCTGAGAAGGCCAGCTGTCCATTCTGAATACACACTTCCAAGTTCTCATTTATATACCTTTTAGGTATCTCTTTTGGACCCCTAAATATTTCATATTCACTATCTCGGACCAATGGCCTACAGTCAGTGTCCTTCCACTTGCCGCCATTATTTTTCCAGCCTTCTCCTTTTTATTTATTGGTGGAAAGTCCTTGTCTATTTACCTTTTTAAAAAAGTATATATTTCCTCCTTTGCAAAGACACATAGTCTTACTGCTGACTCAATATACCCCTGCCTTTTTTACAGTATAATAATATCATATTGGTTACATTCATTTGTTTACACATAATATTAATTCATTCTTAATAGAAAATACACCATATTATCAAAGATTTTTTTTTTCTTACGGCCCAGCAAAATTAGTAGGTGGTATTAGGAGGAGGGACATTCTAGAGTCCATCTGATTGGACAAAACATTTTATACGCCCCTAGGCCGAGATGATGTCATTTTAAATGCGAATATCTGAAAAGCTTCTGTATGAAGCATGTGCATGCAGTCTTAGCCTTGCGTGATGTAGTATACAAATGATTACACTTATTTTAGTAGTCATACATACTTAGCAAATTATTAGTAGGTTTAACATATGAATATGCATCCTTCGGTGCCAGAGGAACTCACATACATTACAGGGGAGATTAAAGTGTGGTTTTTACAGTTTGTAAGGCAATTTCCTGTAAGCACACCCAGACACCTTGGGGTTATAATTGTAGTAAAATTCTGTCCTACTGTTACTGTTGCGTATTGTGGCCCACTAAATCTAATCACATCTTCCTCATAATACATTTTTACGTCTAAGTGCCATGTTACTCCACAGTTTCCCTTATATTTTCCCACATTTGCCTCCCCTTTAGATTTATTAAAGCATTCATACTCCAGTTGCCGATTTATTGTATATGCTAGAGGACTTCCCCTTTTTCTATTATCTACACGAATATCTAGTTTTTGCATTCATCCCCCCACCCTTCCATATCATAATATCTCAAGTATTCTGAATTTCCCAGAAACGCTAGGCATTCTGCTGGGCAAAACATTGTTTTCTTTTTCTCAACATAGTTCTCTGCATAGTACCAAGCACAATGCTTATAATCATATTGATTTGGAACTACCGCTAATTTTTTCAATGGAGAGGGTGAACATATTATACGACTCGTCATATTTGCTTGTTTTACCGTATATTCGGCCCATTTGTACCAATCATTTTGATATGCATGGTCTAATAACCGTTCTCCTTCTACTGAATCTATGGAATCTGCGTCATATTCAAAATCTATTGGTATTGTCGTAGTTTGAGGGGGCAACTTCTGAAGTAGTTGTATGGAGAAGATGTGTGTCCCACCATACCTTGCCTCGTATTCATCATTGGTAAGTCCATATTCATAGTTATTCCAATATGGTTGGTCAAGTGCTCTTTTCTTTCTGGATTCTTTTTCTGGAGTATTTTGTTTTAGTTCAGCTTCATTGGAGAGACCATTCAAGGTCCTTGAGGTTGATTGTAGGGAACTCATTCTGTAGTGTACTTTCTGATGGCTGTTCACCTGGGGATCCTGGACTTTCTTGGGACGTTTCCCCGGTAGACCCTGGGTCCCGACACTTGTCCCAAGTACGTCAGCAATAATATCATCCATATCAAATCAAATCAAATCAAATCACTTTATTGTCACACTACTGTGTACACGAGTGCAACAGTAGGTGAAATTCTTGTGTGCAGTTCCGAGTAACATAGCAGTCATGACAGTGACGAGACATAAACCACTTTACAATAAACAACATATTTACACAAAACAATTTACATAACAAATGTACACATACTTACACAACAATTTACATAACAAATGTACACAATACACACAATGTAGAATACACATACACTAGATACGGGTATAAATATATATAAACACTAATTGAATTGGGAGAATATATTGACAGAGTGATGATTAATAAAGTGCAGTGCTGATTGTTGATCGTGAGAGATCATGTGTTCAAAAGTCTTATTGCTTGTGGGAAGAAGCTGTCATGTAGTCGGGTGGTGCGGGTCCAGATGCTGCGATACCGCCTGCCTGATGGAAGCAGTGAAAGCAGCCCATGACTCGGGTGACTGGAGTCTCTGATGATCCTCCGAGCTTTATTCACACACCGTCTGTTATATATATCCTGGAGGGAGGGAAGCTCACCTCCGATGATGTTTCTGGCAGTTCGCACCACCCTTTGCAGGTCTTTGCGGTTGTGGGCGGTGCTATTGCCGTACCAGGTGGTGATGCAGCCAGTCAGGATGCTCTCTACAGTACTGGTGTAGAACCGTGTGAGGATGTGGTGGTTCATTCCGAACTTCCTCAGCCGTCTCAGGAAGAAGAGGCGCTGGTGAGCCTTCTTCACAACGGCCTCAGTGTGGACGGACCATGTGAGTTCCTCAGTAATGTGGACACCGAGGAACTTGAAGCTGCTGACTCTCTCCACCGGTGCTCCATTAATGGTGATGGGGCTGTGTTCTCTGTCTTTCTTCCTGAAGTCCACCACAAGCTCCTTGGTTTTACTGACGTTGAGGAAGAGGTTGTGCTCCTGACACCAGCGTGTCAGAGTGTGCACCTCCTCTCTGTAGGCCGTTTCATCATTGTCAGTGATCAGACCTACAACCGTCGTATCGTCAGCAAACTTAATGATGGCATTGGAGCTATGTGTTGCCACACAGTCATGTGTGTAAAGGGAATACAGGAGTGGGCTGAGAACACAGCCCTGCGGGGCTCCAGTGTTGAGGGTTAGTGATGAGGAGATGTTGCTGCCCATTCTAACCACCTGACGTCTGCCCGACAGGAAATCCAGGATCCAGCTGCACAGCGAGCTGTTTAAGCCCAGAGCCCGGAGTTTCTCATCAAGCTTGGAGGGCATTATGGTGTTGAATGCTTAGCTGTAGTCTACAAACAGCATTCTCACATATGTGTTCCTTTTTTCCAGGTGGGAAAGAGCAGTGTGTATTGTAGATGCAATGGCATCATCAGTGGAGCGGTTGTTACGGTAGGCAAACTGCAATGGGTCCAAAGATGTGGGCAGAACAGAGCAGATGTGATCTCTGATCAACCTCTCAAAGCATTTGCTGATGATGGGGGTGAGGGCAACAGGACGCCAGTCATTTAAGCAAGTGATTTTTGATTGCTTCGGTACAGGCACAATGGTTGATGTTTTGAAGCATGTGGGGACTACAGACAGGGATAGGGACAAGTTGAAAATGTCCGTAAAAACACCAGCCAGTTGGTTCGCGCATGCTCTGATGACGCGGCCCGGAATGCCGTCTGGACCCGCGGCTTTACGGATGTTCACCCGTCGAAAGGATCGGGTTACATCCGCAACAGAGACGGAGAGTGAACCATCATCTGTAGTATCGGCCGCGAGTGCTCTCTCTGTGAGGGCGGTGTTGTTGTCTTCGAAACGAGCATAAAAAGTATTAAGCTCGTCCGGGAGAGAGGCAGCGGTGTTCATGGCAGAGTTTTTATTCCGTTTATAGTCCGTGATGGTGTTAATTCCCTGCCACATACTTCTGGAGTCAGTGGTGTTGAACTGTTCTTCAATTTTGTGCCTGTACTGGCGTTTGGCTGCACGGATGGAGTTACAGAGGGCATAACTGGCTTGTTTACGCTCCTCCGCGTTCCCGGAATTAAAAGCGGTGGTCCGCGCAGTAAGTGCCGCGCGAACATCGCCGTTAACCCATGGTTTCTGGTTGGGGTAGATCCGTATATTTTTTGTCGGAACAACGTCCTCTACGCACTTTCTGATGAAACACGTTACGCTATCAGCGTAAACCTCGATGTCGTCATCGGAGGCAGACCGGAACATCTCCCAGTCCGCGTGATCAAAACAGTCCTGTAGCACAGAGTCTGATTGGTCCGACCAGCACTGGATCATTCTAATGGTGGGTGATTCCCGTTTCAGTTTCTGCCTGTAAGCGGGCAGAAGCAGAACGGAAGAGTGGTCAGATTTGCCAAATGGTGGGCGGGGGAGGGATTTGTAGCCATCCCGGAAAGGAGAATAGCAATGATCCAAAACCCGGTCCCCTCGTGTGTTAAAGCTGATGTGTTGGTGGTATTTTGGTGCTATTGTTTTGAAGTTGGCTTTGTTGAAGTCCCCGGCAACAATGAACGCAGCCTCAGGGTGCGCGGTTTCCTGCTCACTTATACTGCCATACAGTTCCTTGAGTGCCCGGTCTGTGTCGGCTTGTGGGGGGATGTACACAGCAGTGATAATGACCGCTGTGAATTCCCTCGGTAGCCAGAATGGTCGACACAGAAGCATGAGAAATTCCAGATCAGGAGAGCAGAAAGACCTGATAAAATGTATATTCCTCTGATCACACCATGATTTGTTGATCATAAAACATACACCTCCACCTCTGCTTTTACCTGAGAGGTCTTTCGCTCTCTCCGCTCGGTGTACGGAGAAACCCGTGGGTTCGATGGCCGAGTCTGGAATTTCCGCGGACATCCAGCGGTATATCTTATATCAGTATATCTTTCGATTTCCACTCTTTCCTCTGCCTACTGTAGCAATTCATCCACCCTCTGTTCTTGTTGTCTTGCTTCATTGCTTTCAGCTGCTTCTGAATTTGATGTAGCAGGATGAGCACTTCCTTCTTGTCCTTCTCTTTCTTCTTCTTCCTGTTCTCTTACATTCTCTTGTCCTTCTTCTACTTCTCTTTCTCTCTCCAAGGGTTCTCTGTTCAGTTCTTGAGGGTCTTCTTCTGTTCCAGGCTGCTGATCTTGTGGCAGATTTATCCTACGTACCCTAGTGCAGTGATTCAGGTGATACCACGTGCTGCCTCTTACCTTTACCGCTGTCGGAGTTGCCTGCACAACTTCGTAGGGCCCTTCTCTTCTCGGTTCGTTCCACCTTTGTCTGAATACCCTCAAATGCATGAAATCTCCAGGAGTTATTGGGCAAGGTGAGTCTTCTTCTTGCCTTGGTTCTCTGCTTTGTTCCTTTATAGGTGAATGAAAAAAGCTGTCTGCTCTCTTCTACTAGAGGGATACTGAAAAAGGCAGAACACAAGTCAATTACAGTAAAATAAATGGCAGCAGGAGGAACATTAGTCAGCAGCGTATGCGGATTGGCCTCTGCAGGCCAATCCTCTACTACTTCATTAACCGCCCTTAATCATGTACTAGTCGCCATTTTGATT
Source organism: Moxostoma hubbsi (assembly GCA_032164185.1). Classification (NCBI taxonomy): domain Eukaryota; kingdom Metazoa; phylum Chordata; class Actinopteri; order Cypriniformes; family Catostomidae; genus Moxostoma; species Moxostoma hubbsi. Next base: position 22,022,270 of record JAVLUX010000043.1, read on the forward strand.
TATCTGTCTTTGCAACTGGTAGTATATGTGTATTGCAACAGTTTGATGTTTCAATTAATACTCCTGCCTTGAGTAGCCCTTCAATAGTGTTTTTAATTCCTAATACTGCTTCTTGCTTTAGTGGGTATTGTTGTGTCCATGGAGACCGTGTTCCTGGTTTTATTCTAATTTGAATTGGATTTGCAGATTTCACTAACCCTACGTCTGTGTCATGGCGTGACCATATTTCAGCTTGCACTTGTTTTTCCATTTCTGCCATTAGTTCCACTGTTTTTGAACCTAATTTTTCTTCAGCAGTGATGACCCTCTATTGGGTATTCCTAGCATACCGGTGTTATGCAAACTTTTTAGATACTTTTTGTCTGGTGACTTGTCTTTTCCCACTCTACTTTTTTCAGCTATTTTCATCATTGGTCCTAAGACTTTTGGCTCTCTTCCCTGGCTTACATATAGAGTTACATGTGGGATTGAGTCTTGTACTTGAAACCATTTGTTTATGAAATTATTTTTCTCAATTTGAAGTGCGGCCCCCTCTTGTCCTATATATTTTGACATTAGTGAGATTTTCTGTTTCTTTGTTTTACTCAGCCATTCTCTCTCTAGGTCTGGATCTCTTGTTGTGTCATATATTAAATGTACAATGATATTCAGTCCCTGGCACATTTGGTTCACATAGCTGTGCTTTAATGTATTTTCTCCATTTACCTACTGTGTCTTCTGTTTCCTTCCCTAATTCTCCTACCCAATATACATTTGCTTGTGGACCTTGAGATTCTGATGGCTGTGTAACCATCATTTGTCTGACTCCTCTATCATCTATGTATATCCCTTCTGGAGTGCACCATATTTGTAAGTTCATTTTACATATAGCATCCCTTCCCAATAAATTCACTGGCATGTTTTCTGATATTAGAATAGGATTTTTACTGCTGTTCCTTTTACTTCTATGTTTACTGAAGCCGTCATTGGAATTAACTGCATTTGTCCCAGGAATCCTACTGTCTTATTTACCAGACTGGGTGAGGTGAGTGTTATCGTGCCCTCTATTTTAACCTGCAGTATAGGTTCTTGATCAGCATCCATTGATATCATTGGAAGCTGACCCCTCCCAGTAGGATTCTCTCCTAGTAGCCCTGTGGTGGTCCACGCCATGGGTTAAGTGGACCTTTGGCCTGTTGTTGAGAGCCTTGCTGCAAGGCACTGGTATTCGCCTGTTGCTCCGGGATAAAAGGATTCCCAAGGCAGTCTCTTTTCCTATGTCCTGGTTGGTTACATCCCCAGCAGATGTCCATGTTTCTGAACATGTTGTTCTGTCTTCCTCTTCCTCTTCCCCCTTGAAACTGTCGATTCCAGCCTCTGTTCGGTTGCTCTGGGAAATTATTAATTATCATTGGTGTGGGATGTTGCATTGCTTTCCTGGGGTTATGTTCTGAACATTCGGTATAGGCGGCATTGGGGCCACTTGTGCTACAGGTACAGGTTGATACATGGGTGCAGGTGATGCGTAAGGGGCCACAGATGTAGTTAGCACATTCAGGACCATTGGAGCATGTGCACTACTTGGGATCATTGGTGCAGATGTATTTACTGGTGCCATCATGGTGGTTGGTTCTTCCTTTTCTTTTACAGCCACTTGAAGATTTTTCCTTTTTCCTGTCAGTTCTTCTAGTTGTAATTGTTCCAGTTTTTTACGTATGTCTCTCTCCTGCTGTTTCAGTCTTTCCTCAATTTTCCTGTGGGGGTCCACTGCATGAACCACATGTGCACAGAACTCTTTTGGTGACTTAAGTGGTTAATCCTACCACATCTTCCAGTCTGTCTTTGACTGGTGCAGGCAATGCGTCTATTATGGAGGATCGGAACATTGCTGTCATCCATGAATCTTTTTCTGGGTGTCTTTCCATTTCCATTTTCCATCTTTTTAGTTCACGGTCGATGTAAGCATTCGGGTTTTCAGTTTCTCCCAGTGGTTCTCCTCTCAATGCCTTCGGATCTAGGCTCGTTGGAAATTCTTTTCTCAGGGCTGCCCATATGTCATTACAGCATCTGCTGAATGTCATTTCATCCATTGTTGTATCATCTATTGCTGCTCCACATCCTGCCTTGTTCAATATTTCCGTCTGCTTGGTCCCTCCTATGCATCTGGCAATCAGGCGTGCCAGGCGTGTCCCTATTGCGTGTTCTTCAACTTATCTGATCCATTTTCCTGCTCCTTCATATATATCTGGGAGAGCAGCCATCAATCCTTCAAGATCATGATTGGCCCATGGCACATAGCAGTCATATTTCCCTTTTATTACAATAGGGCATTGTGATGTTATCTTATACTGTTGGGATGTGTGCTCAAGATGCTCTGTTTCATCCTCACCATTTGAAGGTCTCATACTGTCCTTGGTTTCCTCCCAGTCTCTGTTCAATCTTCCTGTCTTCTTTTCCACCTCTGTTCTGACTTTGCTGGCAGATCTTCAAGGTAAAGCTTTCCCGAGACCTGCTTGAATTCTCCCTTAGACCTGTTTATAGGGGTACTTGTTTCTGGGTACTTATGTCTTCTGTTTACTTTCGATCTTCTCAGTTCGATTAAGTCTTCTTTTCTTCATGCTCTATGTATTCCACCTTCTTTGCTCCATGGTCCATTGTTGTCTTAGTATCCTCTCTTTTATCTGTGCTGGTTTACTTTTGTTACTCTTGGCAGAGGTGTGGACTCGAGTCATGTGACTTGGACTCGAGTCGGACTCGAGTCATGATTTTGAGGACTTCAGACTCGACAAAATGTACAAAGACTTGCAACTCGACTTGGACTTTAACATCAATGACTCGTGACTTCACTTGGACTTAAGCCTTTTGACTCGAGAAGACTTGCTACTTCCCATGAAAACTGGGGGAAAAAATGTTCACACGGCCGCGCCGCTCTCAGTTTATCTGCATCTGTGAAAAAAATGTGCACCACCTGTATGCATGCAGAGAGCACGCGCGCGCGCTGCCTGCACGACATCCAATCACTGTAGTCCCACGTTGTTTTGATTCGACAGCATCTAAGCAGGCACATTGCAAGACAACCAATGAAGCGCAACAAGCAACAACACGCCAGTTGGCAAAATGATACCGAAAATAGTTTCGTTTGGCTATAAAAATTACGAGGTAGTCGACAAAAAATGAGTTGCAATTTGCAAAACATGCGGGTCGAAGATTACAGACGGAGCTGCCACTACGTCCAACTTTGTTCGACACCTTAAGTTGCACAAAGAAAGGTAAGTTTTGAACGAATGCTAAGCACCTTATCAGATGTACCGTAACTTACTAGCTGCTGCATATTTACTGTATCAACGAGACAGTAAACACACGTCTCCCTTGCTGGTTCATGCTTACAAAAATAGGGATTTTTGACCCCGGATTATATGAGGTACATGAGTGTAGCACACTCAGATGGAAAATCTCGCCAACATCATGTCAACGTCCGTTTTAAAGTACCATTTCTACCTTGCTGCTACACAGATAAACACAAATGTATATCTCAGTCTCTCCAACACACATGAGACAAAAACAGGCCTTCCAGTTTTACTCTTTCAATTATTCAGTTTCAGAGTTGCTGGTGTGCTGCCTCATTGAGGTCGTTTATGTAATTTTGGTTAATCACAACTAAGCTGAACTGTCGCTGAAGACATAAAATATCACAATTAAACAATGAATGAGGCAGCAGTAGACCTGCAATTTCTGTGTGATGCAGCAAGGCACCATGGAATCTGGTGTGCAGGAGAGAGTGAACTATAAAGCAGGGGTTCCCAAACTTTACCATGACAAGGCCCTCCATATACCAGTAGATTCCAGCCAAGGCCCCCCTGACATGGGCCGTGCCACACTATTTTTTCTGTGCACCCCCTTTCACAACTCGATGGAGTTGGTGCATCCCTAAACCCATCCAAGTACAACAGGAAACATAGTAAGACATATACATTGTAAAGAGGAAAATGATAACACAGTCACAGTAGATCCACCATTAGCCTTCCCTTTTCATATCATGCCCAAACAGCAGGCAGCGCATGGACATAGAGTGCTACCATAGTCTAGGTCTGTGAGGCAGCGCACCACTGGGATATATACAGTATATAATAAAATAATAAAATAATAACGATTATAGTAGTAATGTTCAGAGATGCAATAGATGCAATAGATTATTATAGTGCAGTTCTTAACTAATGGGAATATTGTTTAGCTTATTTTTGGTTTAATTTGGTTTACTTCATCCATCCATCCATCCATCGTCAACCGCTTATCCTGCGTACAGGGTCGCGGGGGGCTGGAGCCTATCCCAGCTAACATTGGGCGAAAGGCAGGGTACACCCTGGACAGGTCAATTTGGTTTACTTTAGTTATTTAATTTATTCGATTATTTTGTTTTGCTATACTTTTCATGCCAACTTGCCATGGCCCCCCTAGCACCCCCTCGCGGCACCCAGGGGTCCCTGTCCCCACTTTGAAAACCACTGCTATAAAGCATATGACTTCAGTTTCTTGAGGGAAAGGGCTTTCTTATGACTTTTGAAGCAGTGAAATTATTCTTAATATACACTGAAACTGAAATGTATTATCGTATACCGTAGTGTACAATAGACAATGAATATTAACACAACAACATTGATATGAGTAAAGAGTAGTTTCAAATACAACATGTGTGGCTATAAGGGATTTTCTGACATCTGTTTCATATTCTTCTGTTACAGGTATGAAGAATACCAGATGAACAAAAGCTACGTAGATGAACCACAACAGCCTTCAATCGCACAATTCCTGGACACTCGTGTAGGGCGTTACAGCATCGGCCACCCACAGCAGAAGGCCATCTCCAATGCGATACTGTCTGACTTGATTATTGATTGCAATTTTCCTCTGTCTATTGTGGAAAATAAGAGCTTTCGTCACTTTCTGGCTGTGCTGGACAGCAAGTATACCCCAGTCTGTCGCCGAACGCTGACCACAAAAACAGAGAGCCTTGCTGAGGAGAGACGTTCAAAGTTAAAAACTCAATTGAGCAACACTGACCATGTTTCAGTCACTGTGGACATTTGGTCTGATCGAAAGATGAGGGGATTCCTTGGTGTCACTGTGCACTGGATGGAGAGAGATGCAGAGAGGGTACAGCTAAAGACTAATCTCTTGGCCTGCAACCGCTTCAAAGGCTCTCACACAGCGGAGCGCATCTGTGACCAATTTGAGGCAATATGTGATGAATACAACATCAAAGCTAAATTGGACTATATCATTAGTGACAATGCTGCTAACATGCGCAAGGCATTTACGGTCTGCTTCCCCAGCGAACAGGAGGAAGATGATGATGCTGGAGATAATCTTGATGATCCTGAGCTATGGCATGATTTAACCCTAGAAGACCAGCAAACTGTCGATGCTGCTATGGCAAAGAAACAGCACCTGCAGTGTTTTGCACACACATTGCAGCTGGTTGTGGGAGACGGTTTGAAAGAAACAAAAGCGGCATGTCCTTCTCTCTCCAAGTTATCAAAACTTAGCTCCCTGCTCCACACAAGCACAATGTTTAAAGACATCTTCGATTGTGAATTTGGGGAGCACAGAGGCATCCCTGCTGCAGTGAGCACGAGGTGGAATTCCACACTGCGGCAGGTGAAAGCAGTCCTTCATTGTGATCAGCAAAAGCTCTGCGCAGTTCTTGAGAAGGCCGGGCATAAAGAACTGTCATTCACACCACGAGAGTGGAATCTGCTGAAGGAGTTGGTGGACATCTTGAAACCGTTCGGAGAAGCAACTGATTTGACACAGGGGGAGAAAGTCATTACAATCAGTGCAGTTGTTCCATCCGTCTTGTCCCTCAATCACCATCTTGAGAAGCTGAAGCCTCAAGTTCGTTTCCTGAGCGGCCTGGTCAGAGGTCTGCAGGCATCCCTGGAAAAAAGATTTCTTGGGATCTTCATTAATGTGAAAATGGCCCAGTCTCAAGAAGGGATCACTGCCCCATTTTCAGACACAGTCTACCTGAAAGCAGCTGCCTTGGATCCAGCCTTTTGTCTGCTGTGGATTGAGCCCCATGTGCTGGTCAACCGTGACATCAAGGCAGAGGTGGCACAACGAGTTAAAGGTAAATATTATTGACTTGCAATGCAACTTAAATGCAATGTAAAATAATTTGATCTTAATCTGATCTAGGATCTAATGTGATATTAATCTGACTTTAACAATAATAACAATTTTCAGTCTTGCACAGTATCATCAACATCAGTAATGGTAATAAGGGCTCTTTTGTTTCTGCTGTTGTGACACGTTTTTTTTAGAATTGATCTTGCAAGATGCTGCAGAGACGGAGCAACCTGTGCCTGTGCCGGTGCCTGCTGAAGAAGAACTAGAGGACATGGAAGGAGAAGGGCTGTTTGCTGCATACCATAAGAGGCAGAAAAGGGATGTTGGGACCCCACCAGCAGTACAGCTAAGTCACTACATTGACATGGCAGAAGGACAGAATGCCCTTTTGTTCTGGGCACTGAACAGTAAGACTCTTCCTTCACTCTTTCAAGTAGCCATCTGAGTCTTGGCAGTGCCTGCTTCTAGTGCTCCAGTGGAGCGAGTTTTCAGCCATGGTGGCAGCATTCTGCGTCCCCATCGTGCACTGACAGACAGACTTTTGGCCAATTTGATCTTTTGCAAATGCAATGCAGTATAGGGGCCTCCCTCCACCTGTCCACAGCACGCATGCGCACACACACTCACTCTCTGCTCATCACCTGTCCACACAGCTCTCTCTCTCTCTCTCTCTCTCTCTCTCTCTCTCTCTCTCATACACACCAGTCTCTATGGAGGCATTCCAATTATATTATCAGGTTGGTCCAGTTTTTCAGAAGTGATAATTTTGAGGAGTGAGGATTTTATTGATGACATGTTTAAAAAAGTTTAGGCTAAAAAGGACCCATGTCTATTTGAAAGTTAAACTGTTTTGCAATATGAGGTCAATACAATACAGGACTGAAGCTGCTGTGCATTGTTCTAGTGCAATATGCTGTTGAAATACAAGCATTTTTTGTGAAAATTAAATTTTCTGTTTTTTACTGTGTTTGATTAATGTCATTGTATAAAAAGAGGTTTAAATAAATACAAATCTTACAGACATACATGATTTGTATAAATTTTATTTCTGTGGTAAGAGGACTTGAAATGACTCGAAACTAAAATGGTAGGACTTTGGACTCGACTTGAGACTTGTTGGCTTTGACTTTTGACTCGACTCGGGACTTGCCTCATATTTGACTCGACTTGACTCGGGACTCAAGGGCAAAGACTTGAGACTTACTTGTGACTTGCATAACAATGACTTTGTCCCACCTCTAACTCTTGGGGCATTTGTCCATACTGCTTGCCTCTCCTTGCTCTGTAAGTTCTTTCTCCCTTCTTTGTTTTTCATATTCTTCTATCTCACGACTTATCACTCGTCAGCTATGTTCTTTCAATGCACATCTTATCTCTTGTCGGCTTGGTGCTCTTTGACCCACACTCTCTCGATCTGATTGTATTGACTCTTCCTCTTGCAGTTCTGGTGCTGTTTTTTCATCTATGTCCAATTTCCCTGCTATCTGCATTGTTCCTTTAAACTGCACAACAGGCATCTGCTTTTTTTTCATCTGTCTCAAGTGGTGGTGCATATGGGGGTGGTCTCTCTATTTTTTCTTCTTCCATCTTTTTTCGCCTTGTCTCTCTCTTGTTTTATTAACTTTATTCCTTTACTCTTGAATAGGTGTAATATCATAATTTCCCTGTCTCGTTTCATTATCCTTTTCGGTCTTTTATCCTAAGGCTTGTGATTCTTTATCAATGCCTCCATTTCTCTGCACACACTCACATCAAATGTTCCCTCCGCTGGCCATTTTGTGTTCAACCCTTTTGTTCTCCCCTCCCATTTTCTAGAGACCTCTCTTATGACATCCTTGTACATCGGAAGTTTGATGCACATTTGATCTATTGGTGTTAATGCCATTTTTTTCTTTTACCACTATGTTTTTGCCTTATGATGATTTTTATACCTCTTTAACCCCAGACCGTTCTTTCCACTATGCTAATCTTCACCAGGCTGGTCAGACGAGGACCACTAAAAGTATCCAACCCCCGACTTCCCCTGGACTTTTACTGGGTTGAGGATTTCTCACTATTCTTTTTGAGGAATGCTATTAGTTTTTCTTAGGTACTTCAATACTGTATTTACGTGTTTTTTGTTTAATGGTTTTGCTGGCTCCTCTTCTTGTCTCAGCCTGCACAAATAATTTTGCATCCAAATAATATCTCTCCTTAGGATTACTAAATCACTACTCCAGGGTCTTCCCTCAAACCATCAACCTGTTCCAATTACCTGGCCTGCCCAGTGTATAAAAGTAAGACATGAGGTTAATTTTATCTGACATTTTTCCCATGTAGTCACAGAAATATTTATTTAATCTCTTTTACATTGTTCTAGGTAAAAAGGTTCAAGAAATCTGGTGAGGTCTCCTCTTTCATTCTTATGTAATATGCCCTTTCCTCTTTTTTCTCTTTTTCTTTTACCTTTACACAGGTTATCCATTATTCCTAGGGTTTGATCACCTTTTTCCAGTCTTTATTACAATTGGTTACTTAAATATTTCTCATATTGTCTTCATGTTTTATTGTTTATTATTTTATTCTTTTATTTACTTGTTTTTATTTCTTTGATCAATTTATAGTATTTTATTATTTTCACCACACCAATCTTTATTTGTTTTGAATGTTACTTGTTTGTTCATGTTTTTCTTTTATTGTTTACATAATCAATTTGTATACATTTTTCAGAATTAAATGTTTGCTCACACATGCTATTTATATTTACTTATACAAATTAATTTTGTAGGTTACAGTATTTCATCTTTAAACACAATTACACATTACTTGTTTCTTGTACATACAATGTGGTTATCAATGCTAAACTAATACAGCCAGTATTCTACCAGCTACTTTGTTACATATTTTCATTTTATTACACATATTTCTTGATATTTGTAAGAATGACATACTGTATACAAAATCTATGCCTTACTACTTTTTCATGTATATCTTTTTTCTGTCAATCTCCTACTCTGAACTGCCTGGCTGCTGCTCGGTTTTTCCCTTTTCAAATATGTCCAGCCACATTTGTCTTCTCTTCTCTGGGGGATCTATGCAAATTTTTACCTCTAACATCCCTATTGTTCCCTCAGTTGTAGTGTCTGGTATAATTTCCCAATTACCATCTTTGTAAGATATCACTTTGCTTTCTCTCTGCACCTTTCTTATCTTAGTGGATATTTCTAAGGCAACATTCTCCAAGATTGTTTTTCCCCCTCACCCTCTGGTTCTGCTAAAGTATCCCAATAGCATGCTACTTCAACACTAAGATAGGGGATTTGCACTGGTTTGGTTGATACTCTCAATCTTCCCCTAAATGTGTCCAACTGATCCCCATAGCCTGACTTACAAAGTGTAGCGCGCACAGGTTGTTTAGATCAGTTTTACTATCAGATATAATTAATAATTAATGGTTATTAATTATTAATTAATAATTAAATTAAATAATAGAATTTAATTTGTTAAATTCTATCCATGGGGCACCACTCTTTTACAAGAGAAAAATGATAGTAGGTGACTGATCAAGTCTCATAAAATTCTACCCTGAAGATTGAGTATCTTGATTGATAATCAAAATAATCAAAAAGGGGAAGAAGCTAATCAAATTATTGCCATACGAATCCCACAGTAATCTGGTTACAGTTGGCTTCTAACAACAACAATCTAACGATTCTGAAGTAATACGGGAGTTCTTGACGTGGCAGAGGCTGGCTTCAACACAATATTCAAACAAAACAACTAGGAGTACTTATAACATAACAAGATTTATTATAATCAAACAGCAATGAACACTGTCAATACTAGATGAATATAATACAAAACATAAAATGGAAATCCTAACTAAATTGTGGAGCTATATGCTAGCGTGTGTGTGTGTGTGTGTGTGTGTGGATGTGTGTCTAGGTTCGGTAACAAAGACACAAAAATGGCGGACTAAACTCCACGTGTGGGCAAGTTTCAAAATGGAGGATCAGTTCCAAAATTGGGACCGAAGTTCCAAAATGGCGAACTGAATTCAAAATGGAAACTATTCTCCCAAAGGGAGGATTAGACCGAAAGGGGCGGAGCCAACGATCATTTGAAGGTGTGGGGAAAGAAAGATGGCTGGATCAGTTCCAGAACAATAGAGCTTTTACCACGTGTGGGTGGTAAATGAGCAGACACGAAAAGAACTGAACGAAACAGGTGGGAGAATTTGGAAAACACCAGCCTGATTCGACCAAACCGTGGTGCTGCTCGCTCTGTGAATTTCAGTGAGTGTGAGAGAGAGAGAGCGAACAAACAGGGGCTCATGCAATTTAACAGAGGATACACGCTGGCAACAGCGCGATTGAATCGTTAGTTCAGATCACTCAATAAAATAACATTTCACCCAAAAATGACGATCTCATGAATCAACACAACAATCAGCGATTGTAGTTTAACATACAAATGTAAACAAATACATAAACATTCAGCAATCAAATACATAGGATTTAGTTTTATAAGAAAGTCACAGTTTCTAAACTAAATCTGCCCAGATATCAAGCCTTACTTGGGAAATCCTGTGTGATTTCAGCAGGGTTGTCTGTTTGAATTCCTGTTGCAATGAGCGGTCAGGAGAAAACAATCTGGATTTGGTCCTCTGTCTTAGTACGCTCGTCAGCGAAAAGACGCGTATCTGCGTTATTTCTCGGGTCCGGTGATGGAGAGAAATGCAGGCGATGGTCAACGTTGATAGAAAACGATTGAAAAGGGAATCTGGTCGCCTTTTCCGTATTCTAATCAAATTCACTGATGTTTCACGGTGAAAATGAAATTAACCGGTTGTAATACTACACGACTGGAACAAAGCAGAGAGAGAGTGAAATCAAATCTGAGCGCTAGTTTTGTTAAGAAGATGACGTCATCGGTCATAGGCCGCTTTTGACCAATGACGTTTGAGATCGAGTCCATGGGCGGGACTTCCGTCCGGCTGTGAAGCATTCTGGGAAACCGAGTTCAATGTTTCACCTTTGATCATAGAACAAAGGGCCATGCTGTCTCTGCTGCCATTTTCAGTGGGGCAAGGCCCTACATCCCCCCTTTTGGTCTTAAGGTTGGGGTTCCTACCACAGTCCTTGAGAGCAACCCAACAGTTGAACAGTTCCCAAGTCCCTGAGAACAACTCGAAAGTTGTTCAGTCCATGTGTCCTGAGTCCGCAAGAGCTTAGTTCCTGGAAGTATTAACAGTTCATAAATACTTTTGACATCTGGGCAGTCATAGTAGACAACATCTGGGCAGATGAATTCTAACTAGGCTAACTAACATAACTTTATCACAACATAACATTTCACATCAGTAACACTTCAAACATTGCAACAACCCTTTGTTATCCCTGAGTTTTCAATGATTATGAAAGGGAAACCAGAAGAGATTGTTACGGTTAGTAAGGCTTTTCTTGGGACGAGTTAGGAACAGTTAGTGGTAGAGGGGTAGACAGGTTTTTGAAACGCTGTGGAATGAGTGTCATTGCATCCAGTCTAGTGTGTAGTGTTTGGATGTGTGCAATACCTGCCATGAGGTTCCAACCACTAAAGGAGAAGCCCGAGGGCGATTAAACCGATGTAGTGTTCTTGGTACGGTGACGATTTGCTTATGACCTAGAAATATAGTTGTCAAGCCAGGCAGTTTGAGACTGAACTTTACTAATTTCTTCCCTTCAGCATGGAGCTGCTGTCGAAGGGTGTCATGGTGAGGTTGTAACCTCTAAATGCGTCCATGATCTCAATTTCTGCGTCATGTTTGTCGACGTTGAGATGGAGGACTATATCGTCAATGTGCATGGTGGCTCCTTGGGGAACCGTTAAGAACACAGTTTGGTAGCCTTAGATTAGTGGCTGTATCATGGCGGTCGTATGACAGTAGGCCTTTGGTGGCTGGTGTGTTGACAAGCCATCGACTACCTGCCCTTTCTACCCTAGTTTCTGTTCCTTCCTTCTGGACAATTTAAGGATAAATCTTAATTTATCTATTTAGTCACTGCCAAGGCTGTATGCCAGATGTATCCGAGAAGATTGCACAACGGTGGTAGTGGCAGATCTAAGGATTTGTTCAGCCATGTTTAAGGGAACCAAGTAGGTTGGGATCCTTCTATCACTCAGGCTGTTAACTGAAGTGCTGATTTCCCTCACAAGGTCATGCATTAGATCTCTTACCACTTACACATGTTATGTCTGATCTCACAACTTCTGACAAGTCATCCAGAGCATGCAAAGTGTTATTCAGAATAGCAGAATGCATGTATACAGTATGTTACCTGGCAGGGTTTTGTCCAGCCCTGTAATTGTTCTTGTTAGAACAGGAGTTTCATTACCTTGTGTTGAGTGGTATTAGTGTTAGTGTATGCCAATGTTGTGAGTAAAGCATGCTAACGCTTACTATGGTGGACACTATTGTGGTGGGTCCACCCCCCTTTGGAGTGAAGACTGTTCAAAGGGTTTGGTCTGGTTTGACTGGACCCACTTGTGCAGTGGTGTCTGTGTACATCGGTCACGTACTGATGTGCAGTATATGCGGTTGCAAAACTGACGTCTTCCGGACGGTACATCATAAATGGCCAGTATGCAACCTGTTGGAGGGTGTGGTAGGTAGCTTTGTAGCTCCTGTGACCTCCAAAGGGAGCATCGTGGGCATGTAGCAGCATCACCCCCCTTATGGCCAGTCGGAACGACCCGCCAGGGTGGACCTGGACCATGGGGAACATGGATTAAAAGGACTCTCTCAAGTTTCAGGTGTTGTTGTACCTGACAGAGAGCTCTCAGCTCTTTTGAGTCCTGTAGAGAGGGTGTTAGGAACTTGTGTGTCTGAGGTTCCATCAACTGCTGTCGGATTGTCTTGATCACCGGGTTCTGTTTCTGCATGACTCTCAAGTCTGCATTGCCCGGTTGTTGACCCAGTTTCACAGTCTGTTGGCAGCTTTGGGGATTTTCCCCGTTCTCCTTGTCATACCTCTGTGCCAGGGTGGCACTGAGGCAGTGGGAGGAGAAGCATGCCTTGATGCGAATCTCCAAATCCTTGTCTGGGTAGACGAGAAAAGGGGCTGAACAGATCTTTGCTTTCGGTTCTCTGAAAGCCTGCTCTTGCGGGTCTTCCCTTTTAAATACCATATCCTTCTGGAGGAGCTCGGTAAGGGGCCTGTTTTGTGTGTAGCTGACAAGGCTCACATCACAGGGCTCGGTCTGTAGCGGTTTCCCAAGAGAGAGCATTGCCCAGGCGACTTTTGCTAAAGTCTTCTTGCATCTTAGGCTGATTTCAGACCCAGTGTCCAGTAACGCACGGAAGTCTATGCATCTCCCTACCAACACAGAGGTGTAGATGCATTTGGCATTAACCTTGTGGACAAGGTCTCCCAAAAATGTAATGAGTGGAGCATGGGTTTTGGGTATGACTGCCACTGGGTGTGTTGGAGTCTTCCCAGTGTTCTTCCCCCAGCCCACGAAGTAGACTCTGGTGGTTGAGGGGGGAAGGGTCTGACCTAGTCATTTAGGCGGACTGTCACCATTGGCCCCCTTGTGGCCATCGTCTGGCCCTTTGGGGGGGCAGCGAGAAGCATCAAAGTGCTTCATCACGTCCGCTAGTTGTTTCTGGAGGAGGCTGACCTTCTGCTCCAGATCCCACTCTTTGGGAGGCCCCAAACGATTCCCTTTGTTTCCATTCCAATGTCTGGGGTTTTTCTCAAACCAGACATTCCTTTTCTTTGGAAAGGAATAACGTTCTTGGGGGTCTTGCTGAACCTGGGAGTAACCCTTGTGGTCATTCCCTTGGTTCCTCCAACCCCTTTGTGGGTGGTTGGGCATGCGTTTCGGGACTGCTGCTTTGCTGCATACTCTGGGTTGAGGCAATTCAGAGCCCTCAAGCTCTAAGTCTGCTCTCTCTGAAAACTGGATGTCCAGGACTCTGACATCGTCGTCTTGTTTATCAGTCGGACGCACGACTGTTTCCCATGTCATCTGGGCCATCTTCCTAATCTCCTGCATGGTCTGTTTACCCGGCTTACACATTAGTGTAACGTGGGTTCGCACGCAGGGGTGGAGATTATGGAGGAAGAGAGATCTGAAACCTCGTTCTTCTTCCAGACCTGGCTCATGACTTCCTTGGAAGTATGCGTTCCTTAAACGCCGGTAATACTCCCCTGGGAGGCTCCAAACGCTTCTGTTGGATGCGGATGGCACTGAGGGTGGCTGATGTTTCATCAGTGTATGGCGAGTACTCCTCGCTCAGAACCTTGCAAAGCCTCGGGTAACTGTCCCGAATGCGCGGCGGTTGAGTTTCAATGAAAGCGTGGACACTTCTGGAAGTTGTTTTCCAGATGAGCTTCAACTTCTCGCGCGACGAGGCATGAGGCAAATCGGCAAGACGATGTTCGATTTCCCTGAGGTAATCGTTGACATTTGAATCTTGGCTCGCTGGGTCGAAGCGTTCTATGTCCTTTGCAAAGGAGTCAAGCTGGCGCATGCGCAGACCTGTGGCTTTGTCCCGCTGGTGTCCATCTGACTCGTCAGAAGATGAGTACCAGTGCCTGCCCCTATTGCCATGGCATTGGGTGAGACCACTTTCTCCTCCTGGTGAAGGAGGTGCCCTGCTGGGGCGGGGTCTGACAGATGCCTGAGGGGAGGATTGCCGGAATGGGGTCTTGCCCCCATAACGTGGTGGACTCCTGTCTGGAACAGGGATGCGCTCTAGCTCCGGGAGTTGATACGACGGTTTTCGAATACTACCTGAACCAGGGGTGGGGTATTTCGCCGTAGTACCGGTCTCGGAGTCTTCTGCTCCACTCCTGTCAGAGGTGGAGTAGCGGAGCACTTCTTGAGCCTTGGCCCGTGCGTCTCGGCTTTCCTGCCGGACTCGGTCGTCCGCGGCTTCTCGGCTATCTGTTTCAGCCGACTGAAGTCTTCCTACACACTCCTCCAGCATCGTATTCGTGGTCTGGAGGTCTTGGTGTAGGGCACGATTGCGTGCATCAAGCCGACTCCCATGGGCGGTAAGTGTCTTTACCTCACCCTTGAGGGATGCTATCTGCAATTGGGCCTTGTGGTGGTAGAGCAGGAAGAGTCTGCCAACTGCTTCCTGGACAGTGGGTACCTTCCCTTTAGGACCGTGTGCACTATCAACCACGGCGGCCATTTCAGCATCACACTGGGATTGTGTGTAGCTGTTAAGCTCCCCCCTTTCTTCTCTAGGAACAAGGAGGAGATCAGCGACCCAGTTGGACAGTGAGGTTTCCTCTCTTGACCAGGGAGCTTCAGCTCCGGACGCTGATGGGGACTGGGAATTCATCTCACTGATTAGGCAGGTGAGAGGGTGATGTCCAGTGGACCCCTATAGGAACTCTTTGAGAATTCAAAAATTTGATGCTTGATTGGAGTTTTGAAGGTGAAGATTGACGACACCTGTTGCTCTGTGGAGAACACTGACGCACCAGTCGTTATCCTTGGGAAAGAATGCACAGGGGAGGGACCACTTACCTGTCACCCAAGAGCAACTACTTTGTAATATAAACTATTTCTTGAATTGCTAATTAGGTGTTAACACTCACTGTATCAGTCCAGACTACTTTGTTAGTATCTAGTGACTGAATCTTTCACACCAAACAAATTAAAAGGAGTAGTGAATTAGTACCAAACTAACAACCACTAACACAAAACTTGCAATAATTCACGACCACAACCGGCCTTGTGCCTTAGCAGTTTGGACTTCCTGAGAAAAGTGAAACCAAGAGGGAACCTCTGGCTACTCTTAAAAAAATTGTTTTATAGTTATTTGCAAAAATATTGGAGAAAGCCAACAATTATCACGCCTCACACGGGGCACCAATTTATGTAGTGCGCACAGGTTGTTTAGATCAGTTTTACTATCAGATATAATTAATAATTAATGGTTATTAATTATTAATTAATAATTAAATTAAATAATAGAATTTAATTCGTTAAATTCTATCCACGGGGCACCACTCTTTTACAAGAGAAAAATGATAGTAGGTGACTGATCAAGTCTCATAAAATTCTACCCTGAAGATTGAGTATCTTGATTGATAATCAAAATAATCAAAAAGGGGAAGAAGCTAATCAAATTATTGCCATACGAATCCCACAGTAATCTGGTTACAGTTGGCTTCTAACAACAACAATCTAACGATTCTGAAGTAATACGGGAGTTCTTGACGTGGCAGAGGCTGGCTTCAACACAATATTCAAACAAAACAACTAGGAGTACTTATTATAACGTAACAAGATTTATTATAATCAAACAGCAATGAACACTGTCAATACTAGATGAATATAATACAAAACATAAAATGGAAATCCTAACTAAATTGTGGAGCTATATGCTAGCGTGTGTGTGTGTGTGTGTGTGTGTGTGTGTGTGTGTGTGGATATGTGTCTAGGTTCGGTAACAAAGACACAAAAATGGCGGACTAAACTCCACGTGTGGGCAAGTTTCAAAATGGAGGATCAGTTCCAAAATTGGGACCGAAGTTCCAAAATGTGAACTGAATTCAAAATGGAAACTATTCTCCCAAAGGGAGCATTAGACCGAAAGGGGCGGAGCCAACGATCATTTGAAGGTGTGGGGAAAGAAAGATGGCTGGATCAGTTCCAGAACAATAGAGCTTTTACCACGTGTGGGTGGTAAATGAGCAGACACGAAAAGAACTGAACGAAACAGGCGGGAGAATTTGGAAAACACCAGCTTGATTCGACCAAACCGTGGTGCTGCTCGCTCTGTGAATTTCAGTGAGTGTGAGAGAGAGAGAGCGAACAAACAGGGGCTCATGCAATTTAACAGAGGATACACGCTGGCAACAGCGCGATTGAATCGTTAGTTCAGATCACTCAATAAAATAACATTTCACCCAAAAATGACGATCTCATGAATCAACACAACAATCAGCGATTGTAGTTTAACATACAAATGTAAACAAATACATAAACATTCAGCAATCAAATACATAGGATTTAGTTTTATAAGAAAGTCACAGTTTCTAAACTAAATCTGCCCAGATATCAAGCCTTACTTGGGAAATCCTGTGTGATTTCAGCAGGGTTGTCTGTTTGAATTCCTGTTGCAATGAGCGGTCAGGAGAAAACAATCTGGATTTGGTCCTCTGTCTTAGTACGCTCGTCAGCGAAAAGACGCGTATCTGCGTTATTTCTCGGGTCCGGTGATGGAGAGAAATGCAGGCGATGGTCAACGTTGATAGAAAACGATTGAAAAGGGAATCTGGTCGCCTTTTCCGTATTCTAATCAAATTCACTGATGTTTCACGGTGAAAATGAAATTAACCGGTTGTAATACTACACGACTGGAACAAAGCTAAGTTAATCTTACTCTACCGTGGCCAAATGGTGAGGTTAGAAAAACGTGGTCTCTCTTTGTCCAGAAGGAGGATTCCTTTGTGTAGATGCGTCTCTTAAGAGCACAGCTCGTGCAGTTGTAGGCAGCGAAGCTTTAGCAGAGAGAGAGTGAAATCAAATCTGAGCGCTAGTTTTGTTAAGAAGATGACGTCATCGGTCATAGGCCGCTTTTGACCAATGACGTTTGAAACCGGGACTTCCGTCCGGCTGTGAAGCATTCTGGGAAACCGAGTTCAATGTTTCACCTTTGATCATAGAACAAAGGGCCATGCTGTCTCTGCTGCCATTTTCAGTGGGGCAAGGCCATACAAAAGTTTCTTTATGTTTTCTGCAAATGGTTTGAGCCATATGTTACGTAACACTATTTCTGTCCAGCTAATCTCATGTTCAATTTCTTCAAAATTGATTATTCTAGTCAGGTTTCTTAACAACTACTTTTTCTTGTCTACAGTTAACTTCCACCTCTGCCCAGTGTAATCTATGTACTAAATAATCACTAATTCCCTTGCTCTTTCTAATTCTTCTTCCAACTCTTTGGGTCTGCGGAGAACTTCCTGTTTTTCAACACTGGTTTGCTTCTGCATTTTCTCTAGCTGTAGTCACTGTAAGGGAAAACATTTCTTTGTCTATGTCCTTTCTAATAGTTGTACTTTGTCCCCTCAGCTTGTTGCCTTATTTTCCTATATCTGAATCCCCCCCTCCCTCGCCCGTGGGCCTCACCAGTCAACCCGTCAGCGAGAGAGCGAGAGAGAGAGAGAGAGAGAGAAAGGTGCTTTTATCTTTAATGCTTGTGTTTTTCTGACTAGATTACATTGTAATTTAGCAAATACCTAAACAATCGATTGTCAATATCTTAGTACTATTTACCTTTGGGACAAACCACCTTCTTTTTATTTTTTTTCCTTTTTCACTTGTCAATTATCTATCTTTTGCACCTGCTCCTCTGATCTACATTATACTTGCCACATAATGCAACACAAGTATTGAAAGCATGCAACCAAGCAAGCACAAAAACAGCATGGCTAGTACCATTAGCACATATACACAAATTACGTAGTTAGTTCTACACGTTTTATTATTATATGCATGCACATTTTTTTTAAATTCCCCATGTCTTACTCAGCCCTGGCCTTTTTAAAGAATTCAAATTTACCAATCACCTATGTAGGATTTCACACATTCTCTGCCCCTTTTGGGCCACCTGTTTAAAGGAATTTTCTCTTGCCACCTTCCGGGCCACCTTAAAACAGGAATTTTACTCATTCTCTGCCACCTGTATAGGACTTTTGCATACTACCATCACCTACGTAGGATTTTTTCTTAATCTTAACCACCTCCTTCGGCGCACACCTATACAGGAGTTTCACACACTCACTGCTCCCATGAGCCACCTACATAGGAATTTTGCTTTCCTTTAAATAGTCATTTACCCTGTTTTTGGAATCTGGAACCAAATTCTGCTTTTAATCAATCAGTCAAATTAGTCTATGTCCAAGCTGGCAAGGCCTCCAGGGCAACTACTTACTAGGTCACACTAACATCAGATCACACAAAAACACCTTTAAGCAAAAATGCTTACCTTAGTTTTTTGGCGCCAGTGGTTCTGTGCAATCCGTGTCAGCAGACCCCTCAGTGGTTTCTCCACCCTCCGCCAGCTATGTCGTGGAAAATCTTGGAAGAATCACTCTAAGATGCAAGAAAACTCTCAGAGTCCAGGGTTCCAGATGCCAAAAGTAGAAGTTTATTGAGCAACCAATAAACCTGAGAAGGCCAGCTGTCCATTCTGAATACACAATTCCAAGTCCTCAATTATATACCTTTTAGTTTTCTCTTTTGGACCCCTAAATCTTTCATGTCCACCATCTCTGACCAAAGGCCTACAGTCAGTGTCCTTCCACTTTCCACCATTATCTTTCCGGCCTTCTCCTTTTTATTTATTGGTGGAAAGTCCTTGTCTGTTTACCTTTTTAAAAAAGTATATATTTCCTCCTTTGCAAAGACACATAGTCTTACTGGTGACTCAATATACCCCCTGCGTATTTTACAGTATAATAACATCATATTGGTTACATTCATTCGTTTACACATGGGACAGTGAGCAAAATCTAGTGTGGAATTTTTCTTGGTGGCAAATTCACAAAGGAAATTTGCAAGTTTTTTCAAATATAGACTACTCTTCAAATATGACTAATCTTCATACAGTATGGACTTAATTAGAATAACTCTGACAAACAAATTATGCAACAAAGCCAGATACCACACTCATTTGCTTGTTTTTATGCTCTATTCTTTTATCATTTTAGAACCTAATTCAATTTGAGACATTGAGAGAGCTTTGTAGACCCTGATGTAATTATCATGCTAAAAATACTATTAATTGGTGACTAAAAGAGTGACTTGTCCTACTGTATGGAGGCCATATAAGTTGAGAGTGACTACTGACACATCAGCCTGATTTGTGTAATGACCTTTTTGGCAATACCATGATACCAGGATGTTTAGAGACACAGCTAGCTTGTTCAAGGGACGTTTCAATACAGGGGGTGGTAGAGGTGGTTCCCTCTTGAGTGTTTTGGTGCTTAAATACGGAACAATAGCACGGCTAGTACAGGACAGTTTGCAACATTAATGCCAAGCGGCATTTAATATGGGTCCTCCTTAGATGCTTTGTTGTCCGTCTGTTTTGCCGATTAAATACGGGACATCTTAATTTCGGTCAAAATACAGAACATCCTTGCTAATAAGGGACAGCTGGCCACCCTAATGGCACCTATTGGTTTGGCCACTCAATGCTAAGTGGCATTTCGTGGTTTCAATATGGCTCCCCCTTGAGCACTTTTTTGTCTGGTGCTTAAATACAGGAGGTCTTCATTTCGGCCAAAATACGGGAAGTCCCGGCTAATATAGGACAGTTACAAAGTGGTATTGGTTTTAATACTTTTATGGTGCCTACAGTATGGTGGTCATATACAGTAAGTTGAGAGTGACCGCTGACACACTGGACTGATTTGTGTAATAATCTTTTTGGCAATACCATGATTCCAGGATGTCTAGAGACACAGCTAACTTGATTTAGTTGTTTCAGCACAGGGAGTGGTGGATGTGGCTTCCCCTTTAGCATTTTGCTGCTTAAATATGAGACAATAGTATGGCTAATACAGGACAGTTTGCAACCCTAATGCCAATCAGGGGTGGGAAGAGTACTGTAAAATTCCACTTGCCAATTCTCATTGGCCTTTTCTAAAAAGAAGAGAGATGTTCAGCCCCTAGTATCACCACATTGACACAACATCTTGTTCCCTCCATCAGGGAAAGGAGGTTACGACAGTAACCAAGACGATTAAGTGCAGGGACTAAATTACCCTTAATGCCGACTGAGAGAGTTATTGTTGTGCATAAAACATGTTTAAAAAAAAATACTAAAAAAGCAGGGTCACTTGGCACGTCATGTCCCGCACAATAGAGGCGGTAGAGCAGTTGTTTGGTACAGGGGCCAAAAGGCTTTAAAGGAATAATTCATACAAAAATTGTAATTATCTCATTATTTAGTCACCCTTATGTCATTACGTATGTGTATGACTTTCTTTCATCAACAGAGCAAAAACGTATTTCTAGAAAAATATTTCAGTTCTTTTGGTCCACCTATCTGACTATCATGCAAGTGAATGGGTGCCAAAATTTTTAAGCTTCAAAAATCACATTAGTCAGCATAAAAGTAGCTTAATCCATGTGATTCCAGTGGTTAAATCCATGTCTTCTGAAGAGATATGATAGGTTGGGTCCATTTTTACAAGAAATTCTTCTCCCTGCTCAGTCAATCTCCACTTTAACTTTCACTTTCTTCTTTTGTTTTTGGTGATTAACATTCTTCATGCATATCGCCATCTACTGTGCAGGGAGAAGAATTTATAGCAAAAATGTACTTAAATATTGATCTGTTTCTCACCCACACCTATCATATCTCTTCAGAAGACATGGATTTAACCACATGGATTAGGACATAAATTAATTTTATGCTGCCTTTATGTGCTTTTTGGAGTGTCAAAATTTTGGCATCCATTCACTTGCATAGTAGTTTTTTGTGCATTGTCCTCCTTTTGAGACACAATGTTTCACATTGATTTAGTTGTATCTTTTAAGCCCAGCAATAGTTCTCTGATGTGGCATCTCTGGCATTAGAAAAAACATGATAAAGGCTAAGCATAATTATAAATTATTTAATAATTTCTACTTTCCTGATTATTTATTATACAAATTAACACTCAGTTTACATCGGGGTCGGTATTTTTAAAAACACTAAGAATATTCTTAAAAATATTATTATTAAATGTATTATATTACATTAATCATTTTAAAGCTACTCAAGTTATTCAGCCAAAAGTAGTGAGTGTTTTCTCGTTCTCTTGTTATTATTGTTTGATTAACAGCCTTTATATGACATACTAAACAGTGCTCAATTCGGATACTTCAAGTCCAACATTTGATATGTCCAACAACATATGTTCACTTTTGACCAAACCGACTGTGTTTACATTAATGCTTCATCAAGACGGGCACTGGTGGAATTATAAAGTGTATTTGATAAATTAGGCTTAAACCCACAGTAGCGTTCAAACATTAGCGCCTGTCAATCAAACAGCACGCAGTGATAGATGTCAGGAAATAAAAAGTCAATCTTTTGTATATTATCTAGATCAACCAGTGGTTGTCTTGCTATCGCGATCGATGTAAAGATCACCCCTGTTCTAGATGTAGAACATAGCCTAAGTGTAGAAAATTACTCAAAGTTTATAATCGATCTCGCAGACATCTCTATTTTTTTTTAAGATAAACATCAAGATTGTTTTATTACCCAGCCCTATTGTTAACATTGCCTTAATCTCTCACATCAACCCAATAATCTCAGTGATAGACACACAGAATCTAGTGTGCAGAAATAGGAAATTTACCTTGATATGTTTCTTCAAATTAGAGGCAGGATTAATGCTGATATCTGGCTTGATTAAGTTAAACTCACATGACACGGTCACTGTTAACATCCCTTTTAGGTGCAGCTGTGATGTTCAGGTGTTGAAAT
This sequence comes from Moxostoma hubbsi, assembly GCA_032164185.1. Classification (NCBI taxonomy): domain Eukaryota; kingdom Metazoa; phylum Chordata; class Actinopteri; order Cypriniformes; family Catostomidae; genus Moxostoma; species Moxostoma hubbsi. The sequence goes on from JAVLUX010000043.1 coordinate 22,044,849, forward strand.
GTATTGTAAGGCATTCTCTATATCCATTACAGTTGGTGCTGTATCTGCATCTGCTATTCAAGTTTTTTACGTTTGATTTGATTGGAGTAACGAGACTCTCCCTAGCCAATCATGTTGATAGATAAAAATAAAATCAGGACAGGGAAGTAGTGAACACAGACGGTGGGAAAATAGCGCATTGAGAGTAAAAGTATAAAAAATTTAAACTGCTTAAAAAAGTATAATTGTTGAGAAAATGTAGTTAATTATAGTAACGTGAGTATTTGTCATTCGTTACTTTACACCCACGATGCCAAGCGGCATTTAATATGGGTTCCCCTTGGACAATTGCTGTCCATCCATCTTGTTGCTTAAATACAGGATATCTTAATTTCTGCCAAAATATGGAACATCCCCACTACTACAGGACAGCTGGCCACCCTAATGCCATGCACCATTGGTTTGGCAACCCTAATACCAAACAGCATTTTTTGGTTTACGGCGCCCCATCGAGCACTTCATTGTCTGGTGCTTAAAAACAGAAGGTCTTAATTATGGCAAAAATATGTGAGGTCCCAGCTAGTTTGGGACAGTTCCCAAGCTACATTGGTTTTAATACTTTTGTGGTGCTTTTTTGCAGTATAAATTAAGATTCCCTTTTGTTTTATGGAAGCGAGCAACTCATACATTCTTCATAACAAAAAGGATCACATAGGAAAACATCCATCAATGTGCACTGCCCCGGTGGCTTTAGCACACTTTCTCCATGTTTATATCCGCATCTCCTGCTGGACCTATTTAGATGCCCTCTACAATATAAAACAGCCTTTCTGTAACCACCCCTTCTAGTCTGGTCGGGCCCCCAATTAAGCCTGGGCCAGGACAAAAGGTCCAGTTGTCCCCCTTTATCAGCGGCCCTTCTTGTAGCTAGCATGGGATTCAGGTCTGCTGGTATCTCCTCTAGGCTTTCTTTAATAGCTTAACCAGCTTTACCAAAATGCCCATGCTGACTGATTAGCTTCAACTCCCAAGTATTTCAGGGGAACAGCATGGCTTGCTGGACCAGCACCAAACAGACACTAACTAGTGAAAATCAGCTAGGGCTGCATTTTCCAAAAGCATTGAAAGCCCAAGTATATCATCGAAACCACTGACTCCAATGTTCTCTACTATCAACTTGCGCATGCAATACTTTTGGGAAATGCAGCCCTGGGCCAGCATGGAAATTCATTGTCATTGTTAATTCTGCAGTGTCTGCAGTCTCAGGAGAATGCAGGCAGGGTTAGTGGATCTGGCACAGTTTCATCATGAAGTTCTTTCCCTCAATTATCTTGGATTGTGTAATGGAATGAGAGGGACTGCACAAATAGGTCAGGACATCTTCCTAGCGACTGATGGAAAGTAGAGCACAAACTCTTAACGTCACCTCCAGGGCAAGACTTGAGTAAGTTGAACTGACCTGTGCCAATCTGTCGCTATGACTAGACAATGAGGAGAGGCCAAGATCAACTTACAGACTTTCACAATCCTTTCACTGACACATAATGTGTAACACATGTTTGTCCACAAGATGCCCAGGCTGGAAGAAACCTCAGCATAGTCATCATTGTAAAACAAAGTTTTTGTCAGTCCCAAATAGTTAAAGGGATGACACTTAACCACACATGCTTAGTAAGTTTTCTCTGTCTGCCTGAGAAAAATAAGTGTGATGGTATCTCTTTGTGAGAATTTAAAGTTAGAAACTGATTATTTGGATGTGCAGTATTTTCTTTAGAAGTTTGAATGGCTTTGCATTTAAACATATGTACAGTATTTTCTTTCTAGGTTGTTGGTTAAAAGTTAACATGAATGACTGATTGAACTGATGATAACTGATACATTACTGTTGCTGTCAAGCTATAAAATACGAAGATTTGTATCATAGTCATAAAGATTATTTAAATTTACATGTCTATTTAAAGACTCTTACCATTAGCTCACCATAATATCTCAGTAAAAGGATTTAACTATAATATTGTAATATTTACTAATATTATAATATTTACAATAGTAGTAAATATTACATACATTGTGTCAAAAATGATTGATGTGTTATGATTGATGACATAATTGGTGCATCTTTGACCTTTCCCCCCTCCCCACCCCACCCCACCCCTCCGGCAGTTGTACAGGATGTGGTATGACGTGTTTGGTCAGCTGTTCTGATAGCCCCGCGCTGTAGCCGACCCCATCTGTGTATTTAAAAGAGTAGACAAATTATTAATCTTTAATGATGTACAATGTTAATGGAAAACTGAGAAGACAAAAATATTGGTATAAGAATTATTTTCCTCAACTATTAAATTAAATAATTAATTGATGTAATCATTGAGATGTTTTTCAAAACATGATAAAGTAATGTGTGGGGGTCTGTGTATTTAAAAAAGAAGACAAATTATTCTTTAATGATGTACAATGTTAATGGAAAACTGAGATGACAAAGATAATGGTATAAGAATTGTTTTCCTCAACTATTAAATTAAATAATTGATGTAATCATTGAGATGTTTTTCAAAAACATGATAAGTAATGTGTGTGGTGTTATTTTATTTATTATTATTATTGTAGGGTATAAAAAGTGGTTATTATGTTTAAAATGTGTATAAATGATGTGTCTTTTAATGGTTGCAATGCTTGGTGCTAAAACTTGGTATAAGGCTTTTTTTATTTTTAACAAAGTGGTGAAAATGTGTTTCTAAAACAGTGGATATTGACTGAAGCAAACCCCATTCAGATGTGCACTTTAAAATAATGAATAAATGATTAGCAAAGACAAAAGTATTATTTTACCAGAGGAGAAAACTTATTTTTAACCAACTGTTCAGTTTGTCAAAACACAACAAAGTCATTTTAAAACGAATAAATGATTAACAGAGTGTTATTTACTTTTTACCAGAGACTAAAACATATTTTTAACCAAAGGTTCAGTTTGTCAAAACACAAAGGCACTTTAAAATCAATAAATGATTAACAAACTTAATCTTTGATATTAGTTTAACGGTGTTATTTTTTACTAAAAACACAAGGTATTTAATTGTAACTCTAACAAAATGTCTTAAATTTTAAACGAAAAAGGATACATTATAAATGTATCTTTAATGCAAAGAATCTTACATTTGTCCTTTCAAAGTCCTTTCACAAACTCATCCAAACTATAATGAAGAAACTGGACAAGACCCTCCGTTGGGTAGAGTGTAAGCCCTCTGTTAATTCACAAACATAATTTCTCTTAGGAAGTATATGTGTGTGTGTGTTTTTTGTGGAGCATATCACGACACGTAATTTGCTGCCCCTGTGCGGGCATTGTACTCTCATGATGGCAGTATGTTAAATCATTATGTGTGCATCTCTTGAACAGATCAAGTCCTATTTAAAACAGAATAGTGTATTATGGTCAGTTTTATGGCAGTATGTTAAATCATTATGTGTGCATCTCTTGAACAGATCAAGTCCTATTTAAAACAGAATAGAGGCTCTCTTGTGTTTGTTAGATTTGGGGGTCAGTGTAATCTATAATTTTACAGCTTTAAGTTAATGACCCGGAGGCAAAATTGTGAGCGCATGTCACAACATTTAGGAGTCAGACCCCAGGGGTGCTGATCGGTGTTTAACAACACGTCGTAAACGAGATACAAAAGCGGTGATGCAATTGCAATGGAGAAAAATAAAATCACTCTGAAGCGTTATAGAGTCAATGAAGATCACAGAGAACGAAGTGCAGGTTCTTGATATGTGACTGATGAAAATTATAGAAGTAAAACTCAAAGTGCACTGCTCAGAAGTATGCCAATATCAAATATACCCATGCTGCTTTATTCAGTTCTAAAAGAGTTTTTAACTAAACATTAATATTGTAATTTAATGGTTTTGTTTCTTCACACGCAATTGCCTACTAAAAATAAATGAATACACTATGCTGGGTTTTGTTAGCAAGATTTCAAGGAGTCAAATGTGCGTGAGTCAGAAGTTGTTCTTGAGCCTCTAAGCCACAATGAAGGTGAAGGCTGGTGTGTGCTGCTGAAGTTGATCCCTTTGTTAGAGTAGGGGTTGCACCATTATTGTAATGATTTAATGGTACTTTACTGTTGTCACATACTGTATATATGTTTCTTATACCATAAGATGCATGTAGATTTGTAGTAGTCTCTAAGTTATGAAGGGAAATGTAACCAATGTTACAAAGCTACCCTACCTAAAGCATGTGCTGGGGGAAATATTTCAAGTGCATCTATTATTTTGTTTTGGCAAGATAAACAATGTGTTTGGAGTTGGCTTACTTGCCTTAAATTTAGATAATTTTGCCACAGCAGTTTTTCCATGCTTTAACCTGCATTTGGGGACTTGAGGAATATCAGCAATTTTGTGATGTGGGATTGGTCTTTGTCACACTTTAAACATTAGAAATACAGCAAAGGACAAGAATAGCAAGAACTTGCAACCATTGGGCCCCTCAAGAGAAGTACAACGGGATGCACTTCTAAGTCAAACTGAAACTGATAAATTCTGGTTTAAAGTAGGCCTTATGACAAGACCTGATGCTGTGTTTGGTGTGTACAACTTTGCATCTAGCATAAAAATGATGGTCGCTGTACAGCATGCTTGCGACTGAAGTTGTTGGTATTGATAATGTATTAGTCTTGTTATTTTTTGGGCTGGTGCCGGATTCACAAATCACATTAGAATAAACTTATTTTTAACTACTATTTTCTTATTATTTACTAACATAAGAAAACAAGTTATGAATATATTGTATTCCCGAAAAGGCTATTTTTGTCCTTATTAAAAAAGGTTTACTCCTTAAAGGAATAGTTCTCCCAAAAATGAAAATGTGCTGATAATTTACTCACCATCAGGCCATCCAAGATGTATCGGAGTTTCTTTCTTCATCAGAACAGAATTTAAGATTTTTTGGATTTCATTTCAGGCCTCCTCCTTTAAACAAAGAAAGTGAATGTACTCGATTTTTTGACGGTCCAAAATGCATATTCAGGGTGCATCAAAATAATCCACATGACTCCAGTCGACAAATAAAGTCCTTCTGAACCCAAATGATTGATTATTTTTGAAACAAAACATATATACTTTTTAACTACAAATGTTCGCTTCCGTACATCTCTGTCAGACATGCTCATGAGAGGAACGACGTAAGCTTGTTCACGTATCACGTGGAAGAGAAGTCAAGAAGCATGTCATTGTTTACAAGAGAAACATGCACAGACCACAGACCAAGTGCAGTTCACAAACCAAAACAATATCAAATAAAAATATCCAATATCCTTTATTTCGGAGCCATGCCTTTGCGTTATCTACTTGTGCTATAAACACTGCGTGAGAGCAGCGCGGTCAAACTAGAGACTTTGTGTGAGACTTGACATTGAAGTGGCGAGTTAAGAGTTATTTATGCAGGCAGTGATGAGTGAGTGAACTGAGTGCAGGTGCGGTGAATTAGAAATCAGGTAATGAGGAGCAGAGCGCTGAGGGAGGCGTGACAATGACAAATATTTCACACATACCCGAGTTTGCTAAAAAAACAGCATGGGAACAGACGATGAATTCAGATATCGACTTCTTTCGATGGTCTGAAATCCTTAGGGGTAAAATGTTTACTGCACACCCTCCAATATTTGAGAGAATGTAGGGGTGTACTGAGATCCAGGTTCAGCGCAATAAGCCAGAGCTTCAATCGCTCATGATCATGTATAGGCAATCGATGTAAAGTTAATATTTTTCCCAGCGTGCATTTTCTTTAGGGTTTCTGAAGGTTGAAGCATCCAGGATACACACATCAAACGACAATTTTGAACAAAACACTTGTACAAATACAAATCTACAACAAAGACAAGTAAACTTTTGTACTGCGCTCCTTCACGTGTAAACAATGACGGGCTTCCTGCCTCCTCCTTCACATGACGCGTGACCTTACCGATGCATTTACGCCATCCCTCTCATCGCATAGATGTATGGAAGCAAACATTTGTAGTTAAAAACTACAAATTAATCAAAGTATTGTTTTGTTTCAAAAATATTCTATAGTTTGAAGTTTATATCTAGATACCTTCTTAACAACATCTTGTCAATTCTCATAAGAATTTTCTTAATTTTATTCTTAAGAGCTTTCAAGGCTTGGAAAGGACAATTGTTAAATTCCAGTACTTGCATGACCATGGTAAACATGAAGACTAGGCGTTTGACAGAAACTATGAAATATATACAGTATGCAATTGAAGTTAGAATTTACATACTCCTTAGCTAAATACATTCAAACTCAGTTTTTCACAATTCCTGACATTTAATCGTAGAAAACATTCCCTGTCTTTGGTCAGTTAGGATCACTACTTATGTGAAATGTCAGAATTATAGTAAAGAATGATTAATTACAGCTTTTATTTCTTTCATCACATTCCCAGTGGGTCAGAAGTTTACACACACTTTGTTAGTATTTGGTAGCATTGCCTTTAATTGTTTAACTTGGTTGAAATGTTTTGGATGGTCTTCCACAAGCTTCTCACAATAAGTTTCTGGAATTTTGGCCCATTCCTCCTGACAGAACTGGTGTAACTGAGTCAGGATTGTAGGCCTCCTTGCTCACACACGCTTTTTCAGTTCTGCCCACAAATTTTGTCGGATTGAGGTCAGGGCTTTGTGATGGCCACTCCAATATCTTGACTTTGTTGTCCTTAATCCATTTTTCCACAAATTTGGAGGTATGCTTGGGGTCATTGTCTATTTGGAAGAACCGTTTGTGACCAAGTTTTAACTTCCTGGTTGATGTCTTGAGATGATGCTTCAATATAGCTACATAATTTTCCTTCCCCATGATGCAATCTATTTTGTGAAGTGCACCAGTCCCTCCTGCAGCACGGCAACCCCACAACATGATGCTGCCACCCCCATGCTTCACGGTTGGGATGGTGTTCTTGCAAGCCTCACCTTTTTTCCTTCCAAACATAACAATGGTCATTATGGCCAAACAGTTAAATTTTTGTTTAATCAGACTAGAGTACATTTCTCAAAAAAGTAAGATCTTTGTCCCTATGTGCACTTGCAAACTCTAGTCTGGCTTTTTCATGGCGGTTTTGGAGCAGTGGCTTCTTCCTTACTGAGCAGCCTTTCAGGTTATTTCAATATAGGACTCGTTTTACTGCAGATATAGATACTTGTCTACCTGTTTCCTCCAGCATCTTCACAAGGTCCTTTCCTGTAGTTCTGGGATTGATTTGCACTTTTTGCACCAAACTACATCTCCTTCCTGAGTGGTATGATGGCTGCGTAGTCACATGGTGCTTACACTTGCGTACTATTGTTTGTACAGATGAATGTGGTATTTTCAGGCATTTGGAAATTGCTCTTAAGGATGAACTAGACTTGTGGTGCTCCACCATTTTTTTTTCTGAGGTCTTAGCTGATTTCTTTTGATTTTCTCATGAAGTCAAGCAAAGAGGCACTGAGTTTGAAGGTAGGCCTTAAAATACTTCCACAGGTACACCTCCAATTGACTCCAATTAGCCTATCAGAAGCTAATTGGCTAATTGCCTGAAGGCTTGACATAATTTTCTGGAATTTTCCAAGCTGCATAAAGGCACAGTTAACTTAGTGTATGTAAACTTCTGACCCACTCGAATTGTGATATAGTAATACAGTAATACAGTTTATGTATGGTGAATATATTACCCTATAGAGTTTCTAGTTGCCGCACAACTCATTATCTACTTTCAGTCGAATTAATTGTTTTTCTGGAACCAAAGTACATCTGTGGATAGTGTAGAAATGAAATGCAAATGAAAACCCCTTTGGAACAATTATGTGGGTGTTTAAAATCACTTCTACTAATGGCATTGTTATCTGTTCACAGCCCACGCTGGCTTATTGGAAAGTTATACTGTAAATATTCACCTCACTCAAGAGCAGCTTAGCCCCCAAGCTAAACACACATGCTAGTTCAAAACACAGTATTATTAGTGTACAGTGGACAAGCTGCCCAAAAAGAGAATATTGCACAAGCTCATGAGATGATGTTAAATGTTCATGAATGCTATAACAGATGTTTGTTAACACTGGCTCGCATGATCTCGTAATAACTTCTGTTGTGTAGTGCGTAGCGCTTCTCTCATAGCACTCGTGAACACGCAGTGGATGTCAATATTTTTACAGAAAAGGTAAGGTAAGGTGTATACATTTCAGAACTTTAATCTTTATGTGAACTATTTCTTTAGCATATGCGTGGAACATATTTGTCTCAAACAGAATCGGCTGGACCTGTAAATGAATTACGACCAAGAAATGTAATCTTCTTGCTCTGCTGCCCCTACCTATCTACACTCTCTATCTTTTGTTTGACCATCTCCAAGAGACAGATGGGCTCTGATTTTAAAAATGCATTGGATAGGAAATGGGTGTTTTTTTTCTCTTTCCAATTGAGAATGGGAATGCCACCTCTAAGGTTATTTAGACATGCTATTACTCACAGTAAAGGATTTGCATGAAAGGAAATATTGTTGTAGATGAAACACACCAAAATACATCCTAAAACAATTAAAATTTTATTCAGATACAATAAACATTGAACGTTCTGCAGCAGATTAGTTGACACTGGTTCTTTTTATTATTTGAAAGCAGTGTTTAGCTCATTTTTAAATGCAACATTTTCTTTTCATTGACCACATTTACATGCACATAATTTTCCCATTAAGGCCCATATTCTGGTTAAGCCTTTTAGTTTTTAAAAATATGTTTAAATGCTCTACAGCTATTGGAATATCCCTGTATAAATGCAATTATCATAATCCGGTAAACAAATTGGTCTAAATCTTATGTTTTTCTGGAAATACTGGAGATGCTCGCTCTTATGATTTTTTTAATGCAATTTTTACACAATCTAAAATTCTGATTAATACAGCATATGTATACAGGTAGCTACCTCAATCAGATTTCTAGAAACCAGAACATTGGCTTAATCTGGTAATGGCAATTAAAATAATGCGTTTTACATGGCAATCTGAAAATGAGCTAATTCTGATCAGTATTAGAATATTGCGCATGTAAACACAGTCAATGTTGCATTTACTGGCATAACCCAGGAGATGTTCCTTTTAAGTATTAGTAGACTGTGACATCCTCAAGTTCAAACACTATCACCCAACTGCTTGAGCAAAGATTAGTATTACAGAACACATTTACAGCTTTTGGGAGTAAAAAAATTGTACCTAAGATTAGTGGTCGACCGATATAGGTTTTTTAATATATCCAGAGAGCAGGGTGGCCGATAAGCTGAAACAATGCCGACACATCACACAACTTAATATAGAAAATAACAAACATATAAAAAAACTCTTATTCAGCACAATATTTACTCAATTTCACACAAAACTAAATAAAATAATATTGTATTTTAAATGGTAGATAGCTGTTTCTTCAGATTTCTCTTTAGTTACCAAATTTTTGTAATTTATTTGCACATGAAGAAATTATTTGGTCGGCAAAAATACTAATTTTAATGATATTTGCCTTTTATCATTAGAAAATAAAGTTAAAGGTGAGAACTGTTGAGGAGGGACTGTTAGAATACGTGCTTCAGAGGAAGATTTATGAGCACTCCACAGGATGCTGGATCTGCTCAAGTTGTGTTTGTTTATTAGATCTGTTTAAACGAGATATGTGCACATTTGCAGATGTTATATTAAATTAATTTTATAGATATTTGCCTTTTTATCATTAGACAAGACAGTTAAAATTACAGGGAACTGTTGAGGAGAGAGAATGAAACAGACGAGCACTTTAACATTACAAGCTCAAACACGTCCCTATGATATGCGGACATTGTGCTGAACACCGACCTTTTATTGTAGTAACACAATGGCACGTAACAATAAAACCAACTGTGACTGGTCGTTTACATGTCTCAGTTGCTTCACATGCAAGCAGGCGATTTTCGGCACCCTCAAGAAAAAAAAAAATCATCCAAACAGGAAAATGTATCGGCCTTGGTGATATATATCTGTTGACCACTACCAAAGATCCAAGCTCCCGTGTTCTTCATTGATTGATTTAACACTGAATAATACAGTTGAGGTAAGCTCTGTTTTAACTGGGCACACACCCTAATATGGCTCAAAGAGGGCAAAACATTAAATACAATAATAGTTCATGAGTTTACAACTCAAAATCAGTTTCAAAAACTAATTATATATCAAAGTCGTGCATGCTTGCAAACTAGCTCACTCATTCAAAATACTGAACAACACAAAAAAGGTGCAAAACAATTAAATATAAAATGTCAGCATCGAACTCTTTCGAACCTTCACGTAAGCTAAAAAGATGTAGTTATCTGGCAATTAAGCATTTTACTTTACAATAATGTACTGTAAGTTGGTCCTTCTACAACCTAAAACATTGTAACAATCTAAAACATTTAGAATTTTCAATCATCATGGAAATAAATCAAAACTCTCACTACATTGAATCCACATCAGACTTGGTTGGAATAATCCATAATTCTTAGTTATTAAGAGTGAGAAAAAAAACAACTAAATTTTTACCTTAAAAACTAGTTTAAAAAAAAATAAAAAATTATGTCCTTCGCCTTCTTTTTTTCCATAGAAAAAGGCACTCATCAGTGGTAGAAATGCGAAATTACGGTAATGAAAATTACTGGGATTTACTGGAAATACTTGCCATGAGTCAAGACTATGTTAGTCAAGAACATGGCCTGGTCATATTTCACAGATTGAACAGACATTTGAAGGACATTTATAGACCACTTGAGTACTGACGTTTTTACCGCAAGTAACACAAGAACACATTATAATGCATGTACAATGGAACAGCATACTTGAAATGTGTTGGCCAAGCATTCTTGTCTGTGCACTTTTGTGACTTATGTTGCCTTATTCGACATTATAGTGCATCTTTCCACAGCTCATGTACTGTACCTATCAAACTGTCTGTCAAATATTGAGAACAGAGTGTGGATATAATACAACTAGCACCTACAATATATAAACCTAATTCCCTAAAATCCCAAAAAACAAGTCAAGGTAACAAGCTACTGGACAGACTACTAAAATGGCTGCTATTACATTCAGAGGAAACATGATTCTTATGGTAATAGTAACGAAATTGGTGATTGAATATTTACATGTTCCGACAAGGTGTCCAGCACCTTAGCTGGCAAAAAAAGTCTAATCGCACGATTGATGCCCCTTCAATGATGCTTCTTCTATTGGCACAGGAACAATACAGATACTCATTCCCCCTGGAACGAGGTTTGACTTCTTGATCCCTCTCCTTTATTTCAAGAAGTTCTTAAGCATTGGTCAGTCTCCAAAACATTCACTTTCAATGCTGTCATCCAAACAATATAATACACTATCATCACGTATGAAATGAGCTGTTTCATGATGAATTGATTTCCACAATGCAGTAATTTCATAGTAGATGTCACATTTCATTGGACTTTAAAATAATACAGTGCAAGAAAAACAGAAACATACTGACAAGAATTTATGAACCGCAGCCAGGTCAGACCTGTATTTGAGTCAAATTGGTGTAACAGGTTTTAAATTGTGGGAGTACAGCATTCCCAGCTGGAAAAAAGACTTGCTGTTTGACCAGCTTAATCAGCTAAAAAAAAAAAAAAAACCCAGCTCGGCCAGACAGGAGGACCACAGTGACCAGCTTAAACTGGATTGGCCAGGGTGGGAGACCAGCTAAAATGATCTGTGAACCAGCTTGGCCATAATGGGAAAACAGCTAAACTAGCTGAAAGCCAGCTTGGCCAGACTGGAAGATGAGCAAAACCTGCCGAACACCCACTTGGCCAGACTTTGAAGACAAGCTAAACCAGCCAAACACCAGCTTGACCAGAATGGAGAACAGCTAAACTAGCTGAAAACCAGCTTGGCCAGGCTGGGAGACCAGCTAAACCAGCTGAACATCATATTGGCCAGGCTGGAAGACCAGCTAAACCAAACGAACGCTAGCTTGGCTAGGCTTCGTAGACCAGCTAAACCAGCCGAATACCAGCTTGGCCAGGTTTCGAAGACCAGCTAAACCAGCTGAATACCAGCTTGACCAGGCTTTGAAGACCAGTTAAACCAGCCAAACCCCAGCTTGGCCAGGCTTTGAAGACCAGTTAAACCAGCCAAACACCAGCTTGGCCAGGCTTTGAAGACCAGATAAACCAGCCGAACAACAGCTTGGCCAGGCTGGAGGACCAGCTGAACCAGAAGTACACCAGCATGGCCAGGCTGGAGGACCAGCTGAACCAGACGTACACCAGCATGGCCAGGCTGGAGAACCAGCAAAACCAGCCGAATACTAGCTTGGCCAGGCTTTGAAGACCAGTTAAACCAGCCGAACACCAGCTTGGCCAAGCTGGAAGACCAGCTAAACCAGCTGAACACTGGCTAGGCCATACTGGAAGACCATTTAAACCAGCTGAACAACAGCTTGGCCAGATTGAAAGACCAGCTAAACCAACTGAACAACAGCTTGGCCAGGCTGGAAGCCAGCTAAACCAGCTGAACACCTGCTTGGCCAGGCTGGAGGACCAGCTAAACACCAGCATGCCCAGACTGGAGGAACAGCTGAACCAGAAGCACATCAGCATGGCCAGGCTCGAGGACCAGCTGAAACAGACATACACCAGCATGGCCAGGCTGGAGGACCCGCTGAACCAGACAAACACCAGAATGGCTAGGCTGGAGGACCAACTAAACCAGACAAACACCAGCTTGGCCAGGCTGGGAGACCAGCTAAATGAGGAGAACACCAGCTTTATTCAGTTGGTTGACCAAATAAACTGGCTTGGCCAGGCTGGTAGACCAGCTTAACCAGACAAACACCAGCTTGGTCCAGTTGGTTGACTGGCTTGCCGACCAGTTTGGCCAGGTGGGAGACCAGCTAAAACAGGCTTACACCAGCTTGTCCAGATGGGGAGACCACCCTAACCAATCAAACACCAGCTTGGTCAAGTTGGTCGACCAGTTAAACCAGTTTGGCCAAGGCCAGACTGGAAAACCAGCTGAACCATCCTAACACCCGCTTAGCTTCAAAGACCAGCTAAATCAGCCAAACACCAGCTTGGCCAAAACAAGAGAACTTTTTTTCCAGCAGGGCCTACATTCAATGCTCAACTCTACTTACCTTTGCCAGGCTAAACCTGTTTTTTACACTGACTTGTATATACAAAAAATGTAAGAATTATTTTTTACATAATTCCTTATTCGTCTTCCTAAAAAAAAAAAAAAAGATTCAGTGGTCAAGATAAAAATTTAAATATACTGTATATACACAGAGTACACCAAATTCTGAAAAGTCCCAAAGCATTGCTCCCATTTTATGATTTCCCATTTCATTTTCTTAAGACTTCAATTAAAGCAGTGAATAAATACCATCCCCCAACCCATTTTTATGTTACATGAACAAATGGCCTCTGGGTTTAAGGGTCCAACGGCCGATGGATGCCGTTTTAGTAGGTGACATAACAACTGAGTCCCCATCACTTCCCATCACTCCCACCACCTCTATTGAAGGACAATAAAAGCTTGCAGTGAGTACATACATGAGGATGGGTACACAAGTCATTTCAACAGTTCCTTGGCAACAAGAATGTAGGTTTGGTAGCAGATCAGTGTTCTTGTGCACATATGTAAGGGTCAAGCATATATATAGAAATTTTGGGGGGGTGGGGTGTAAACTCACAACTCACTTTCACCCTTTTTTCTTTGGTTCCTCCCCCTATTTTGCACAATTTCCAACATGCATACGCAAAGTGCCGCTCTTATGCAACTGCCAGAGCTGTAGGAACTCCTCAGGCATTGCGTGAAATCCCGAGGTGGGGTGGACATTGTCATAATAGTGGTGGCTGACCGGTTGTTCGTCCAGGCCCACGGAAAATGGCCAGAAACCGTAAGCAGTCACTTCTTTGCACACACCGAGTGCAAGGCTCACTAGAAACAGCCCTGTGGAAAGCCGTTTGCCGTGGACACCGTGGTTCTTCCAGAATCTACCAACGTTTTTGAGGAAGTCTGGGTTGGCAAAGAGAACAGTCTGGTTGGATGCAGAGTCTGCCAAGGTGTGGTACACCCGCAGGGAGGGGTCAGTGCCAGGCTTCATGGAGAACGCTGGCATGTAGATGTAGCTGGTACCGTATGCCTTCATGCTCTCTACAAAAGCCTTCCGGGACCAAAGTAGATTCTGAAAGCTGATGGGTAAAGATACGAGAGGGATAAAAAACAATGGTTCCAAAAATACAACTCAGCTAAAACTTTTCTTTTGTCGTATTCAGAACAAAACTGACTCTCGTTTCCCAAGCCTAGTACTAACAACAACGCACACTCTGAAAATATTCTTCCAGTTAATACATGATGTAAAACAGGTAATCTACTAAGAAAAATCAATATCTGTCCCTCAAGACATCCTCTCAGCCTTTTTTGGCCATTTTGCCATAGCGTTTTTGCATCTCATTTATAATAGTTGTCTTAAATAAGAATAATTTTGTGAATTTTACCCACTCTGTTGGCCACAAACAATGGTTTGATATTTATTACATTTTTGCTGTTTCTTGAATGATTTTCAGTTTCATAATTGTTTCACTGTTTAGATTTAGCTGAAAGACTTTAAGGAATTTGTCAATAAAAATACACTTGATTTAAGTACCAAGTACTTAGCCATAACAATGGGATTTATCTGATGTACATCTGTCTTCATTATTACAGTAATTTAAGTATTCAACCCCATTAAACCAGGAGAATAAAACCAAATGCAATAAAATACTGTCATTATCACATAAACCCTAACAAACAACAAAAACAAAGAAGAAATTAAAAATAAGTGAAGTCGTCTACCTTTTTTCAATGATGCTAGGATTAGCTGTCACCAGGTGTGTTCTGGAACCTACGTCAGCTGTATACTCTTTGGATAGTGGAGGAAGGTTACACCTAGACAAGGCATGATTGAGAGAGAGTGCGAGAAGAAAAAGACACAACAGAAAACTGATTTTGTAAAGACAACAAGAAAACACAATGACTATTTACTTTCTTGATAAATGTTTCTTCTCTTATTGTGAATGATTCATGTTATCCTTAAGACAAAAAATAGCTAAGTGGACACTAGGGTGTTATGGGTGGTTATTAGGATGCTCTGGGTGTGATCCTAAGGTGTTTCATATGTTTTCTAGTATGCTGCTATGTTGCTAAGGTGTTCTAAGATGTTTTTAGCACACCACAATGCATTTGCTTATGTTTTTGGTGTGTTTTTCAGCATTTTGTGGTGTGGTCGCAAGGGTGCTCTGGGTTGTTGCTTACTTGCCTATGATATTCTGGTCTCTAAATATGGCTAACAGTGTGATACAATTTATGCTTGTATCATGTATAACCCTATGTATGAGCAATATTTATTACCATAGCCAACATGTTTTCACCTAAATCAAGTTGAACCATACAGTATTTGAAACTGAACATTCAGTTTTACTCCGGAATCTTCCAATTTTTAGAAGTTCAGTGTGTTGCAAATGCCTAACACGTATACTGGACATATTCTTCTAATACAGTGGTCTAACAAGGAAAAGGGAACACTTGACCCTTATGCAATAAATATCATCATCACAGCTATTCATTTCTGTAATTGCAGTTCATACAAGTCTTCTGAACAAGCAGAGATTTGTAAAATCTGCCTCACCTCATAATAAAGTCAGCCTGGTCAATTTCACCTCCACAGCTGCTGTGTTTCAGGACCCCTCCATTACCCACAACAGAGCACTTCTTAAGAGGAAGTTGAAATGGTGTATCCTAGCAACACAAGGGGGGGGGGGGGGGTGTCACACAATTACACAAACCACAAAGCAAGAAAGACCCACTCACACACAGTACTGTACATTTCCATTTGCTTCTTTTGATGAACACAACATTCAAATCAAGGATCCTTCAGTACTCACATGCTTCAAAATATTGTGAGGCTCTGTGCAAAACCCAACCAATGAAAAGCCCCTTTGTAAGACCCCTGTCACTCTGTCAAAGAACTCATTACCAAATGGAAAATCTCTCCATTTGCATTGCGGGCCAACATTTTCACACACTCACTAATAATTGCACTAATCATATCAGCAGTACCTGGGAAAGTATGAACGAGTACTAGTTTGCTATACTAAGAGCAGACTGTTTGCTATAAAGGGAGGGAAGAAGTGCTTCCAATCATTGTGTTCTTGTTAGCAATGGTTACCTCTAAAGAAAGATGTTCAGACATCATTGCATCAAAATGGCCTCACATGCAAGGAAATTGCTGCAAAGAATATTCCACCTGAAAGAACCATTTACCAGATCATCAAGAATGGATTGGCATCAGTCAAGATTTGGCCCAGAAGCTGATATCCAGCATGCCAGAGCGAAATGCAGAGGTTCACTGTAAATATTGACTCTTTGCATATATTGAATGTTTTTGCCAATAAAAACCTTTAAAACTTATGAAATGCTTATCATTGTTTTCCAGTAGACCGTAGAATCATGTGAATAAGTAATCTACAAATACTGAAGCAGCAAACTTTGCAAAACACAAAATTTATGTGACTGCAAAGACTTTTGGCCACGGCTGTACATGAGCTGTAGTATTTTTCCAGGTTTCTTTATGTAATCAAAATAACCAATATCAATGTAAAAATCAAACACAAAAAAAACAGTGTAATTAAATTAATTAATAATGATTTGAACTATCAAAACGTCTTGGGTTACATGTGTAACCCTTGTTCCCTGAAAAAAGCGGAACGAGAAGCACTATGGGGGAACGACCCTAGTCGTGAACAAGCTGTGAATATTGACCAGAATTTATAGCCTTGGCTGATGTAGTCATTAGACGCACCTGTGGCCAGGCTATAAATGGATGCGTCACCAGGTGTCGTCAGATACTTCTTTCTGAAGAGCAGTCCTGGGACGTCCCAGTGCGGCAAAGAAGCGCAGCATCTCGTTCCGCTTTTTTCAGGGAACAAGGGTTACACATGTAACCCGAGACGTTCCATTTACAAAAAGCTTCACTATGATGCTGCGCTTTGCTAAGCGCTATGGGGAACACAATACCCACGCCACCGCACTGGGGCTGTCTGGACCCCTACGGTTGTGAAGTGTGCTCACAAAAACACGAGAGGTCTCAGACATGAGCTTGAGATGTCGACTCAAGGACATAAGAGTCCGGAGTAACAAAACATCTAACCCATAAAGTTCGCATCACAAACTTGATCAGACATGAGCTTAAGATGTCGACCCAAGGACATAAGAGTCCGGGGTAGCAAAACATCCAACCCATAAAGTTCGCATCACAAACTTGATCAGACATGAGCTTAAGATGTCGACCCAAGGACATAAGAGTCCGGGGTAGCAAAACATCCAACCCATCCAAATTTGTCATAGAAATTGAGAATGTGCGGGGAGAGGATCAGCCCGCCGCGTCACAAACTTGTTCAGGCATGAGTTTGAGATGTCGACTCAAGGACGTAAGAGCCCGGAGTAGCATGGACATCCAAACTATAAAATCTGATGAATGCACGCGGAGAGGACCAACCTGCCGCATCACAAACTTGTAAAGACATGCGATTGAGATGTCGACTCAAGGGCATAAGAGCCCGGAGTAACAAACATCTAAACCATAAAATTTGATGAATGTGTGCGGAGAGGACCAACCTGCCGCATCACAAACTTGCTGCAGAGGGAGACCTCTAGCCAAGGCTTTAGAGGAGGAGAGCCCTCTGGTAGAGTGCGCCCTAAAACCTACTGGCGAAGCTTGACCGCGCGCCTCGTAGGCCCGGGCAATAATGTCCCTCACCCAAAGTGACATAGTCTGCTAGGAGTTGACCGCCCCCCAGTCATGGCTTCCAAGTGAAGAATTGCTGCCCTGACTTTAGGCCACTAGCAAAAGCGGTGGACATAAGTCTGAAGGGTACAGACTGGACAAAGTCTGAGAAGTCTTAGCTGCTCCGGCGTTACAAACGGCAGGGAGCAGAAGGCTTAGAATATAACTGGCCAAGGGTCGCGAAAGGCACCTTGGGCAGGTAGTTAGGGTGAGGGTGCAAAGAATGCTTTTGGTCATAGCTGGGGCAAACTCTACACAGGCCGGCAAAAGAGACAGAACCTGTAGGTACCCAAGTCTCCTTAGAGACGTAATTGCCATAAGAAAAAACAGTCAGAAGTCTACCAAACGCTGACTCTAGAGGTCTAAAAAGGGGGGTCTTACCCTATGAAGAGGTCCTAGCAAGGATGCCTCTTAGGGGACACCCCGCCCACCAAGGTGTGGCAAACCGCTGTGGAGGCCACATAGAACCTGGCAGTGGCGAGACAAGTGCCCGCTGACAGTTCTTTCTACAGAAAATCCAGAACTGAAGCAAACTGGCAGTTAGCTGGTTCTGTAATATGAACTTAGGGGGGTAAAACTGGGTGACTCGGGGAGAAGTAGAGGAGACATTGTGCTATCCACAGAGGCGAAGAGGTCCTCTTCTGCCCTGTAAAATCTACCCAGATCAGTTCCAAGTGGAGGGAGCCTTAGCACTTGAAAAGGTCTCGATAACCTCAAGAGAAAGCCCTGTGAACCTCAGTTGGTACCCTTCAGGTGCCAAACATGAAGTTTCCACAATTCGGGCCGGGGGTGAAATATCGTCTCCTGTGCCTGAGATAGAAGGTCCCTCCTGTCCGGAATTGCCCAAGGCGAGCCGTCGAAGAGAGATATCATCTCTGAGAACCAAATCCTGTTCGGCCAGTAAGGCGCTATCAGTAAGAGGCAAGACCCTTGCTGGCGAACTCTGGCTAAGACTCCCGGGAGCAGAGAAACCGGGGGAGACGCATACAGACACAGTCCGGGCCACTCAGAGAGAAGTAGAGGGGACATTGCGCAGTCTTTTGAGAGGCAAAGAGGTCCACTTCTGCTCTGAAAAATCTCTCCCAAATTTGTTGTACTACGCCGGGGTGGAGTTTCCACTCGCCCGTCGGTAAGTTTTGTCTGGACAGAAAATCTGCTCCCACATTTAGGCGTCCAGGGATATAAATCGCTCTGAGTGACAGGAGCTTGCCCTGGGCCCAAAGGAGGATCCGACGCGCCAGCAAATTCAGGTGGCGAGAACATAGGCCTCCTTAATGATTTATGTAAGAGACTGCTGCTGTGTTGTCCACACGCACAAGGACATGGCAGCCTCTCAGATGTCGGAGGAAGTATTTCAGGGCCAGAAATACGGCCATCAGCTCGAGACAACCGAACTGACGACCCTCCTATCCCTTTAAGCCGGATGACCACTTAAGGCCGCTACCCAGCCCGTCAGGGAGGCGTCTGTTGTTAGCAGCCTGCGACAACAAGACGCACCTAGAGTGGGACCCAAGTTAAGAACCGGGGTCTGAACCACATAGAAAGGGAACGAAGCACGTGGCACGTAACCCTTATTTCCCTTTCATTACCGGCCCTCGGAAAAAACCCCCTGTCTTCTAGCCACAGCTGAAGCGCTCTCATATGCAGAAGGTCCGAAGGGATCACCGCGGACATCAATGATACTGACGAGCAGTGCAACCTCGACCTAGCCTGACCTTGCTCAGGGTGTTCTGAATGGAAACGATTTGTGCGTGAGACGATTGTGCCTGCATCGTGACCGAATTCCATATAACCCCCAGATGCATCAAGACGATATCCCTGTGCTGAACTGCCAGTTCTTGGAACTGCGCTAGGATCAGCCAGTCGTCTATATAATTCAGAATGCGGATGCCCTGGAGTCGCAGAGGAGCCAGTGCTGCATCCTGCGGTTAGTAGGGCTAGGCTAAGTGGAAGAACCTGATACTGGAAGGCTTCGCTCCGAAAGCGAATCTCAGGAACTTCCTGTGCAGTGGCTCTATATAAAGATATGCGTCCATGAGATCGATGGTGACCAGCCAAACGTGATGTTGGTCTTGTGACACGATCGTCTTGATAGTCAGTATCTAGGACTTGGAACACCCTGACCGAGCGGTTCAAGCCTCGAAGATCTATAATCGGACGCAACCCCCCACCCTTCTTGGGAACCAAGAAGTATCTACTGTTCTATGTTCCCTTTGACCAAGAGATTTTGCAGTTCTTTCCACAGTAGACATGCCTGTCCCGGTTTCACGGTAGTGGGAACCATGCCATTGAAACGGGGAGGACGGTGAGCAAATTGAATTCTGTAGCCTCTTTCTACAGTTTCTAGAACCCACATAGAAATACCTGGCAGAAGCTTCCACGCTGCCAGGTTCTCTGAGATGGGTATTATTTCTGACACTTCCTGTTGAGGGGATGTCGAGTGTTCCACGTCCTGGATCAAGGCAGGAAGCAACGGTACACCCAACTCTTTGTTGGAAGCCTCTATCACCCGAAACACCAAAGGCGGCGGGAGTGAAGAGGTTTCGTGAGGGTATCGGGAGGGCCGAAGTGGATGATACACGCGCCCCGTCCCGAGGGGAACTACCCCCACAAGGCTGGGTACAAGACCGTCATG
This sequence comes from Moxostoma hubbsi, assembly GCA_032164185.1. NCBI lineage: Eukaryota > Metazoa > Chordata > Actinopteri > Cypriniformes > Catostomidae > Moxostoma > Moxostoma hubbsi. The sequence continues at coordinate 22,065,337 of JAVLUX010000043.1, forward strand.
GTTTCTTTCTCTTAAAATCACACCCCTGAGGTCTTGCATTGGGGGCTGCTGAGGGTGACAAACTGGACCCCAGTCTTTACGAGGGGGAGCGCGATTCGCCACGTTTTGTTTTAGAGCCTCCCGTCTAGAAGGACCGGGACAGGACTGGGTGGCCGACGGCCCCTCCCCCTGAGTGAGGTGCCCACACTCATGTCCTTCAACAGATTTAGCCTAGTGCGCTTGTAACACTGCCATTGTGTGCAGGGCAACACCAGCCTGACCTGCTGCCTGATAAGCTTTCCCCACAAGCGTGGAGGTGGCCCTGCACAGCTTTGTGGGGAGAGTAGGTCTCTTTAGCGATGATGCCGAGCCAGGCTAGAGAAAACCTGCAGGTGTCTCTTCTACCGGTGGCATCACCGAATACCCCCGATCTTCAGCACCCACAATAGTTGAATACACCAACGTCGAGGGCACGAAGACAAGGGAAGTATAAATTTCCTCCATAAAGAAAATACTTGCTATGGAGGTCATAGAAGAAAGGAAGGGACTGATATAGTGTTCCATTCCCTCTTTTATTTATTTAATTATTTTGGCCACCAGACAGAAATTTGTCTTCTAGATTGGAGCATTTGGGGGAGGGTCTCTTGTTCGCGTGGCCAGTCTAGCTGTAGTCTGGCCACATCTCGCGTAATCACCTCAAGTAATTTCTCAGCCGCTTTATTATTGAGCGTGAAATGGACAGAGGTTCAGCGCCCCGTCCCCCTCATGAACCGAAGAGGCGCCGAAGTGCGCTTTGAGATCACGGGAAGGACCAGCTGGGTCTGGGGAGAGAGCGAGGGAAAGGGATGAACCAGTCTCTCACTCCTCAGCCAGATCCGTGCGAGAGCCCCACGAATAAAATGTGGGCGCTGACTCCTGGAACTAAGCGAGGCGAGCGCGAAGCATTTTGCCCGAAAGCAGATCGTAATGCTCGCATTTGTCTCTTAATTCCACAGCCGCTTTATTATTATGCGCGGGATTTACAGAGGTTCAGTGTCCTCGTGAACCGAAGAGGCACCGAGGCGCGCTTCAGGCTTACGAGGACAAGCTGGGTATGGGGAGAGAGCGAGGGAAAGGGATGAACCCGTCTCTCGCTCCTCAGCCAGATCCATACGAGAGCCCCACCCAAACAGAGCAAAACTGATGCATGTCCTCTTCAGCTTTAGAGCGAGAACAGAGGAACACGCATCGTTTATGGCTTTCAATCATTCTCCCTTTCTTTTAAAAATATATATATATTTTCTAGACAGAACAGAAAGGAGAAAAGGGGGAGCTCAAAGCACTTACCTTGCTCTGCGAAACCGGCATAGGGCAGGTTAGCGACCGAGGAGGATGGTCTCTTGGACTCATCAAAACTGTCGGGCCATAGGTGTGGCGTGGCCAGGCATGCGAAGGCGGAGAGGCCACGTTCACGGGGCCCTGGCTGCAGGTGCTTGTGTCCGGCGGCTGTGAGAATGCCGGCTGTGGACACCGATTACTTGACCCAAGGAGTGAGGAAACTGCTCTCTTTTTGATAATGTGGGTACCGCAGTGAACAAAAGATAGAAAGAAACAAAGGATTTACCTCCCGGCCCTCCAGCGGGGATGGAGTGGTTTGGATACCAGCTCCGTAGCAGACGTCTTTCCCCCTGGGTCGTCCATCTCACGGGCACTTAGGAGCCTTCCGGGTCCTCGAGCTGGCCTGAGAGACAGGGGGTCAGCTTCCTGCGGCGGGGCTCTACGCTGGGGCCGAGAACTGGGCTCGGGTTGAGGTGGAGCCACCTGGGCTTCTGGGAGCAGATGGGGTGCGATATCTTGAGCCACGCTGGGGAAAGATGTGCTGGATGGCCTCCGTCTGCTTCTCCATCGCTGATAAGTCCAATCTGGGAGATGGGCGTGTTGAGAAAGCAGGCATCCCAAAGGTAGCGTTCCTGGACCACCAAGGTGGACATCGCAGTGACCTTCGTCACCTGGAGGGTGAGGTCAGCCGCCGAGCGCAGCTCCTACTGGAGTTGCATTCCAGCTCCTTTTATAGGGAGTGGCATGCAAATTCCACTTGCCAATTCTCATTTGGCATTTCTCAAAGAATGGGAGGTGTTCGGGGCTCTCAAGAGCGACCCCAAGTGTCACTACATCAACACAACATCGAGTGAGTGACAGAAGGGAAACTACCAAAACACCTTGACAAACACATAGCCAACCACCTTGCAACCAACCAGAACACCCTACTAATGGCATCACATGCTAAAAACCATTCAAAACACCTTAGCAACTGCAAAGCAACATGCTAAAAACTATCCAGAACAACTTAGCCAACTCCCTTGCAACCTACCAGAACACCCTCGCCATAAAGCTAAAAAACATTTTGAACACCTACAGTAGCAATATCCTGGCAGTGAGTTTTGCGTGTAAACACACTCCACAAATTTTGTCAGGATTATTTTCTTCAGAAAATGATAAAAATCTGCTTTTAATTTGAAGTGTAAGCCTACATTTACTGGGATACATCCAAATAATTTCCTCTACAAAACAATTCTACTGTCTGAAATCCAGCTGATTACACAATTACAACAAACAGTATGTCACAAGTTGTTGTGGGGCATATTGCATATTCTGACTTGATAGAGAACTGGAGAGAGAGCCACACGGCTTTATGGTTTCTGAAGGACCCATCCCCCACACATATCCACCCACACTGAACTGGGCTGTTAACAAAGCCACATAGATGCTGTAAAATGAAATAGTGTTCAATAAAACTCTAGTTTGAGTAAGTGTAATTGAGTGAGAGTGCAAAAGAGGTCAGCAAAATGTTAAACGAGAGATGACTGATTGAATGTAAAAGTGGAAAAAGAAATAGAGCATAGAAGAAAAGGTAGAAAGAAAAAGATAAAATTAAACTGTGTGAGAAAACACAGAATACTATTAGATTGAATATAAACAATAACCAGTTACATTTTTATTTTGACTGATTTATATTTAGATGATACAAACCTATCTTTATCAAATATGTCTAACCACTGGTTTTGCTGTCTACACTATCAAAAGGATTATTTTGCCTGATAACTGGTTTACATGTCAGCAGGGCAAGGTAGCCGCTAACCAGCTAATTCTTCCAATCTGGCTGGTTTCATTACTGTGATTCAGCTGCTAGTTAGGTGTATAACTTTGACGAACAACCTTTTTTTTAATCGACACACCTGATCTGATCATCTAGATGTAGAAAAGTTAAATATCAAAAAAATTTAAAAAAATTATTGATATTGAAAAAAGAATTCCCTGATAAATATCGACATTGTTTTCTCACGCAGCCCCACTTTTACGCTAGTTTTAAAGTGCTTTTTTGTCATTTGTTGTACGAAACAAGCAGCTAAGACATTATGCTAAACTTTAGGTGAGTGAATGAAAACACTCGGTGAACTATTCCTTTAATTAGAGTTTTTTCTGATTAATTATATTTAAAAAAACATGGCCTTCTATGTGTAACACTGCATTACATCTATAACGCTGTTAAATGAAACACATGAGATTAATAAAATTATGAACACATCTTAACTAACAAATATCAGGACCCTTAGTATTCTACATTTTATTCAGCATTATGTAAACACAGTGCGGAAACACTCTTGCACTGAAAAGTCACATCTCAGTGCTCATTGTATTACATGCACTTACATGATGAGGTGAGACCATCTAAAACATTTAAAAAACGAAATACTTTGACCTCGCTGTATTATCCATGAGAGCTACATTGAAATAGAAATCAAAATACAATGTTGCTTGATTACTAATCACAATGCACAGTTTAATCAAAATGATTGTGCTACCTTTCTCCATTGCAATCGGTTTGATTGACGTGGATGTGGGCGGTCGCTTGCTCAGTGAACTTTAACAGACTCGCTTGTGTTAAAGACAAACAGTAACGATGTGCTAGAGAGAAAGATGTGAAAAGTGCTGGGTTGTGTTTTTTCTGCTGCAACATTTTTCAAAGGAGTTATCATGCAAATAATTTTTTCGCATGGCTATAAAGTAACGTCACTGACAGAGGTTCTCCATGCTCCACACATATCTAACTAATTGATAATTACATTTGTTGTTGAAATGATTTTCTTTATTGATTATTAACTATTTATTTGTTTCGCTGTTGCAGCACTAGTAAAGGACAGAAAGGGTATTAAAAGAGACACTATTCAATGATAATTGGGTTGCATGAATCTCAACTTTGGACACACAGAATGCAAAATTTTACTCTCAAAAGAAAGAATCTCGCTGTTGAATACTCCAACACTATACTACTGAAATCTGAACATTTACCATGAAGTTGCCAAACATATACATTAGGGATACACGATACGATACTTGGATGCATTTAGATGGATCAAGTATCGGTCCGACAAGCCCAATCCAATACTGCATGTTAGTCTTGTTCGTAACTGTCAAGCTTAAAAAAATAACATAAAAGAACCATAAAAACACCATTATTACAAAAGGCTGTGTTTAATAAATAAATGTGCAATGCCAGCACGCCAGTGAATGATGCTGCTCTGTTGACACAAACTCACGCACAGTCTGGTGATGCACTCGTGGTTATTTTTAGCCGGTGCGCAATATTTGAGTGCTACTCACGAACAACATCTCAGATGTAGATGCTCAATAGTTCGGTTCACTTATAATATGCATTTAGAAAGGCAATGGAGGGGCATTTTACCAGAATTTGAATAAGCAAATTAAACTACTGTGAACTTTCCTATAAACAGACACTTACAGGACTTCCTGGAGAGTTCAGAATGTCAAAATAAAGGGTTTTCTTTGGGGTTTAAAAAGCGCACGATTTAAATATATTTGTTACGATCCTCTGTTGTCTGCTTTGTGTTTTTTTCCCTTCTTCTTCTTCTTCTTCAGTGACTTTTTATTGGCAGTTTGCAATCTTTGTGCATTACCGCCATCTACTGGACTGAGGTGTGATCAATTTGGGACGTGAAGGAAAAAAAAAAAAAAAAAAAAAAAAAAGAGAGAATCAGAGCCCAAGCTTCAGCTGGTGCTACGTGTTTAGCTCCTCCAGCTTCAACCTCAACTCATCCTCCATCGAAAAATAAATAAATAAATAAACAACAATAAGACTAAAGTCTTCTTGCTAACTGTGTTTCTTTAAGAAATTCGATCACTGCTTTGGTTGTAGAGTGTGTTCCTGGTAGATTCAACAGGTTGCTTAAATTAACAGATTTCTTTGTTACCCTCTTAATTTTTTCTCTCTCTTCAAGGTACTGCCTACATGTCAAAAGTACATGCTTCACGGTTTCTATTTCCGTACAATATGGGCACATTCCTGTCTCATGTTTCCTTATTATATGTAGGCTGCTGTTCAGTCCTGTATGTCCTAGCCTTAGCCTAGTGAACCATGTTTCCTCCTGTCGTGATAATGAACTCATCTTTTTAACTGTTACATTTTGTTGAATACTATATAAATGCCTACCTTTTCCCCCCTTATCCCATTTATCTTGCCAGAGTTTATGAATACCATCTTTAATTATTGTTTTAATTTCTGATTTGCTGAGTGGAACCTGTATTTCTACTTGTTCTGCTTTAAGTGCTTCTTTTGCCAACTCGTCTGCCTTCTCATTCCCCTCAATACCTGTATGTGCTGGAACCCAAGTGAACTGTATTATTAGCTTCTGTTGAGTTATTCTGAAAATCATCTGATGAACTTCATCTAAAAGATCCTGTCTGCATGCAGATTTCCCAGTCTGGATGCTAGTTAGGGAAGACATAGAGTCCGAACAAATAACAGAATTATATGGCTTCACTTCTTCTACCCACTGTAGTGCCATTATGATGGCCGTCATTTCTGCAGAGAAGATTGAGAGGTGATTTGAGTTTCTTTTTTGTATTGTGACTTTATATTTAGGAATGTATACAGCCACCCCCATTTTACCTGCTTGATCATTGGATGCATCTGTAAATATTTGTACTGAATCATTATATCTTACTTCTATATACTGTTGTACATTTTGATAGAATCCCGTCTTAACTATGTTTTTAGTTTCTATATTAACTACAGGATAGCAGAAAAACCAAGGTGGAGTTATGCTCAAGTTAACAGTTTTGCTGCACGATATAAAACTGATTCCCATTTCATCTGCCTCTTTTTTGCTACTCCATCCAAAACTATTTTCCACAATGCGACCATATTCCCAGCATTCCTCTAACACCAATTTTGCAGGATGTATATTCTCATGCCCTTGTAAGTTTACCCAATATGCTAGAGAGAGCTTTAACCTCCTAAAATCCAAAGGCATTTCCCCTACTTCCACCTGCAGCGCTGAGATAGGTGATGTTCGGAAGGCTCCACTACACAGCCGGAGAGCTTTGGCCTGCAGCCTGTCCAATTCAGCCAATGTAGTTTTAGCTGCTGTTTTGTATACTGTACATCCATAATCAAACACTGATTGGATTATTGCTATATAAATTCTTTTTCCCTTGCCATCCCCTTAAACTACACTTCCCATAATTCCCTCCTTGTCTATGTGTCTGTGTTTCATTGGTTCATTGTTTAATTACCCTGTTATCAGTTCTAGTCTCTCATTGGTTTCAGTTTATTGCCTTGTTATCTTGTTTTGACTTTTGGTTTCCCATTGGCTTTCGTTTCCCCTTGGTTTTGTTTTTAAGTCCTCATGTTTACCTTGTCCCTTGTTAGTTATTGTTTGGTAAATGTTCATGTTTTGTATCCCCTTCACTGTGTTCCTGCTCATGCCCTCCGTGGATGTTCCTGTTGTTTACACCTTTGTTTTCCCATCGTGGATGTTTTATTTGTTCCTGTGTTAATCGTTTGCTTCACTTCGTGCACTAACAATAAAAACTGCAATTAGATCCAACTCCTCGTCTGCCCTCTTCATTACAATATTACTGTTGTATAATTTTTTTTCTTAAAAAAGCTGGGCCCAGGACTCTGATAGTGGGTGACCCCACAATCAGAAACATTAGCAGCAGGGATACAACTACGTGCTGCCTTCCACAAGCAACAACTTCTGATGTAAAAAGGGAACTTCAGAATATTCTGATGAAATATCAGACTGCAAATCGACTCATCATTCATGTGGGGAAGAATGATATTCATAAAGAGCAGTCAGAATTCCTTAAGAAGGATTTCAATGAACTTTTTGAAACACTTAAAAGACTGAAAGTTCAAACATTCATCAGTGGACCACTTCCAGCAAGAGGAACAAACAGGTTCTCACGGTTGCTTGGGCTTAATACATGGCTGCAAAAAACCTGTAATATAAAAGGAGTGAACTTCATTGACAACTTCAATCTTTTCTGGAGTCAGAGGCAACTGTTTCGACAGGATGGCCACCACCCAAACAAACTTGGTTCAAGAGTGCTAAAGGACAATATCTACTTCTCCCTCAATCATCCTTCTGCAGTGTGTGCTAATCCAATCAATCTGAATGGCACACACACACCTGGACACAGTATGAATGACCACAGGACTTCACTTCAGCACCTGAATGGACATTTGGTTGACAATTCACACAAGGACAATGATAACACCACTCAGCCAAAACAATTTCTGCTCACGGACACAATCTCAGCTGAGCCCTGCCCACAAAGCTCACCACAGACAGACTGTGACATATTAGAACTGCTCCAAGATTCAGCACCCAAGGACGACTTTCTGGAAAACACCCAGGGAGACCAGGACAGCATATTACAGCCAATAACACAGCAACAGCCCCTCTCACCAGACACGTTATCCCTCTCTCCAGCATCTCCACATATGTGCTTCTCAGAGAAAATGGAAGAACTGGTGTATGCTGGAACCAAACTATCCCACTCATTTGCTGCAAGCCCCCAGATATCAAGCAAAAAACGGCAGGCCCCTAAACCACCAAAGCCTGCGGGCAAAGCTCGCCCTCCCCCTCGTCCTGTGAGAGCTCTTCGGCCTCTGCCACAACGCAAGGGCTCACACCCTCCTCCATCTGCTCGAGGTGAACCAAAAACAACTGATACCAGCTCTCAGTGATATGTGTCGGGTCCCCACTATGATAACAGTAACTTTCTCAAATGTTTACAAAACAAGTGGGAACCCAGTGTGCCTGTATCTTTCTCTATTGCTGTTCGATTTCATGATAGAAAGTCTAAGGCCTTCAAAAGCCATACAGCAAACCCATCTAATCTGGTGCCTATTACACGCCAAACTAAGATTGCTGTGGGGTCAAAAAGTAAGACTGTTAAGTTAGCACTTTTAAACATTCGCTCACTTAAAAATAAATCACTTCTAGTCAACGACTTAATAAGCACATACAACCTGGATTTTATGTTTTTAAATGAAACTTGGCTAGAAGACAGCTGTAGTGCAACAGTCCTTAATGAAACATCCCCTCCTAACTTTACTTTTCTGAGTGTCTGCAGAGAAGGCAGGAGAGGTGGGGGCTTAGCTGCTCTTTTTAAAGATGTCTATCAATGTAAGCAAATATCATTTGGGAATATCTGGGTATTGTGTTAAAAGGTGCTCCACGCGTTTTACTTATCATTATTTACAGGCCTCCAAAATACTCTCCAGCCTTTGCTGAGGACTTTACAGAACTGTTATCAACAATTACCTCAGAGTTTGACTGTTTTGCCATTGCTGGAGATTTTAACATTCACATAGATAATGCAGAAACCAATATGACAAAAGAAATCAAAACTGTTTTAAAAACGTTTGATCTGACTCAGCATGTACATGGACCCACACACAATCATGGACACACTCTAGATTTACTTATCAGTAAGGGTCTAAACATTTCATCAATTGTTATTAAGGATGTAGCACTGTCTGATCATTTCTGTATTTTCTTTGATATATTGATCTCTCCTGCCATTGAAGCTAGATCTGTGTCTGTCAAGAAGAGATGCTTAAATGAGAACACTAGTGTACTATTTATGAAGGCTATATCTTTAACACCAAGTATATCTGCTGACACTGTTGATTTTCTCCTTGAATCTTTTAACTCAAAAGTTAAAAGTGTAATTGATGAAATTGCTCCTGTGAAAGGGAGGAAGAAGAGTGGCAGTCAAAAAGCACCCTGGAGAAACTCAACAGCAGTGCAAAATATGAAAAGACAATGCAGAAAAGCAGAGCGCATTTGGCGGAAGACAAAACTTGTAATCCATTATAATATCTACAAAGACAGCATCCATGCTTTTAATATGGAACTAGGCAAAGCTAGACAGTCTTTCTTCTCGAATATTATAAACAGCAACTTAAACAACACACGCACTCTATTTGCGACTGTAGAGAGACTGACAAACCCCCCAAGCCAGATTCCCTGTGAACTGCTCTCAGACAGCAAGTGCAGTGAGTTTGCTTCTTTCTTCTCTGAGAAAATAAATAATATCAGAAAGGTGATCAGCACATCCTTGAGTTGTGCTGGGGTCAGACAAATCAAACCACAACCTGAGAAAGTGGTTACTTTGTCTGATTTCAAAGAAATTGATGGCAAAATTTTGGAAGAAACCGTACAGCACCTTAAAACATCAACCTGCGCCCTTGATGCACTTCCAACAGCTTTTTTCAAAAGTGTGTTCAACTGTTTAGAAGCAGATCTCCTAGAAGTGATAAACTCCTCACTTCTCTCTGGGAGTTTTCCAAACTCCCTGAAAACTGCAGTTGTCAAGCCCCTCTTGAAAAAGAGCAATCTGGATAAGACCATATTAAGCAACTATAGACCGATCTCAAATCTTCCTTTCATAGGCAAGATCATTGAAAAAGTTGTCTTCAATCAACTGAACAAATTCTTGAACTCGAATGGATACTTTGACAATTTTCAATCTGGTTTCCGATCACATCACAGCACAGAGACAGCGCTCATAAAGATAATAAACGATATTCGCTTAAATACTGATACAGGCAAATTATCAGTACTGGTACTACTCGACCTCAGTGCTGCATTTGACACTGTCGATCACACCATACTTCTGGAAAGGCTGGAAAACTGAGTGGGGCTTTCTGGGATGGTCCTAAAATGGTTCAGGTCATACTTAGAAGGGAGAGGTTATTATGTGAGTATAGGAGACCATAAGTCTGAGTGGACGCCCATGACATGCGGAGTCCCTCAAGGCTCAATTCTTGCTCCACTCCTGTTCAACCTGTATATGCTCCCAATTAGCCAAATAATGAGAAAGAACCAAATGGCTTACCACAGCTATGCAGATGACACACAGATCTACTTAGCCCTATCACCTAACAATTACAGCCCCATTGACTCCCTGTGCCAATGTATTGATGAAGTAAACAGTTGGATGTGCCAAAACTTTCTTCAGTTAAACAAAGACAAAACTGAAGTCATTGCGTTTGGAAACAAAGATGAAGTTCTCAAGGTGAATGCATACCATGACGCTAGGGGTCAAACAACTAAAAATCAAGTCAGGAATCTTGGTGTGTCTCTAGAGTCAGACCTTAGTTTCAGTAGTCATGTCAAAGCAATAACTAAATCAGCATATTATCACCTGAAAAATATTGCAAGAATTAGATGCTTTGTTTCCAGTCAAGACCTAGAGAAACTTGTGCATGCTTTCATCACCAGCAGGGTGGATTATTGTAATGGACTCCTCACGGGCCTTCCCAAGAAGACCATAAGACAGTTGCAGCTCATACAGAACGCTGCTGCCAGAATTCTGAGCAAAACCAGAAAATATGAACATATCACACCAGTCCTCAGGTCTTTACACTGGCTCCCAGTTACATTTAGGATTGATTTTAGAGTATTATTACTGGTATATAAATCACTCAATGGGCTAGGACCTCAATATATTGCAGACATGCTCACTGAATATAAACCCAACAGATCACTCAGATCATTAGAATCACATCAGCTAGAAATACCAAGGGTTCACTCTAAGCAAGGAGAGTCTGCTTTTAGCTATTATGCCAGCCGCAGCTGGAACCAGGTTCCAGAAGAGATCAGATGTGCTCCTACAGTAGTCACATTCAAATCCAGACTCAAAACACATCTGTTTAGCTGTGCATTTACTGAATGAGCACTGTGCCACTGTGTGTCCGACTGTTTGTACTGTTTTATTAGATTTTTTTAATTTTTTTTTATTCTAAACTGTTTTAATTATTCTTATTTTATTATTCTTGTTTTTTTTTCTTTTTAATTTCTACTATGTAAAGCACTTTGAATTACCATTGTGTATGAAATGTGCTATATAAATAAACTTGCCTTGCCTTGCCTTGCCTTAAAAGTCAATAATAATAATATTAATAACAATTTATTATTGCTTCATTTATTATTGTTATTATTATTATTTTCATCATTAGTATTTAACAATTTATAATAATATTTCAATTGTAAATGGTCTGCACTTATATAGCACCTTTTTAACCTTCAAACCACTTTACACGACGTCTCATTCACCCATTCACACATACATTCACACACCAATGAGGGCAGAGCTGCCATTGGGAGCAACTTGGGGTTCAGTGCCTTCAGCCCAAGGACACTTTGGCATGTGGAGTCGTGTGGGCTGGGAATTGAACCACCAACCCTGTGATTAGTGGCCAAACTGCTCTACCATTTGAGTTACAGCTGCCCTGTTGAATGGGTTCCAAAAAATAAATATGTGAATGAAAAGTGGACTGATGTCTTACAACTAAACTGAACAAAAAAGAGATCTGAATCCTTTAAAGTCCAGATGCAAGTTAAACAATAAAAAAAGGCAAAAATAAAACACTGGCTTTTTTTTTTTTACTGATGACTTATACTGGAATTACTGTTAATTTTGCTGCTACATTATCCAGTATACTAGATAATAATAAAGACTTTCTTAATAAGCATTACATTTATATGAAGTAATGTGTAGTTAGAGGTTTGTGTTTCTTTACATATTAAAGATTACTCCCAATTAGTTCCACACAATAATGTAAAGATTTTCTAAACTGATTATGCAAAAAAACAGCACTGGTATCGGATTGGGATTTTTATCAGCTGATACTGAGATTTACGATATTGGAACTGGAAGAGAAAAAGTGGTATCGGTGCATCCCTAATATACATTAGTCGCACAGCGTGAAATTTGGTTGCAAATGCGAGTCTTTTATTCCCATTGTTGGAGAGGGTAACACACAGAGTAAAAGATTGATCTTGGGATTTTAGAATTAATATCAAGATAATTTAAATTAAAATCACGATGCATCGGAAAATCTATATTTTTATCCAGTTCTATAGCCAAATATTTTATATATTTACTAGGGCTATAATATTGCGTTAATTTACGCAATTAATCGCAATCCCCTGGACCGTAATAAGGAAGATTCCTTCCTGAGAAATGCAAGCTTGTAGTAAACCTGTTTACTCCAGAGGGCAGTAAGTGAAACTTCAGCTGTATGAGCAACGCACAGTTTATACAGTGAACAAAACAACCATCCAGCAGCAGCACAACACAAACATGCGCTACATTCTTGCATTCAAAACACTTGATGGAGCGCAAATCCGAACTAAGAGATCTTAAGCAATGTTCTAAGTATTAAACTATATTTAACTTGACACAGTGACCTAAAACATTTATGTTTATGACGCAATGCACCCGAGACGCAACACAAGCATGTCTGACGCAGGTGAACATTGATGTGTCCTTAAACAAGCCCTCATAATAAATCTCCAACTGATTGATAAATTCAATTGTGAATGGATTGCTGTGAACTGTGTGTCAATGGACTTATGATCAATAATATGTTAGTAAACAATACATTGTATTCTAATTTTTGTATGACTTTATCAATGATTAACTCTTCTGCTACAAGAATGTAATGCATTTTAATTATCTGAATATTTTTTATTTATATATATATATATATAATTTTTTAAATATTTAAAGATAACTATGTATAATTATTTCATCATTCTATATATAATTATTGTTATATGAGGGCTTTCTCAGCATTTGTATAGGCAATTAAATGCGATAATCACGATTAATTAATCAAGACACCATGTAACCATTCACAAGTAATGTTTTTCCATGTAACCACGAAACACCATGCTGTGTGTAATCTTATTACAATTTTAGAGAAGTAATTGGTAATTTGTAGTCTATTACGGTTAGGAATATTTTGGGTCTAGTCACGATCCACAATTCCACTGTCCCGTCTCTCTATCTCTGTGCCCAGTGAGATGCAGTCGTGAGTCTGAGTCTCTGTAGACTTCGTGAAGGAAGTAGAAAGAACAACAACACACAGTTGGTCTGTATTCAATCTACTCAACTTTTATTACAGAAAGTATGTTATTTATATTCTTCATGAGACAATGAACAGCCAATAGTAAAGCGACAACAAGGCTTATGATCAAGGGGGAGAAATTGGGTATTCTGGAGTAATACAGGAACAAGGCCATAGGACAGATGCTAGACGTTCTGCCACGTGCCTGACCCTGTTCACCTCATAAGGACAAGTGTGAACTATTCAACTTACAGAAATAAACATGCTGCGTGAAATACGGAACATCATAAAGTGGAAGAGAGAATTGACTCTCATACATCTAATGTGTGCAACTGACAACTGTGGTCAACTGAGCACACATACAGAGAGTGGCGAGAAACATACACACACACGTATAGAGCAGAACAGAATGTACATTTCATGTTTCTCACAATTACTTTGAGTATCTTAACCAACACTGCTTGAATCTGAATTCGTTCATGCAATAACTACCAAGAAATTATGCGATTGATCAAGATTAAATATAGAAATTGACTGAAAGCTCTACAGAAAGTGTCACAATATTAATTAGTCAAAAATGCTGAAATATGCCATTAAAGGAACAGTAGCATGTAATTGCTCAGTAGAATTGTAAATTGTAAATTGTTTTGTGTAAATATGTTGTTATTGTCACTGTCATTACTGCATTGTTGCACGGAACTGCACACAAGAATTTCACCTGCTGTTGCACTCGTGTACACAGTAGTGTGACAATAAAGTGATTTGATTTGATTTGATTTGATTTGAATATAGTAGGCCTACTAGTTTCAGGTCAGTTGTTGGCTTGCAGTGTAGGATCTTAAAGCTGCTCTCTGTTAACTGAATGAGCATGATTGAATTAAATCGCTGCGTGCTCTATGCACTTATAAACATATTAAAACGTTTTTGTTTTTCCTGGAAAAGGTTCAGTTGAATTACAGTCTGTTTGCTCTGTGCTGGCACTGGTGTCCTTCCAACTGAAATCTAATACTGGGATCAATAGTGAATATCTTAAACGGCAGCGTGTGTGTGTCTTTTTAATGGCACCTCTGGCCACTAAACCAATTAATTGCACTCATAGATGATACTGTTCTTGCAAAAAAAAAAAAAAAAAAATACAAATTCAGAAGACAGAAACAAAGAAAGTGAGAACCTTTTACATGCACATGTTCCATTAGACTGCACACCTCCATACATACAGCGTGCAATACATGCGCATAGATGGCACAAAGTGTTTCTTCAAGTGTGTGTCTGTGTGCCACAGGCAAATTATTTGTAATATTAATTTGATAATAATTGTAACCTAATAATAATATTAACAATAATAGTAATAATGTATACATTAATGGGATAACGAGCCAAATATCGTCTTCTCAGCTATTGGCGATCACGCACAACCCTAATGGGCATTTCTCTCTATAAATGAACAAAAAGTTCAGACAGTCTCCTTGCTGGTTTTTCCGACACATTCAGAATCATTACCTCTTTTACAGGTGTCGCTGTGGCTCACTGTGTGCGTGTGCTTGTAAAATGTATATTTTAAAGGTTCATTATTACGGTTTAGTATTTCTCTGTAATGCAGAACAGTGTTAGCAATGTTACTTATAACATTCTTTCTCAGCCCTGGAAATCAAACCATTTTCTGATGCCCCCTAAAATATATATATTTAAGTAATTAAATGAATACTATAAACGTGTGACAACTACCCGACTTTTGGCTTAAACTAACGACTACTAGTTGACTATGAAAATCTTTGGTTGGGGGCAGCCATAGTAAATCTACAATGAAATTCAACTATTGGCTTAGATCCTTTAATTCAAAAAGAGATGAACAAGATGTGATGAGTGAGAGTAAAATGGCTTTCCATACTCACTAACTCTAGGGCTGTACAATAGTGTATTCTTGTCCAACCAATGTATTTCTGAAAGTTTATTTTATATTATATATTGGAGCTAATATTTTTGTTAACACAACTGACACCATGCTAATATTACTATTAATAAAACATTAATATTACTAATATTATACTCTTTTCTGTCACAGTATTGTGTTTGTGTGTGTCTGTGTGTATTACTGCACTGACATTATTGTATGCAAACCAATAATGCCAGTAAAGTACTTAGAACATTGGAATCTACATATTTTATTCAGAGCTCTCAGTGAATAAACTCACTGAATCACTGTGTAAGGAGAATGAAGTGTTGTGTGGGAGTTTGCGATTGTGTGTGTGAGTAGAATGTGTGTGTCCATCAGTAACGAGCGTGGGCTTTGAGACAGTGTAGGAGGAACATTGCGACCGCGAGGCGGCAGGGAGCCCAGTACATGACAGTCAGGACCCATACGGGTGGCTCGCCCATGCCTTTTTATTTTTAGAGCACAGAGTGCTGGGCTGAGCATCATGACGAGCGGGGGAGAAAGAAAGAACCCAGGATCAACCACATCTCTAACAAACACTTCCACATTCACATCCTTTAAATCATAAGCAGGCATATATGTTTTACAGCAAAACTTTTATATTTAATAATCATTCCACATAATTGTCCCTTATAGACCACAAAAGGAGATGTTGGGCACTATTCACTTTCATTGTATAAAAACATGAGAGAACAAAAGGGAGGCTAAAATTCTGCCTAAAATCTTCTCCATTTAAGAAAGCAAGTGATACATGTTTGAAACAACATCGGTGTGGTAAATAGTTAGAGAAATCTAACTTTTGGGCTAAATAATCCCATTTTTTGGTTGCAAAAAACAACATAAGTTCTTTCATGAACATGCAAGCAATGTTAGCATCAAAATGTATCTTATCAAAATAATTCATTAAACGTTAATATAATGATAATAGATAATTGCTTTTCAACATACCATTGCATTTTGTTGTTAAACAAAGTGCTTCTATAAAGATTTCAAATGAAGTGCTGCACAACAGAGCATCACAGTATAAATAAAAACATTAGTGGAAACTTTTATTTAGTACAACTCTTGCTTGTGAGATATTGCTTAAATATTATAAATATTATTGTGAATATACTTTTTAGTGAACATTGCATTTTACAATAGAGTTTTAACAGTTTTCTGTTGAATCAGGCTTTTACAGTGACATGAATGCTTTTCAGTTTGTGTGTTTTTTCAGTTATTTAAAAGTTGTTTAAATGGCCCATTGTGATTATAATTATAATAACTGATATATTATTTAATTATAATTGTAAGAGTCTGCAGGCACTATGTGCTTCACAGTGAATAAGCACTCTCTTCTGTCATTTATTACAGTGATGCACTTAATAAGGTGATTTTAGCATATGAGCAGCTTCACACATTCACTGTGAAGCATGCAGCACATTTAATGAAATTGCATTCTTTTGTGGTTTTAAAGATACTCTAGGACCCATCACGAGTATCATTTGATTAATTGTGCCCCTAACCTTTTTCCTTTTAGGATATTTGTTAGTAGTCACCAACCCCTCACATCTGTGGGCCCTCCATCAAGCCATCCATCCATATGGTGTAAACACATTAATGCTGCATTATTAGTCATTTATTACAGATAGGCATTCATTTTTTATGACATATATTGCCATTTTCAGATGCAAATTATTTTGCATTGTAAAGACAAGGTGTATGGAGCCAAATTAGGGACGAATGTTTTTTTTTTTTGAAAATAATACTAAAATAAAATAACATGAATAAAAGCCTCAAGGTTTTATTTTCTCTTTGTGGAAACCTTTTTATTTACATTTCTGTTTTCCAAACTACCCTAATTTGGTCTCTAATTGGGCTCCATATCTCTACATAAGAGCTCACCAGGATGTTAAAACCACAAAAGGTTGAGGTTTCCTGTTGTGTTCGTACATCAACAGTTAAGTGTGTGTTTCAGGACCAGTCTCATTTGTTTGTAATATTAGCTCCACATCTTTAACAGACTTCCATTAAGGAGCATACCTGAACAAAGAAAGGATAGGTCTCATTGTTGACCGTGTGGTAATGGTGGAGCTCTCCGTCATACCACAGGACTTTACCAATTGGTGAGTTCTCCTTCGTCACTGCAAACATCCTCTTTGGGTTGCAGCATTCTGTGAGTAACTTCCTGCAAAAAAGAAAGGACAGGAAATTTCAGGATACTAATAGAAGCAGAGAACGAAAACAGACAACATAGGCTAATGAAAGGGTCTCCTTGACTTGGCCAACTGTGTGGATGAATTACTCATTTAAAACATGAGAGCTTCTTTTAAAGAACAAAAGCAAAAATGGTGTCGTCTTTTCAGAAAAGAATGCTGATAAATACATGGTACAATTTAATAACGATAGCTATTACTCAACTATTACTATTACTCAATTCACACAGGTTTCCCACAGAATTTTAGTATTTTTTATAATTTGTTTGGCTTGTTTTATTGGTCATTGGGCTGGTTTTAGGCTAATTTTGAGTGTTCATTTAACTTTGTCAGACCTGACAGCTCTGATTGAAAACTGAAAACATTTATTAAGGCCTATTTACACCAAGTCAATTTCATTGGTACAAATGTTAATTGTGAACAAGTCTGAAATGAGTAGTCTACATTTTCGACAACGTCGACAACAAAACTTTTCCTTTTCGAATGGTCATTTGATCTCATTTAACGTAACATGAGATCATATGAAACTAATGATGGCACACCTGACTGAGGAGAGAAAGAACACACAGCTCACAGTCCAGAAGCACTCCAGACTTTCCAAACAGTTTCAGGTGATGTAGATTGCAAAATTCTAATTATAGAAAATAAGTAAATACAACTGGCAGTTCTCAGTGTAGTCAACAGTGCTTCAATGAGTCATGTAAAGTGCAAGCGCTTGCTGCAGCTAGATTATAACATGATTGCTTGCGACTTATTGAATTATAATATACAGTATGTGTTTCTTGTTGTAAAGAAAATCAGCAATACCTAAATCAGAAGAGAGAGTCTGTTTTTTGTGAGTTAAAGCTACACTATGTAACTTTTGGCCCTCTAGCGGTTGAAGCATAAAAATGCAAGTTACTTCTGGAGGATCAGTTTACATCAGTAATGATTCGGCACTGCTCTTGTAGTGGATGAATCTAAT
Organism: Moxostoma hubbsi; assembly: GCA_032164185.1. Classification (NCBI taxonomy): domain Eukaryota; kingdom Metazoa; phylum Chordata; class Actinopteri; order Cypriniformes; family Catostomidae; genus Moxostoma; species Moxostoma hubbsi. Next base: position 22,083,621 of record JAVLUX010000043.1, read on the forward strand.
GGTTTGAGCGAGGACTCTGAGATTACCTTAATGACGAGCTATTTTCATGTTGATATTATTTATTGCTTATTGTTATTTGCTAAACATTTATAACCGATATTACTTTGAGGAAGACAAACAACTTTTTAGCTAAGAGACATAACTCTTAATTCTATTTTTGTGTTTTTATATTTTTTAAAGTTTTTTATCCACTACACAATACACATTAATGTTTGTATTGTACTACACATCAATTTAAGAGGTGCCAGCTGATATGAGTTCAACTGAAGACACTTATTTTTAGATTACAATCTACAGCCTCAGTGGAGAATGTGAGCAAACCATAATACTACAATAGTAGGTCTATGCACTGCAAACAATAACACTGTAATATAAAAACACAAAACAAGAATTTAATAATGATGAAATACTTTATTGAACATGAAAATAATTCATGGAAATATGCAAAGTAAGAATTAAAATAAACACATTTTTAATAGATTATTTGTAAGTTAAAACAAAGAGCTGGTAAACCAATAAACAAATGAATAGGGCTGCCCTCTAATGGTTGGCCAAACGTTAGTTGATGAGAGGAGTCTTGTTCAACCAAGTTTGATTGGTCAGTTGGTCGCAGAAAAAAAAACTCCACAGGAAGTGGTGAAGTCACATAATCAGTGACAGACAGACATGATCGTTTACACAGCTGGTCCATGCGGTAATTAATTATGTCGTGCAGGAAATCCAAAGTGTGGGATAATTTCGATAGGGTAAAGGATGACCTCTGGAAGGTGACATCCAGACTCTGCAGGCAAACGGTCACCTATCATTGATCGACCTCAAACAAGGTTTATCATTTGAAATATGTAAGTAGCCAAACGTTAGCCACTTAGCATGACCACTCACTCTAACGTTAAATAACCTAGATATATATGCGATATTAGGCTTATCCAAGTGTCCGTGGGGAGTAGGGAAGCGAAATTAGTACCTCGCTTACTGCATGTATAACTTAATGTGCATTTCTCTCTATAAATGAACAAAATGTTCAGACAGTCTCCTTGCTGGTTTTTCCGACACATTCAGAATCATTACCACTTTTACTGGCGTCACTGCGGCTCGCTTCGTGAGTGCGCTTGTAAAATGTATATTTTAAAGGCTCATTATTACGGTTTAGTATTTCTCTATAATGTAGAACATTGTTAGCGATGTTACCTATAACATTCTTTCTCAGACCTGGAACTCAAACTAAACTAATATCATAAACGTACAACAACTAGTCGGACTACTAATGGCTTAAAGGTCCCCTGACATGAAATTTTCACTTTCTGAGGTTTTTTAACATTAATATTAGTTCCCCTAGCCTGTATTTGGTCCCCTCGTGTCTAGAAATTTCAATTGGTGTAAACCGAGCTTTGGCTATCTTTCTCTGCCTGTGAGATAATGAAGCTCAGACGGGCTGATCTTGAAAGGTTACCTCCCCTTTCTCTGCTTTGACCGCCCACAGAATTTGGCCCGCCCATGAGAAAACGAGCTAGGAAGTACGAACGCGCGCGCGATTTTAGTTTTTCCTAGAGAAATATCATGGCGCGTGAACGAGCGTACATAGTGTAGCTTTAAATATGGATCGATGTGAACTAAATCGTGAGAGTGGGTAGGTAGTCTTCCACATTATACATGGCAACAAAATATGTTTTCTTTACTGCACTCGCAGAAGTGAAAAAATACATTTCTATACAAAAATATACTTTAAGATCCATTCTCTTAAAGCAAGTCTAAATATCTGATCTGTTGCTTCTCAAGTAAACTGATCTTGTTTAAGGATTTTTATACCATATTAAATGGAAAACAAGACAAAACACTTGATAACAATAGAATTTCTTTACTGAATTAAACTTAATAAACATTTTTTTTTTTCCTTTTAATTCAGTGAATGTCATCTAGAGGTATTTTTAAAAGATTATTTTTTCCTCTTTATTGTTAGTAAGCACGTTTATTACAACCTTTTAAGTCGGGCACAAGCTGAATAGTCAGTTAAGCGCTAATGATTAATCATTGCAATAATCACCAAATAGTCGAATAATCATTAGAGTCATCGATTATCAAAATAATCTTTAGTCGCATCCCTCATTTATAGTAAAAAATGACTTAAATATGTATCTGTTTCTCACCCACAGTGATAATATCACTTCCAAAGACATGGATTAAACCACTGGAGTCTTATGTATTATGCTGCATTTGTGATTTTTTTTTTGAGCCTCAAAGTTTTGGTCACCATTCACATGCATTGTATGGACCAACAGAGCAGAGATATACACTCACCTAAAGGATTATTAGGAACACCATACTAATACTGTGTTTGACCCCCTTTCGCCTTCAGAACTGCCTTAATTCTACGTGGCATTGATTCAACAAGGTGTTGAAAGCATTCTTTAGAAATGTTGGCCCATATTGATAGGATAGCATCTTGCAGTTGATGGAGATTTGTGGGATGCACATCCAGGGCACGAGGCTCCTGTTTCACCACATCCCAAAGATGCTCTATTGGGTTGAGATCTGGTGACTGTGGGGGCCATTTTAGTACAGTGAACTCATTGTCATGTTCAAGAAACCAATTTGAAATGATTCGAGCTTTGTGACATGGTGCATTATCCTGCTGGAAGTAGCCATCAGAGGATGGGTACATGGTGGCCATAAAGGGATGGACATGGTCAGAAACAATGCTCAGGTAGGCCGTGGCATTTAAACGATGCCCAATTGGCACTAAGGGGCCTAAAGTGTGCCAAGAAAACATCCCCCACACCATTACACCACCACCACCAGCCTGCACAGTGGTAACAAGGCATGATGGATCCATGTTCTCATTCTGTTTACGCCAAATTCTGACAGAAATCGAGACTCATCAGACCAGGCAACATTTTTCCAGTCTTCAACTGTCCAATTTTGGTGAGCTCTTGCAAATTGTAGCCTCTTTTTCCTATTTGTAGTGGAGATGAGTGGTACCCGGTGGGGTCTTCTGCTGTTGTAGCCCATCCGCCTCAAGGTTGTGCGTGTTGTGGCTTCACAAATGCTTTGCTGCATACCTCGGTTGTAACGAGTGGTTATTTCAGTCAAAGTTGCCCTTCTATCAGCTTGAATCAGTTGGCCCATTCTCCTCTGACCTCTAGCATCAACAAGGCATTTTCGCCCACAGGACTGCCGCATACTGGATGTTTTTCCCTTTTCACATCATTCTTTGTAAACCCTAGAAATGGTTGTGCGTGAAAATCCCAGTAACTGAGCAGATTGTGAAATACTCAGACCGGCCCGTCTGGCACCAACAACCATGCCACGCTCAAAATTGCTTAAATCACCTCTCTTTCCCATTCTGACATTCAGTTTGGAGTTCAGGAGATTGTCTTGACCAGGACCACACCCATAAATGCATTGAAGCAACTGCCATGTGATTGGTTGATTAGATAATTGCATTAATGAGAAATTGAACAGGTGTTCCTAATAATCCTTTAGGTGAGTGTACTTCTTCAAGAAAAGCTTAATTTGTGTTCAGCAGAAGAAAGAAAATACTACAAATCTAGGCTGGCATGAGGGTGAGTAAATGATCAGAGATTTTGAGTGAACTGTCCCTTTAAGTGCCACCTTGTTCACAAAAGATAAAGAAGTCTCGGTCTTGGTGTGAGTGGATCTTGCGTCCAAAGTTCGTCTCGAATATCATGGATGATGTGCTAACAAAAAGTTGTTGATTAATAGGAAATAAGCACTAAAAATATAATGAGGCAAGCAGGCTGGGAACGCCTGTATAACAGGATGCACAACAGTTTATTTGTTTACTACGCTAGTCTGAATGCAAATTTTGTGGAAATGAATGCAGACTTTGTTCACAATAAAAAAGCGGTTCATGTTCTGAATAACTGACAGACCCAACAATAAACCCATAGAGCCAACATAGTTATTACAATATGTCTAGAGCTTCTTATAGTTCACCGCGGGGACAGATAATGTTACAGTATGTTATGAGTTTATCGCTCTGCGTCGAAGTATTATCTTAATCGGTTTATAAAAGTGCGACGTCTGCGCGACCAAATATATCCGCTTGAAATCCAGATTAGATGGAATATGTACTGATTGCATCTGCCCCATTGCTTTAATTACAACAAAACATGCTACCTAGACTAAAATGCCATTTAAATTAACACAAGACAAATTTATCTGAGATATGTGGTATTGCACATCCTTTAGTCTCTCACAATGAATGAATGAAAACAGATATGAACGCGTCTACTGGGATACCTGTACAGATCGATTCCCGTTTGGTTTTTTGTCCACGTTTGTCCCTGCCGCAAAACCTCCTCCACCATCTCCTTTTCGCTTGGTATCCTATATACTGGAAATATGTAGAGCCAACACAACACCAGCACCCCCAGAGTAGCCCATAAAGACTTACTCCTGTGACATTTCAAATGCATTATACCGCCGAACTGTTTCGATAAAGCCCCAAAAATTTAGTCCAAAACCATGTGCCCACGGTCGACCTGTTTATTTCGGTGCCACCACCATTATCAGAACAAAACACATTTGGGTGCTGTCATTCTCCTCTTCTCATCATACGGTGAGGAATTACTAGAGAGGTCAACAGTGTTGCATCCAGCGCAGATTTTCATGCATGCATCAAATTCCTCATTCCCGTTTTTAAGGGATTTGGTGGATTCGCTGTAGCCCAGTTGAAGGAACCTCCGGCGTTTTATACGGTCTCCAGAGCTACTTCTTGCCTGGTCCCCCCGATTTACCCGGCTTGAGCGCTCTTTCTGCACGGTGGACCCTACAGATCGGATCCCTTAGCAGTTCTGCCTCTTTGCCTTTCCCTCAGCACAGCCTGTTTCAATATCCTCGCTATAATAATAATAATAATAAAAAAGTAAGGCCTTCCCTCCCAATCTCATCGTCTCCCGTAATCTTCAGACTAGTGTGAGACAAAGCTCTGTTTGTAATCGCTTGACCACGCATCATTGCTCTCATTATTGGTTCTGGTGCTGCCCCCTGCTGGTCGATCTGTTCACTGACCTTATTCAGAGTAACGCCATCTTTGATTTTTATTGTGCATGACAATGTGGCTGAGGGATGGGATAGACTTGCCACGTTATAAAGCTATAAAAAGCTCCTTGATCACACCCAGACAACACGCGTATGTTTGTCACATAGACGACTATTTCAGTGTTTCCCTACTGCCACGGAGCACTTTATACGACTAAAAGATTCTACGGCACACCACTATCCCACATAGGCTAACCATCATCAATATTTTTCCTTTTCGAGAACTTGTCCATGTTTTCTGTCCATCTTAGTATCGTGTTCGAGGGTAATGTTTGAAATTTGGCTTTGCTAAAAAAAAAGTCACATAGGTAGGCTACACAGTGTGAGGTCACATGGGGCAAGAGTGCTAAATGGGACATGATAAAAACAACAAATTTGCTTCTTTTATAATTTGTAGATTTGTTCTTGCAATGCCATGACAAATTACAAAGATGCAAACTCATGAGGGGCGAAAAAGTTCAGACAATCACTGGTCCACGAAAAAAAAAAATTCTGGGGATTTTGTTTTAAAGAATAAGCTAAACGCACCAATTCCAGCTATTTTAGTGATTCAAGTTTATTCAAGTTTAAAATTGTCCAGAATTGGCAGCAAAATAAAGAGTATTGTGGTGAGGCATGCTTCTGTTTCACAAATGTGTGAAATGTCACTAGGTGGCGACAAATGAGCGTCTTATGTGCTATGAGTGAATCATTTTGAGTCATCTACCGAGACTTTAAAGTGTTTTTAAAAGAAAAAAAGCAGATTTATAGTCTTCAGTCTGAGCATTATTTTTCATCCAAAAAGACAACAATAATAGTCTAATAATAGTGAGTTTCAATCACGTCCTTACCCCTACTCCTTTATTAAAACTTGCATGGCAACAAATCTACTGACTTCAGTAGAAGAATTATAAACACAAAGCAGATCTATGGAATCATTGAGCATGGCTTTTATCAGAAAAGACCAGAATAATAGACAATAGTTCTTTCGTCATTGTAAAACACATTTCACATGAGTTGAGTCAGGAGTCAACGCTCCGTTCAACGCCAGCGTCAACCCAGCTAACAATTTTACGTTCTGGGAACGTTAGTTTTTGGTTCCCAAGAACGTTCCCTATTGGTGATCCAGGAAAGTTTTCTTAACGTAAATAGAACGTTCCCTTAAGGTTAGGGGAACGTTCTGGAAACTTTATGGGAATGTAAAAAAAGACTTTGCCAATCAATGAGCGCTCTCTACTGCCTGATAATGGTCATGTAATTAAGCATTTGATCACTGCTGTTAAAGCAAACATTTGCAACCTTTTAATTTGTTTAAGAAAAATAGAACCTAAAATAACCTACAGGGAACATTCCCAGAACGTTCCTGTTTGGTTCCCAAAAAAATAACCAAATGGGAACCATACGGGAACGTTAGGGGAACGTTCTGTGTTTGCTGGGAAGCGCCGCATCGCCCTCAACTTGACAAGAGTAGCAGAAAGCGGCACAGAGGGGCGATTTGTTTGCAATTTAAAAAAGCGGGAGGTGTTCACAATAAACATGTATTTGGAAGAGAGAAAAAAGCGTGCAGTTGCTTTGATAGCAGAAAGTAATTAACCTCGTTTATGTTTAGGTCGAAGCATTTTCTTGGTGAATTTAAATGACTTCAATAACTGGGATCTCTGATATTCGTAAACGATAAGGTAATATTTAATTAAAAGATATTTGGAGACATTCAATGTCTCTTCAAAAATGTGGACAGTTTTTAAACATTTCTTGTTGTTTAGTACTCTCAAAGACATCTGTGAATCAAAAACGTGTGTGAAAAACACTTTGGTGTAAAGTGACGTCACTTCATAAACTTCAATGTATTCTGCAGCACTGACGCGAGTCACGTGAAAGACCCTTAACACGTATAAATATCACTCACTTTTGCACATTAATCATTGCTCTTCACAATCACAAAAGTGACCGATTATGGTTTCAAAACGGCACATTTCTCAGAAAGGTGAGGAGTTTGGATCCCTGAAATTATAATAATTTTTTCATGTATTTATTATTTTGTGGAATTTTATAATTTTCCACAGCACAACTGACAAATCTTTCCCGGCATTAGTATGCAGTGGCACAGTGGTTGGGAAATACTGGTCTATTTGATGTGTGTGTTTAGATCTGGAAGATGTATACTGGAATAATGTACAGATTTTGTTCTTATGGAAAGAAGTCTGTACATTTATTCACCAAATTGGCATTCAGCTGATCACAATGTATACATTAATAATATGAAACATTACTATTACAATTTGATTTTTTTTTTTTCAGAATTTCTTAAACTTCTTCCGAGTTCTCATCAAAATATCCTCCACATGCAGCAATGACAGCTTTGCAGATTCTTGACATTCTAGCTGTCAGTTTGTTCAGATACTCAGGTAACATTTCACCCCACACTTCCTGTAGCACTTGCCATGGATGTGGCTGTTTGTCAGGCACTTCTCACGCACCTTACAGTCTAGCTGACCCCACAAAAGCTCAATGGGGTTAAGATCCATAACACTCTTTTCCAATTATCTGTTGTCCAATATCTTTCCCCACTCTAACCTTTTCTTTTTGTTTTTCTGTTTCAAAAGTGTCTTTTTCTTTGCAATTCTTCCCATGAGGCCTGCACCCCTGAGTCTTCTCTTTACTGTTGTACATGATACTGGTGTTTAGCGAGTAGAATTCAATGAAGCTATCAGCTGAGGACATGTGAGACGTCTATTTCTCAAACTAGAGACTCTGATGTACTTATCCTCTTGTTTAGTTGTACATCTGGTCTTCCACATCTCTTTCTGTCCTTGTTAGAGACAGTTGTGCTTTGTCTTTGAAGACTGTAGTGTACAGCTTTGTATGAAATCGAATTTTTTAACCTAATATTGACCTTAAGAGATGACAGTCTATTGCATACTGTGGCAACTCAAAAACAAACACAAACACAATGTTAAGTTTCATTTAATGAACCAAATAGCTTTCAACTGTGTTAGATATAATGGCAAGTGATTTTCTAGTATCAAATTAGCAATAGAGCATGATTACTCAAGGATAAAGTGTTGGAGTGATGCTGCTGTCTAGATTTGATCAAAAATATATATTTTTTCAAATAGTGGTGTGCTTTTTTTACATGAGTAATGTCCTGACTATACTTTGTGATCAGTTAAATGTCACTTGGTGAATTAATGTATCAGTTTCCTTCTTAAACAGAAAAATCTGTACATTATTCCAAGCTTTTGGCCGCCAGTGTAATTTTCAGGTTGTTTGTTCATCTGCAATACGTCTAGAAGACGTTTCCTCGCGGATGTCAATAAGACATTCAACATAAGTTTTTGAGACATTTATGATTTAAAATGTTTGTAAATCTGATCTTTTACAGTGTTTAGTAGATGTTTGTTAGATTGTGATGCTTTCCAGATGAAAAGATTTAAAACAGACATCTCGGAGATGTACATGTGCTGTCTGGGCATCTTATTTTCCACAAATCATGTTGTCTGGGTTATTTTGTCTACTGAATGTTCTTGGAAAGATATTTTTTCAACGTTTTGTCCTCAGAACAATCTAGAAACACTTTAAACTGCAGTACAGCCCTCAAAGCCTCATTGTCATTCCCATTCAAAATGAAAAATGGTGCTGCTGTGATTAATGGCTATATTTAATATATTTTAGGCAAACGAGGTGGTGAGGGATCAATTACCAGTAGTTGTAGTTTATTGTTTAACTTTGTCTATCATTTAGCTAATGATCTTTTAAAAATATAGTAAAAAAAAAAAAACAAACAAAAAAAAAATCCAGAAAACTCGAGATGTAAAAATGACTGTAGATGTGATCTAGGACCTTTATACTGTGGTATATATTGCATGCCATTGAAAAGACAGCAACAGCTTCATTTCTATTTCCGTCAAAAAATCATGAAATATTCAAGTTAAAGGAATATTCCAGGTTCAATACAAGTTTATCTCCATTGACAGCATATGTGGCATGATGTTGATTACCACAAAAAATGATTTCAACTCATCCCTGCTTTTCTTTAAAAAAGATGAAAAATTGAGATTACAGTGAGACACTTCCAATGGAAGTGAATGGGGCCAATTGGGGATCATGTGCATATAGAAAAACCAGAGATCTTTTTTTTTTCACCACTAAGTAAAATTTTTTTTTCTTGCTACAGTTACTTTAACTTGTGGGCTTTAACAGATTAAGGCATGATTTTCTATAAAGTGCCAGTAGTTACGCCACTGTGTTGAAGCATCATGATCACACATTAGGTCGGCATGTTGTTTTCCGAGAGTTACGGTACACTAGGATTGGCGACATTATGCCAGCTCACGGACCGCCGTCTTCAGATATGTCTGCATGGGCTCCAGTTGAATTGCTTACCCCGTGGCACACACGGAAGCATGACTTGTCCCCGGAAGCACATCGTCTCAGCTGCAGGGGAGACCGGGGTTTGGATCCTGTTGAGACCACAGAGAAACTGCAATTGCATAATCAGTTATGAGTGCATTTTGGATGTTGTATTTTTACCTCTAACATTACATTTTTATTCCACTATTGGTTAGGGTTAGGCATAGGTTTGGGTTAGGTGGTAGACTTTATAAAACAGGCATTTTCCTTCACTGTATTAATGCCTGTACGGCTGAAAGCATCTCGCTTCATGTCTTGCTTTTGGCGCCCATACGTGGACATTACACTCAGAAAATTGAGCTCACAAAGTGCCCATACACTCAACAACACTTACCGTTTTGGCAGGAATTTCGGTAAGTATACACAGATTTTAACAAAAGAAAAGTCAACCTACTCTTTCCGATCTCACTGTGAGATTAGTCTGGTTAAATCCTTGGTTAAATTTGAGTGAAATATTTGTGAGTGTTGTTTTTTTTTTTTTTAACAGTATTGTATTGTAACGAGAAATTTGTGCATTGTTACATAATATTTACACACAGAATCTTAATGGTGTTCCTTCATGCAAAATAAGGACTGGTGGGTTTAAATCGGAGAGCCTGTGACAGACAGACAGGTACTATTTTACAATTAATCGTCATATGAAATCTATTACGAGACAAGCCCTAATACAAACAAATCGCTTATTAATTTTCAGCCAAATTTCAGAATCAAGACAGCCCTTCTTGGACAACTCAACATAAAATAGATTACAGTGAAAGCAGATAAATTTACTACATGAACAACAACACACTCAGCAACAGAATGAAATTGGCATATAACTGTCTTATTTTTAACAGATTTTGCATATAACTGCCTCTTTAAAAAATCCAAATGCCCCTTTTGACTAATTTCCTTTTTTTGCTTTCCTTCTGGATGCACCTCTACTCTAATCACAAAGCAGGGTCATCATACATAACCAAAAACACACATGCACATATTTTAGCATGTCTGCACTCAGCTTCCTTACATGCATGAGTGTCATACATGTGAGAAAGCCAAGTGCAGCTATGCCTAAAGACATAACTGTTTGTCATCTATTACAGTATTATGTTAATAATAAAAAAAAAAAAATAGGGCCTCTAATTAGACCCAGGGATGGATATCTATCTATCTATCTATCTATCTATCTATCTATCTATCTATCTATCTATCTATCTATCTATCTATCTATCTATCTATCTATCTATCTATCTGTCTGTCTGTCTGTCTGTCTGTCTGTCACATAACTACATTTTAGAAGAATATGAAATAAATTAATTGTTTAGTTCTTCTTCCTTGCAGTCTATCCTGCACTAAACTGACAGATTGAAAATGCTCATACTGTACAGACACTCTGAATGCATATGGTACGTACTGGAAACAATAGTACAAAAGCTAATAAAAGACAAAGACCTGTGAAATAGAAATGCACATTGCCTTCATCTCTATGATTGCACGCTATGAGCAATTTAACCTTTGAATTCAAACAGGCCATGGTTAAACAAAACAATGACATGTACCCTACCAGGAATGATCCCTTCTGCGTAACCTTTGTATTAAAAATACAAATAAGCTTTGCTCAAAGGCCCTGTGAGTATCTCAGTGAAACTCATCATCATTGGCTGTTCTTCCTGGAATTAAGCTGGCAAACCTTGTGTTACCAACCCAAACCTCAACACCCGTAATGCTGTAAACCTGATATGACAAGCACTAAAGAAGCATCAAGTTACATGAAAGCAAGATACAAAGAGGCACATGCTCCTCATTCCAACAATATGCTAGAGGGATAGACATTCAAATGAAAACTGTCATTATTTACTCTTTTTGTCATTCCAAACCTGTATGACTTTCTTTCTAAAACACACAAAGAGATGTCATGCTCTTGAGTGGCATGCTCATAATCTTTATATCCTCATAAATGAGAGTGCATAAATTATGACTGAATGCATCAGAAACAGGGATTTGGTTAACCTAAACAATGTCCACTAAGCTATCCATTGCTTGGGGAGATTTGTTTGAAAACAATCACTGCCGTGTAGCTGGTCAGTCATGTTTAACCAATGTGCATGGGAAGAGGGTTAATGCAGAGGTTTAAATATTGAAGGATGCAGATACTCAAAGGAATTTCAGGTTAAATACAAAGCTCTATTGACAACATCAGTGGCATTCTGTCCATTACCACAGATTATAATTACAACTCATTGCTCAGTTTGTAAAAACAACCAAAAGAGCGCTTTGACAGAAATGCACATACAATGGATGTCTGGAGCAATCATTAGAGGCACCCCATAGACTTCCATTGTAAGTGCATAACTGTCAATATCTTTTAAGTTGCTTTAGATGAATCACTGATAGGAAGCATGACATGTCATTGCATTATCATGTTCTTTTTAGGCTACATGACAGTATACAACAAATATACAAAATAAACTGCAACCTTTTTGCTGAACAGTTCATGCTAGTTTTTCTGTATTACTGCCAAACTTGCTCTATTATAATAAGCTTACATTGACTGAAATGTTTCTTTCATGATTATAAAAATATTTTGATCTGAAGGTGTATTCTTAAATGTTTCAAATTAGTTTGTAGACAAAAATATAATTGTGCCACCATATTAATTTATTTCATTATAAAACTTAAAATTAATTTTAAAAAAAGTTTTTGAAATTGATGATTTGGACCAAATAATAAAGAAAAGCAGCCAATAAGTGCCCAACATAGATGGGAACTCCTTCAATACTGTTTAAAAAGCATCCCAGGGTGATTCCTCAAGAAGTTGCTTGAGAAAATGTCAAGAGTTCATGTCTGCAAATTCTAGGCAAAGGGGGGCTACAATGAAGATGCTAAAATATAACACACTTTTTTGATTTATTTTGGATTTTGTTAAGTCACAACATAATTCCCATAGTTCCATTTATGTTATTCCATAGTTTTGATGACTTTAATATTATTCTAAAATGTGAAAAAAATTAAAATAAAATATATATATATATATATATATATATATATATATATATATATATATATATATATATATATAAAGAATAAAAAATGAGTAAGTGTTTCAAACATTTTGACCGGTCGTGTATATACACACACACACACACACACACACACACACACACGCAAATAAGGTCATTGAGCCCATAAAAAGTACATAACCATAAATATTTCATCTTTCAAATCTTTCCCTATCAAACAATAATTTTCTGTAAAGCTGCTGTGAAACGATGTGTGTTGTTAAAAGTTCCATACAAATAAAAATGACTTGATTTGAAACTCTCTGATGAGTAAGTTCTCTGTGCTGGGATCTGATTTAAGAGTAAATAGCTGAAGCACCTGCTCTGCACCAGTGGCAGCATGGCATCAGTTGTCTCCAATGTCCCATTGTTCATTTGTGCCATCATAAAAGTGTCTTTGTGTAAATGTACCAATACAGCTAATGAGGAGTGTTTTAATGGTCGTGGCTCTGTACTAAGAATGTCTTTGATTTCAATAATTCATAGTCATGCATTTGTTGGTGGAGCAGGTGCAATTCTTGTGTATAATGTAAGTTTGTAGAAGCTATAAGCGGATCATTTCATGTGCTTGCGTAACTTTGGAAATGTTGAGTGTGGCTGGTGCTGCATACCTTTCTGCAAGCTCATTAGCTGATACTTTAGCAGGTAAATACAGGAAGCAGGTGTATTAAATTCAGTGACCCCAAAGAGGATTTAGACACTTACTCTGAATAAACAGATGGCCAATGAGAAGTTGGCGAACAGTATTTGCGTACCCCGCCACCTGACATACGGGTATAAAGGCGAGGAAATACTATACGTTCATTCAGGATTTTTCTGTGGAGCCGGGAGTGTCAGCGATGTGGCCGAGAGGAAAATACTGTTCACCAACTTCTCATTGGCCTTTTTTCATAGATCAGAGGCATATTCAGTGCTCAAGAGAGACCCCTAGTGTCGCTTCTTCGACACGACGTCGAAGTGAGCGACAGACGGGGGAACTGTGGTTCTCAACCAGATTTTACTTTGGATATCAAGACCTAGCAAATTAACAAAATTGTTAATTGTATTGTAACACACGTCCTTTAAATCAAACATGACATGTATTAATGTTAAAATGAACTAAAAAGGTTTAACAATATGCACACTTTTGTCATAAACAACTTGTACTTAAATATGTGCAGACTATAGTTTAAAATTACATATACAAATATTTATATCTATTAGGTTCATACAATATATGCCTTCAGTAATTTTCTACATTTCTATTTTTACTGGCTATTTATGCCCCTATAGTGTACAGTATGTTACTGTGTTCTTTATGCAACTCTTGCTATATGTTGGGTGGAAACAATGCAAGAATTTAATTGTAACCTATTACAATTGTAACCTATTATAATAGGTTATAGTGTAACCTATTATTCTGAGTACATGACAATTCATTTCATTTGACTTGAAATGGTGACAAGTACAGGCCACTCAAAATGCTTTTCACAACTATTTAATGATTATTAATGGATTAAAATGACTTAAAATTACCACTAATGATTTTTTTCTCCAATTGTTTTTCTTAACAATTTGATATTGGCAGTCAGATAAATATTTGTTTTCCTTATGGTTTTAGTTTGAATATACATAAACGTATTTTAACACTTATGCCACATCTATTATTGATGAATGCCATTGCATTAGAGATAGAAGTAGAAACAGGAGAGAGATGAAGAGAGAAATTGCTACCTGCAAGACAAACTCCCTCCTCTGCAGCTTTCTGGACTCTCTCTGGCTGACATACAGGTGACGTACCCAGACCAAAAGAATAAAGTGTAAATACATTTAAAAATGTTGGAGTTGTGGCCAACATTATACCACAAATGATGTCGATTGAGCTTTACTTACCCTAACCCTAACCTTACCCCTAATTTGAATTTAGGGAAAATAAGTTAAGGTTAGCTAATTTAAATGGGTCTAAAAAAACATTATTATCAAAGCCTCTTAGATTCTAAAAAGAATAGTAAGCTGGTGTAAGAGAATACACAAATTACACAAACTTTACATAAAAGCACAAATTTCTTAAAACAAAAAACAAAACACAAAACAATTGTATCCAGTTTTCCTTGAATCTAAAAAGAGTTGTATTTGCTGATGTTGCTTGTTCACCTTCAGAATTTTCAGAACTCCACGCCAAAATTTATGTGGTAGATGAAGAGAGGTATGGCTATGAGGATAAAGTCATTAAATATAACAAAGATGTGAGTATAAAACAAGCCAATAAGTTTTTATTTTTTAGCCACCAGTTCATGTGTTCATCATTCTCATGTTCCCTTGCTATTGGGAAGAATGAAACAAAAATGTTTCAATCCTATTTTAGCTTGATGTTAGTCATGCTAGCATCTTGCATTTTTTTATGGAAGCCAAATCTCATCAAGAATGAGATAAATAAAAATGTAATTCTGGCTTCCCTTTCTGTCACTCACTCGACGTTGTGTCGATGTAGTGACCCAAACACATCTGATCTTTGAAAAAAGGCCAATGGGAATTGGACAGTGGAATTTGCATGCCACTCCCCTAGACATACAAGTATAAAAGGTGCTGGCTCACATACCACTCATTGAGATTTTTTCTTTGGAGCTGAGCGGTGCCGAATCAGCGAATTCCACAGCCGTTCCATTCACCTCGCAATTGTATGATGTTGTATATACGGCGCATTGCAGTGGTTTCTCCCTCTCATGCACGTTTAGTGCAGAGTATGCCCCTGGAAGCTCTGGAGTCGGCAGTGACTGAAGTCGTTGTGGGCCACTCACATCATGGGCGACCTCACATGCTGTCATGGCAGGTGACGCTCAGTGGAGAGTGGAGACTCCACCCCCAAGTGGTCCATCTGATTTTAAGTCAATTCGGCTAGACACAGGTAGACCTGTTTTTTTCCTGGGAATAATTTTTCTTCCAGCAGGAGAGGCTGGACGGACGGCTGTCCCCCTCCACCTTGAAGGTGTATGCGTCCACTATAGCGGCACACCACGACGCGGTGGACGGTAAGTCCCTGGGGAAGCATGACCTGATCATCAGGTTCCTTAGAGGTGCTAGTAGGTTGAATCCTCCTAGGCTTATCTCTTCATGGTCCTGCTGGGCCTGCGGAGAGCCACATTTGAGCCTCTAGAGTCAGTTGAGTTAAAGGTTCTCTCATCGAAGACGGCCCTCCTCAAGCACTGCCCCGGGAGGAGGCAGACCCAGCCTTGTCTTTGCTGTGTCCAGTGCGTGCTTTGCGTATCTACTTGGACCGCACAGAGAGCTTTAGATGCTCTGAGCAGCTCTTTGTCTGTTTTGGGGGATATTGGAAAGGGAACGTTTTCTCCAAACAGAGGATTTCCCACTGGATCGTGGATGCCATCACTTTGGCATACCAGGCCCAGAGCATGCCTTCCCCTCTGGGACTACGAGCACACTCCACTAGGAGTGTGGTGTCATCCTGGGCACTGGCCAACGGTACCTCTCTAGCAGACATCTGTAGATCAGCGGGCTTGGCAACACCCAATACCTTTGCAAGATTTTGTCATCTCCAGGTTGAGCCAGTTTCATTCCATGTGCTGACAGGTATGAACAGGTAAGTGTGCGGGCAGCTCGCCAGGTGTACCGCTTGCACACAGCGATTTTCCCATCCCTGAGTGGAAGACGTGCACTTTTTTCCCCTCATGTGTGTTCCCAATATGGGTGAACCCTGGATGTCCTTCCTCCTTAGCACTGCGGCAGGCGAATTCAGCTGAGGAATTCGAAGCCGGGCCCAGTATGTGTGCTAGTATACCACGTACTGGGGTAGGTGCTCCACATGTGCTGGTTACCTGTGGTAATCCCTTGTGACATATTTTCATGGAACGGCTTCCCAGAGAGCAAATCCATGTCTCCCTTTGAAATGGCCCCCTGCTACTGGTCACAGTGCTGTAGAGTTCCTCCCCTTCGGGTAGGACCTACCACAGGGCTTCTTCCACATGCAGCTGGTAAGCCCACGTGACGTATTCGCACATGTTAACCTCCCCTTTGGCAGGATGTGGTCTCCGCAGTGTCTTCCATTGTGGGAAGAGCCCCTTCCCCGATGCAAATACATATGGCCCCAACTGAATAAATGTAATTTTTGTGGGAGAAAATAAAAGAGAAAAGGTTGAGGCTGGCGTGGCCTGCTCCCATTGTAAATACGTCTTGTCCTTGATATAAACTCGAAATCTCTAGATATAATGTTGCAAATGAGAGAAATAAAGTTGTAATTGTGAGAGATTACGCTGATAATATTGAGATATTATGTTGCAACTGAAAAATATACAGTCTGAATTTCCTTTTTTTTCTCTTCCATGTACGTAGAGTTGTTTAACAGGAATGTTCAAAGGAAATTATGTTCAAATGGATTTGTACAGGTAGTTGTGTAAATATAAGATGTAAAAACAGTGATCTTGCATATTGAACACATGCAGTACTCCCTATACGCATATTATGCAGTCTGCGTAGGGCACCAACTGCCTAGGTGGGCACAATCTTACCCTTGGGGGGCTCTAGAAATTCCACTGTCTGCCCTTTTTTGAATGTTATACGTTGGGTCAAAAATCAACTGGAACATCCATGTTTTTCTTTTTTTATGACCCCTTAGACAAGTCTAGAATTTTTGTGTGTGTGTTCAGAGAGTTAATAGAGGAAAAGTCACCAAGTCTTATACCACTCTGATAAAGAATAGCATTTTTTAATAAAAAAATAAATAAAAAGATAAATCTAAACGGGTCCAAAAAGACCCATATAGTGCACAAGGGTTAACCTCTGGTTATATCCATTTGATTTCAGATCAACAAGCTAAAGTTGAAGGTTCAGGATATAGGGGGAAGTTTAAGAAGCCTGCGCTGAGGAAGGTTCGTGTGTCTGCTGATGAGATAATGAGAGCCCTGCTGGGCTCCAAACACAAAGGCTCCATGGACCTCCGAGCAAATCTCAAGTCTGTCAAGGAGGACATCAAGCAAGAGAAGGTATTACACTTATAAAAGGTATTAAACATAATGTGACTAATTTTTTAGTGAAACAAAATATTCAGCAGGAAATAGAGCACAACATTTGGGCTCCAGAGGTTAAAATCCCATTCATTTTCTCCATAGTGAAATTGATTTTTAATGATTACGTAAAAAATACAGACCTACCATGAGCTCCAAGGCTGTTAAGCAACAATATATGCATCCGTAGAAGCCAAAAGTCAGTGAGATTTTAGCTTAAATAGCCAATTTTCTACATTACCCAAAATCCCAAAGAGAGATTCACCAATCAGAGAAGTCGCTGTTCCCATGGAAACAGAGTTTATGCACTGTGAATGGCATAATTGAGTTATTCTTCCTACACTCTCAAACTCTTCTCAAAAAACAAATATTGATTTTATACTTGTCCTCAATAACTATTACCTCATTTGAAATACTTCATGGGATATAATTTATCTTTGCATTTCACCCCCGGATTTTCATGTAATTCTTTCCTTCATATCAAAGTGCTTAATGTTGTGATTCATCTCAGAGCTAGTTGGTTTGTTTCATGGCTAAAGAACTCTACTTTATTGACATTAAAAAAATAAAAAATATGTATGGAGAAAATTAATGGGAAAAATACTTATAGAAACAATGACGCTGAAAAGAAGTGTTGCACTCTCACATAGTTTGTGACTTGAATTTATCCATTGAAGTTAGATTGTAAAGTGTGCTATGCAAGACAACATTTGCTGATGAATCATTCACAGTAAAAGAGGAGCATATATAACCATAGTTCACGTTGACTTAGAGTAAAGTTTATTCCATATTAACAAACACAACATACTTATGCTACTGGATGGGCCTACGGCTATGTTGGCACATCAACTGCCTTGAGTTGTTGGCAATACTGCTTACCCTGTGGAGGTTCCAGCCCTTGATTCAGGGCAAGCATGTGTTGGCTCGGACAGACAACACAACAAAGGTTGCCTATGTAACTGGTGTAATTTATTCAATAATTATTTTAACTTTTGTTTTTGTTTTTTTCTTTTGTATTTGTATTATTTTCAAATATATTGTTTGTATTTATGTTCTATCTCCGTTGTCTTGTTATTAGAATATTTTATTGAACTTCACGAAATTTTGTTCCCGTTATTGTTCTTAAGTTAAAAGAAAATAACGTTAGAGGATCAAAACTTTTCTTCGGGTGTTCGTTTGGGGAGGGAGCGTCATCGGTGGAACACCTCCGGGGTTTTCCTTGTGCGGAATGCGATAGCCTCAGTCTACCTATGTGCGAGGCTGATGAGCATATGCACTGTTGCTTTTCTCTATGAATCTCTGGAAGAGAGAGAAAAGCTGATGCCCTGTTGATCCACTGATGATCTTCATTGTTACAGAATAAACAGGAGCACATCAAGATCTCATCAAGTGGTTGTGTGGTCTTTGTGTGAGGGTGTCCGATCCAGACATGCTACATAATTTGGTGCCGTGACCCGGATACACCAGATCGGCTGCAGCTGATCGCTGAGGTTCGACAAATGTGGGATCGCAACGCTCTTGAAATCGACGGCCAAAGAATCTTCGTTGTTCACGTTCTGGTGGCAGTGTCTGGAAATCAACAGTAACTGAACTATTCTGCTTCACACATTATGTGCACATTGGACTGATTTCTTTTTTTTTTTTGTTTCTTTCATCTTTGCTTGTAGAAGTGTACGAAAACTGAAGTTAATTGTTGTATATAATACAACAATTATAATAATATAATATTATATAGCATATAATAATATGTTGTAATCACATATTTAGATTGTTCAATAAATAAACCTGGGTTAATGGAAAAAATTAAGTAACACTTAATTCTTTAAAGGGTTTTAAATATTTGCCTTAAGACATTGCAATGATGTCACACCATTCAAAAGTTATTCTAATTGCCACATTTGTCCAGAATTTGTCTGTTATTCTGATTTGTTTTACATCACCTAAAGGAAAAAACTTAATGTACACCAGAATTTTGTGAAAGCTGAGATTGACAGATATTTTGTAGTACTGCAAAGGGACTTTCATCCCCTTCAGCTGTGACAGTCTGATAAAATAAAACCAGTACAGTCAAGTTCACTTTTAACTCCTGCTTAAATTGTTTGACGCAGAGATTGAGTGCAAGGAACATTTCAAACTTCAGATCTGAAACGTATGCCAAAACATGCACGCATAAGCAATGTCACTTAGCTAATCAGGTGTGTTCATTTGATAGAGTAAGGAGGGCTGGGAGATTGATATCAATCTTAAAAGATTTGTAATCCTTGTAATGCACAAGGTCTCATAGCAGGTGGAGGCTGTGGGGTATCTGCCCTTGACTAGCTCTACAGAGAGACTTTTTGGTATAATCTCCTATCCAGTCCAGAATTTGACCAGATCGGTCAGATTAAAATGGCTACAACAAATGAAATTATCTACAAAAATCTAATTTAACTTTACTAGTCATCAGGATAAATGACCAACTATGTCACTAACAGCTTACACTCAATAGAAGACTAGTCTAACCCTTGGGATACGTTGTTTATAGGAAAGTAATGTTTAGAATGAGACCAGTTATAGTGACTACTGAGCTGAAAACAGCACCATGACAAATTTGCCCACATAAAAAAAATCCACCCTCATGTGATGTTTATATTGAATATTCAAACAGCTAAGGAACTTGTACAGTAACTAACAGCAATATATTATACAAATTGCAATTCCAAGTGTACTCCGTAAACCTACCGTTAGAAATGAACCATTGAAGATAGTGTGTGTTGTCAACTGAGCAATCGTCATCATCCTCACGTAGCCAAGAGATATGCTGCAGTACCTGCATTGAAAAGAGGTATAGGCTGACCAGGTATGAACTCTAATTTGTAATAGTATTCGACAAAGTTATACTAAGAAAAATATATTACAATATCAGAGTAATCAAAATATACCTCAGGGCTGAAATTCCCTGTTCCCTCTTTTGGAAAAAGCAAGGCCACTGTGTCTGGTCCTTGGGTCTGCACGTTCCACATTGGTTTTTTTTTTAAGACCTTGTCTCAGCTGCTTGATTTGTCCTGTGACACATCCGATTACCTGGTAATAGTAATAAAAGAGAGAAGGTAGAATGCAAAACATTCCTTATCCAAAAGCAAGCTTGGAGAGTAAGATAATAGAAAAAAATGAATATTTTCAAGAAAACATTTCCATTTATATAAATGCATATTTCTATCCACTGGTGAATGAGGTAATAATGATACTCATAACCTGCTCACTGACAAAACTCCTTGCATTTATGGTATTACAAACCACCCACCATCTTTTATTTTTCCAGGGAAATAATTTGGCACATAGAAGTGATACATTTTACATCATCAACCATGACAATTTATTCCCAAGGGGAAAACAAAAAACTAGAAAGTGTAATTATGTCTTCAGACAGATTTTTGATAAACTTAGCAATGTGCTAATGTACATCAAAACTAAAACAAGAATTGTTTTCAATAACAGCATGGACCAATAACTTCTCAAAAAGCCATCTCCTGTTGTTTTCAGTCAGAGAAGGAAGGCCCCAGGCATAGGCCAAGTCCTGGACACTTATTTTATCCTTATCAGCGAGTTTGGCATCCCCTTCAAGCTTTAAGACAGAGGGAAGCAAATTAGGATTGGATAAAAGATGTGTAATGCCAGATTTCATGTGCAATTGAAAAAGTACTGAACACTACACAGTATACGGTGTAACACAATGGATCCAAATAAGCTCCACCCTCTGACTATTTTATTTACAGATTACTGGCATTTGAGTCACTCTAGAATCAGGATTATTTGTCTAATACTACATTTACATTTTACAAAACTGAGTGTTAAAATCTCATTCACTCCCACTTCACTTGACAAGCTTGAGTTAGCTATATATAAATGTCACTCTATGACCAATTGAGGACAATGGATATACAACAAAAGGGTGCTCCATTGTGTATCAAATATAACATGAAAGAAATAACTTGAGTTTTTTAAAATAAACATACACTTCTGATTGTTTCTCTGATGTCCAAGTCTGGATAGTCCTCCAGTAGAACAGTTGCAGTTTCAGGACATTTTGCCTGTACAAATCAACAGTATGCAAAAATATGTATACATACGGTGTAAAGCGGGTTAAGATGGGCAAGGAGGCAGCGAAAACCGGCTTGTCAATATAAATAACAATTTAATGAAAACTTAAACCCAAGACACAAACATAAACACATACAGGGCAGCCATTTGTAATTTTCTCTCTCTCTCGAACCGTTGTCACCAGCTCAAACCATTGTCACCGGCTGCCTTTATCCCTCAGGCCGATTGGGGACCGGGCGTGCGTCTTTCCAGCCCGGCCCGGCCCCGCCTCCCTCCACTCCACACTCCTCCCAGCGTTACCTCAGGCCGGGGTACCACCGGCATGACATACACCACCCCCCCCTCTTTCCCTGGGGAGGGATGTGCTTTGCGACCCGTCTGCCGGCTGGTTATCCCCACCTTCCTCGACCTGGGAGGAGACAGGAGGGGAAAACAACAACAAAAAAACAAAATAGGCGAGGGAAAAGGCCCAACATGGTGCGAAAGAGAGTGAGAGGAGAGAGAGAAAAAGCTCACTCACCGGTTCTCCGATGCACCGTCACGTGGTCCTCCTCCACACTCCGGCGGACGACAGCAGCTCCTCTCCGGGCGAACCGGAGTCAACCTCCGACCACCCAGCGGACAGAATGCCCCTCCGCTTTCCTGGTGACACGTGGGGACATTCCTCCGCCTCTGGCAGCGGCCCTACCGCTCCGGGCAGTCGGGGAGTTACTTCCTTCCTCCCCTCGTGGACGGCGATCTTCCCTCGACCCCTCCACGTCTCTGGGGACGGCAGGACACTCCTCCGCCCCCGGCAGCGGCTCCCTCGCTCCAGGTGGTCGGGGAGTCCAGTCCCCACTCGCCCCGCGGACGGCGGCCGTTCAATGCGTCCGGGTGGTCGGGCCACTCTGTCACCCGGCAGAAGGCAGCGGCGCTCCCCGGGGTGGACGGCAGTGTCGAGGACTCTGCGACGGGCATCCCTCCTCCTTCCTGGGTTTCGGCACCAATGTAAAGCGGGTTAAGATGGGCAAGGAGGAGGTGAGAACCGGCTTGTCAATATAAATAATAATTTAATGAAAACTTAAACCCAAGACACAAACATAAACACATACAGGGCAGCCATTTGTAATTTTCTCTCTCTCTCTCTCGAACCATCGTCACCGGCTGCCTTTATCCCTCGTGTGCCCCATCAGGCCGATTGGGGACCGGGCGTGCGACATTCCAGCCCAGCCCCGCCCCCCTCCACTCCACATACGGCTTGCATTTAAAATAGCTAACTTTACTAAGTCTTTACCTGGTCATTTCCATTTGAAGTGATAGTCTTTCTGACTGAAGGGCTGAACTGCTGTGTCCTCCATGCTTCTGTTCTCTGCGGAATTGTATCCAAGAATATTTAATCAACAAGTCTAAAAATTTTCTCAAGATGGCGCCGAGTATGGCTGCTGCGTCGCGAGCTCCGTCAAAACACTGCAGTTTATTGTTTGTTTTGTTTACAGTTCTGTGTTTTTTTGTCTTGGATGTTGTCTGCCTTATTGTGTACGACAGACAAACGCTTTTGGACATTGGTTCGGCAATCACACACCGAAAACCGGACTTCACATTCCTCAATGCCGACCCGCGGTTTACAAACACGCCAGCGGAGCCCTTTGTTTGGGCTGCCTGGCCGCGGAAACGCAGAAGGAAAAGAGGAAAAAGAGCCGGCGTTCTCATCAGATTAAGACGTCGCGCAAATCGCCCCCCGCTACCCAGTATACTACTGGCAAATGTTCAGTCTCTGGACAACAAGCTCTGCGAGCTGAGAGCGCGGATCTCCTTCCAACGAGAGACGAGAGAATGCTGCGTTATCTGTCTTACGGAAACCTGGATGTCCGCGGAGATTCCAGACTCGGCCATCGAACCCACGGGTTTCTCCGTGCACCGAGCGGACAGAGCGAAAGACCTCTCAGGTAAAAGCAGAGGTGGAGGTGTATGTTTTATGATCAACAAATCATGGTGTGATCAGAGGAATGTACATTTTATCAGGTCTTTCTGCTCTCCTGATCTGGAATTTCTCATGCTTCTGTGTCGACCATTCTGGCTACCGAGGGAATTCACAGCGGTCATTATCACAGCTGTGTACATCCCCCCACAAGCCGACACAGACCGGGCACTTAGTGAACTGTATGGCAGTATAAGTGAGCAGGAAACCGCGCACCCTGAGGCTGCGTTCATTGTTGCCGGGGACTTCAACAAAGCCAACTTCAAAACAATAGCACCAAAATACCACCAACATATCAGCTTCAACACATGAGGGGACCGGGTTTTGGATCATTGCTATTCTCCTTTCCGGGATGGCTACAAACCCCTCCCCCGCCCACCATTTGGCAAATCCGACCACTCTTCCGTTCTGCTTCTGCCCGCTTACAGGCAGAAACTGAAACGGGAAGCACCCGCCCTCAGAATGATCCAGTGCTGGTCGGACCAATCAGACTCTGCGCTACAGGACTGTTTTGATCACACGGACTGGGAGATGTTCCGGTCTGCCTCCGATGACGACATCGAGGTTTACGCTGATAGCGTAACGTGTTTCATAAGGAAGTGCGTAGAGGACGTTGTTCCGACAAAAACTATACGGATCTACTCCAACCAGAAACCATGGGTTAATGCCGATGTTCGCGCGGCACTTACTGCGCGGACCACCGCTTTTAATTCCGGGAACGCGGAGGAGCGTAAACAAGCCAGTTATGCCCTCCGTAACTCCATCAGTACAGCCAAACGCCAGTACAGGCACAAAATTGAAGGACAGTTCAACACCACTGACTCCAGAAGTATGTGGCAGGGAATTAACACAATCTCGGACTATAAACAGAATAAAAACTCTGCCATGAACACCGTTGCCTCTCTCCCGGACGAGCTTAATACTTTTTACGCTCGTTTCGAGGACAACAACAACACCGCCCTCGCGGAGAGAGCACTCGCGGCCGATACTACAGATGATGGTTCACTCTCCGTCTCTGTTGCGGATGTAACCCGATCCTTTCGACGGGTGAACATTCGCAAAGCCGCGGGTCCAGACGGCATTCCGGGCCGCGTCATCAGAGCATGCGCGAACCAACTGGCTGGTGTTTTTACGGACATTTTCAACCTGTCCCTCTCCCTGTCTGTAGTCCCCACATGCTTCAAAACATCAACCATTGTGCCTGTACCGAAGCAATCAAAAATCACTTGCTTAAATGACTGGCGTCCTGTTGCCCTCACCCCCATCATCAGCAAATGCTTTGAGAGGTTGATCAGAGATCACATCTGCTCTGTTCTGCCCACCTCTTTGGACCCATTGCAGTTTGCCTACCGTAACAACCGCTCCACTGATGATGCTATTGCATCTACAATACACACTGCTCTATCCCACCTGGAAAAAAGGAACACGTATGTGAAATTGCTGTTTGTAGACTACAGCTCAGCATTTAACACCATAATGCCCTCCAAGCTTTATGAGAAACTCCGGGCTCTGGGCTTAAACAGCTCGCTGTGCAGCTGGATCCTGGATTTCCTGTCAGGCAGACGTCAGGTGGTTAGAATGAGCAGCAACATCTCCTCATCACTGACCCTCAACACTGGAGCCCCGCAGGGCTGTGTTCTCAGCCCACTCCTGTATTCCCTTTACACACATGACTGTGTGGCGGCACATAGCTCCAATGCCATCATTAAGTTTGCTGACAATACGACGGTTGTAGGTCTGATCACTGACAATGATGAAACAGCCTACAGAGAGGAGGTGCACACTCTGACACGCTGGTGTCAGGAGCACAACCTCTCCCTCAACGTCAGTAAAACCAAGGAGCTTGTGGTGGACTTCAGGAAGAAAGACAGAGAACACAGCCCCATCACCATTAATGGAGCACCGGTGGAGAGAGTCAGCAGCTTCAAGTTCCTCGGTGTCCACATTACTGAGGAACTCACACGGTCCGTCCACACTGAGGCCGTTGTGAAGAAGGCTCACCAGCGCCTCTTCTTCCTGAGATGGCTGAGGAAGTTTGGAATGAACCAACACATCCTCACACGGTTCTACACCAGCATTGTAGAGAGCATCCTGACTGGCTGCATCACCGCCTGGTACGGCAATAGCACCGCCCACAACCGCAAAGACCTGCAAAGGGTGGTGCGATCGGCCAGAAACATCATCGGAGGTGAGCTTCCCTCCCTCCAGGATATATATAACAGACGGTGTGTGAATAAAGCTCGGAGGATTATCAAAGACTCCAGCCACCCGAGTCATGGGCTGCTCTCACTGCTTCCATCAGGCAGGCGGTATCGCAGCATCAGGACCCGCACCACCCGACTACATGACAGCTTCTTCCCACAAGCAATAAGACTTTTGAACACATGATCTCTCACGATCTACAATCAGCACTGCACTTTATTAATCCTCATTCTGCCAATATATTCTCGCTCCCAATTCAGTTAGTGTATATATATATTTATACCCTTATCTAGTGTATGTGTATTCTACATTGTGTGTATTGTGTACATTTGATATGTAAATTGTTGTGTAGGTATGTGTACATTTGTTATGTAAATTGTGTTGTGTAAATATGTTGTTATTGTAAAGTGGTTTATGTCTCGTCACTGTCATGACTGCAATGTTGCTCGGAACTGCACACAAGACTTTCACCTACTGTTGCACTCGTGTACACAGTAGTGTGACAATAAAGTGATTTGATTTGATTGATTTGAAAATTGAGAAGTGAAAATAAGCCATATATCTTGATTTGATCATCACTTGCTGCGCCCCGTTGTCTTTCAGACGATGTTAGTAAGTACAGAAAGCACCTTGCTGACTGTACAATATCTGCCCCTGTCATCACAAATACAGCACAGAAAAAAAAAAATGAAGGATATTACAAATCAGTAGCACATATTAAATGGCTTAACGTTACTAAACTTTAATAAGCATAATATTAAGGGTTTGGTTACAGTTACATTATTGGCCATCCCTGCATGTCTCCGCTAACAAAATTTTATCGAATGCCACCTCATTAAAAGTTCGGCATAGATATTGTCCAATAAATTTTGTTAATGTGCTATGTGCCAGGTATTACCTGTTACTGAATCTTACAAAAGGCAAATAAAACAGTTAATACACTCACCAAAGCACCATCGTTTGGGTTTGTTGCCATAGCTGACGCCAATCGAATGAGCAACGTGAATATAAATTATTTAAATTTTTAAGCTTGAATTTTTGTTTCTGAATTTGTGAACATTGAAAAATAAAAGTGAAAATTAGTTATTGAAATTTTGAAGAGTTGAATTCAGAAGCCAAATTCACATACATAGTTTCAGTGCTGAAAAATTCAGTGCTAGAAATTCAATGGCTTTTTAATTTCAAAATCTGGTGAGACAGATTTGCTTCCATATTTCCCCTACAGACTGCAGCAACATGACCATATTGTTGACATTTATAACATCTGGCGGTACATACCTGTATGCTTTTACACTCACATGCATAAGCATTACAGAAAGTATGTTGTATTTTCTAAAAAGAATTAATCAATATTGTGTGCAAACAAATGAATGTAACCAATATGATGTTATTATACTGTACGAGAAGACATGTTTATCTGGGTCACCATTAAGACTATGTGTAGAAAGGGCACCATTAAGGCTATGTGTCCCTTGCATGAAGCAACATAATCAATGGAAAGTAGTCAACTGTATATGCAAAGAAGGAAAGACCTCCTTTTGAAAGAAGTCAATGCAAAGGAAGAAATATATCCTTTTTTTTTTTTTTAAATAGTCAGGCGAGGGACTTTCCACCAATAGTTAAAAAGTAGAAGGCCTGAAAGATAATGGTGGCAAGTGGAAGGACACTGGCTGTTGGCCCATTGGTCAGAGATAGTGGACTTGAGAGATTAATGGGTCCAGAAGAGATAACTAAAAGGTTTATAATTAAGAACTTGGAATTGTGCATTCAGAACAGACAGCTGACCTTTCTCAAGTTTGTTGGTGATTCAATAAACTTCAACTTTGGCATCTGAAACCCTGGACTGAGAGTTTTCTCGCATCTTAGAGATATTTCCCACGACAAAAGATTATCTACTTTCTCTTTATATTGTACACATTTCAATCTTTTTGCTTCAATCACCTTAGCCCCCTTTATGTTGCTCTTTACTGTATCTGTAGATACATCTATTGGAATTCTAGAGATTACTCCCTTAACCAAGCTCTCTTACTCGGAACTGTGCTACTGATTGGCCAAGCATTGATTTTATGCCTTGTGCTACTTTCTGTTGTTTTACATATAATTAGAAGATTTCCATTTCTAAGGGTCTTAGCACTCTCTATATCACCTAGTGTTTTTTTAATGCTTTGGCAATTTCTACTTGATTGACCATATTATTTTCTGCAAATTTCATCAGTACCTTATATTCCTCCTTGTTTGTCCTGTCTGGTACCCTTTCTTTTTCACTATCAGTTCCCGATACATGTCTACAAGTTTTCTTCCTTTTACATTTGACAATTTGACTCCCAGTCAACTACTCCATTATACCCGCTGATATTCTTTATTTTTTTCCTCCATCTGAGGATCACTTCCAGTCACAGTCAAGTCCACAAAAGACAATGGTAAACACTAGGGCTTAAATACATGGACATGGGACCACATGACATCGACAACCAATGACGGGACTAAACTAATGAACATGACAACAGACTAATAAAAAGGAACCAATAATAAAACATAACTGATAATAAGATAACAAGACAATAAACCAATGAGAACGAGACGCATAAACATGGAGGGAAACAAGATATCACATGACCAGAAAGAGGAAACAGGAACAAGGAACTACTTTTTCAAAATAAAAAGACCTGAAAACAAAATATGAACAAAAACACATTTAAACGTGACACTAACCTTATCTGTGTAAAGTTAAATCCAATATTATGACTTCATTGCCATGACAACAAAACCCTGTAATCCTATCTTTTCCAGTTTGGAGTTTAGGAGCAGGAGTTCTGAATTACCTGAGATGAGAACTGGAATGAGTAGCCCATAAAAAGGTCCTTCTGCAAAGTGTGTTTGCCTTCCTTCATCAGCACTTTGAGTTGTTTGCCTTGGGTTTCCATGATTTATTGTTCTTTTAATTTCTTTTTCTTATTACATACTTTGGATGTTACTTTGACTTTAAAATAAATAATATTTTTTTGTTTAAATCTTATCCACACGTGGCCTCCCCTTTATGCTATTCTGCTTTTAGCCAGGTGGTTTGTAACATAATGGATGCTGTTAATTTAGATTATAATTATTTTGTTCCTATATATTGATAAATCACAATTTCGTTGTAGAATATATAGTTTTTCTTTTATATATATATATATATCATTTTATTTTATTTTTTGTAAAGGATTATCATCATTTCTGTATGAAATTTTACAACATATAAATACATTAGTGTAGAATATTTTGATAAAAAAGGTAAAAAAAACAACTGTATAAACACAAATTAATAATGAATATATGAACACTTTTGACCATTTACACCAAAATCTGACAAAAACAATCAACTTAATTGAAAGCTCAGTCATTCAACAGCATCATGTAAAGGCCACTGACAAACTGGTACAGGTTATGAAGGTTATGAGTGCAAAATATTTGCAGCTAGTGTAGAAAACTGCAATTGGAGCATGAAAACAAGCATCTCCTGTTAAGCCGGACTGTCGTCCCACATTCCGTGTTTGGTGTGGAAATGATGCAGAAAATTTCTCACAATGAGTCGCTCCACCTCCAACCCATTTCCTAAGACTCTAAAAGATGGAAAAATAAGATATTAAGAGACATTTTGAGATTATATTAACATAACCTGCTTATCTAAAACATTTCAAGGTAAGGTTCACCTAAAAACAAAAATACTGTCATTATTTAATCAATCACCGTCCTGTCAAATGGTATTTTTAGTTTTGGTATAAATTACATCATTTTAATCTGCACGTGGGGCAGACATGAACTTTGGAGGAGGTGAGGATTACTACTCAATAACTTTAAGCTGAATTTTGGAAAAAAGGATCCAACATCACAGAAAAAATCTCTTGTGTACTCTTGAAGTGACCAATGACCACCTCCTCTTCTGAAGTATTGAAATGTCAAGTTGATCTGAAAGTTTTCATCTGCAATCGCACTACACTGCATATTACAAATGCCGGTTGTAATCCTAAGTGATTCTATCACCATGTGTCTTCCTGCATTTTCTCCTAAACTATAATGTCTAATGAAATCAGAATGTGGAGGCACAACAGTCTGTTTTTAATGAACAGAATTTCTTCACTCACTGAAAGCTTCAAATGGACAAACATGTGCTACGGCAAGTTTCGAGGGGACACATACACAATCACAAACTGTCACAAAGTAATGTTTCTCCATGACTCACATCTAAATCACTGTTTTACAATTATTTATGCTCTCATGGTATTCCTGTTTTTTTTTCAAGGAACTCCATGTGAAAGGGAATTAGAGAGAGAGAGTTGCATATTTGTCACCCCTCTGCCATTTTGTAACTGCAAGTGTTTTATTCCTCTGACTGAAGAGAGTGAAATTTCAGCAAAACTGTCTGCATACTGTTTGTTTGACACCTTCTGCAAAAATGGAGTTGTTTGGTGTCTGATACTATAGCACCGGCTTAATGATACTGTTATGGTGGCAGCCCCTGGTCACAATGAACTGTCGATATATGGCAAACATACAGCATACAGATTTGGAATAACATGAAAGTGATTTAATACTGAGCAAATTACAATTTTGGGGTTAACAATTTTCCAAAAGCTACAGAATTTGTATAATTGCAATAGTGATGTCCTCTTGTTACCTGTCTAACAACTCCCAGTCTTCACCTCCCCATTTTTCTTTGAATTCTTGTGTGTTCATGCCACCAATTCGGACCATGTCTGACTTGTAGATTCCCATCAGACCATAACCAATAGTCTCCCAAAAACCTATGGAACAGTAGAAATATTTGACCTCACTCAACCAATAAACGAACACATCAAGATTATTATCATGGTATTTTATAACTTTATTATCCCAGATTGAAATATCAATGTTTGCAAGGCAGCAAAATAATCTTTTTAATGTTTTAGATATGGCTTAGGTTTTAAACTTTGGTTCAATTAAATGCCAAATCAGAACCACCGTGTCAAGGGATAAACACAAAGTGGGAATCAACACAAAGTGCAAAATAATTGCATAAAAGAAGACCATTTGCAAGTCAGTAAGCACATATTAGAATGGTAATAGTGTAACATAATCACTATGTGGTTTTTATGGTGTTCTGTAGTGATAGGCTTCTATATCTATCGGCTTGGCTGAAAAAAATCTGAAATAAATATGAATAAAACCTTTAAGATCAAACACAAATATAGTAATAGCAAATGAAAAGAAGGGGAATTTCAATACACTGCTGCCTTGCTAGCACTGAACCTATTGGAGAACAGTACCAGTTGGGTCTCTTGGAGAAGCACCACAGTCCAGTCTCATCACAACTGGAGCATAGACCATCTTTCCCTCGATAGTGTGTTTACGTATATAATTGATTATATTCAAAGGATAGTAGAGGTGCAGGTCGCACAGGAACAAAATACTGTGCTCATCCTAAGCAGAAAGGACAAAAATTAAAATATAGCATTCAGCAACATTTCATCCATTCTTCATAATGCTTTCTTTCATCCATAATTGTAGCATTACAGAAAGCAGAAATATGAGCGTTAATCGTTGAAACATGGTTACTGACTTTAACAAGATCTATTCCAGCTTGAAGACCCCCCGATCTTTGAAAATGACCCTCCATCTTCCGAAACTGGTAACTGCAAATGTATGCAATGTGCATGTTGATAATATTAGCATTAGCATAACACACTCATATGTACACAAACATTAAAAACAAAGTGCTTTACCTTGGTAATTTAGCTTTTTTGAGTCTTTCCTCTATATCCATATCAGAACTATTGTAGTCTATAATGATTACATTGAAGTTTTGGTCCCCAGTTTCTCTGTAAATTTTCTCCATTTCCCTGATAAACAGAATGATCCATCTGGCCTGATTTTTCACTGTTGGGAGACAAACAAGTGAAATAAGAAATAATAAACAAGTTCAATGCCATAATTCACAGTTTGCCTCATGAACACACTCTGACTTGGGAGACCAGCTAAACCAGCTGAATACCAGCATGGCTAATGTGGGGGCTAATCAGCCAAACACTGTCTTGGTCAGACTGGGAGAAACAGTTAAACCAGAAGACCCAAAACCAGTTAAACCAGCTGAACATCAGCTTGACCAGGCTGGCAGATTAGCTGAACTCCAATTAGGCCACACTAAACCAGCTAACACCAGCAAAACACTTCAGGTTTGTTTAAACTGGTCTTTCCAACAGGGTGGACTAAATCTAAGGATGCAAAATGGAACAAGTACTATTACATTTATTTAGTAATTCAATACAAATATTGGGTAATCACCTGCCACAATTATATGGACAGTAGCAGATGGGTTCCACCTGAAATCTTTTGGACTGCAGAGAATTGGTTCTGTTTTTGCATCCTGGGCCGTTTCCATATACGGTGCATAAACGTAACGTGAAACCAAAACTTTCTGACCCTGAGGGCCTACAAGTTCCAGTTCCAACAGATACCGGCTGCCCACTTTATTGTCCTCACGCCTCACTACATTCAACACTCGCAACAGAGAGAACCCACTGTAGAGATGGAAAGCCATTTGATTTTGATTATCTGCCTCAAAAAGACAAGACATTTTAGCAAAACACAAAGAGGGATAAAAAGAGAGATTAAAATACTCTAAGAGCTTACCGTGTCGACTGTTTTGTAAGCAATTCTTTCATAAAGGCTCTAACAATGGGCGTGACATCATTTCGGGTCATCACAATGTTTCCTGTTTTTTTGCATGAACTTGACGAAGCAGCATTTTGCTTTGAAGCAACTTCTAAGGGTTTCACGTTGAAGACACGCTGCCAAGAAGAACCTCCACCTAGTTTGGGTTTTGTAAAATAATTTAGAATACTGAATTCAGTAAGTATTGTATATGCACTATATTCAGTATTTAGTTGTAGCCTCCACTCTTAAACATAAATGTTCTTCAAGAATTCTTAGAAGCACCACTGCACTATAAATATTAAAGGCTTCTTGAGGGATATGACACACCACTGGAACCCTCTGGAGATCCTCCAGTCACCTTTTAGTTCTCTGAGAAACTTTCACACAAGCACATTTGGTGGGCACACAAATTTGTTTGATGACAAAGCTTGGATGTGAACACTGTTTTCCAAACTCAGGTCCACACCTGCGAACCGCACCTGAGTCCACTTGAAAAGGTGGTCTGGGGTACGGTTTGTGTTAACACCGGTATGATTCGCTGTTGATACCGTATAATTTGAGCATTTGCATGCTCCTGATCACAATTATTGTGGTTGAATGCATTTTTCAAAACTATTTGTCTATCAAATAAACCACCTTCAAAGAACAGCTAACATTCTTCACATCTCTTGCAATGCATCGTGGTAGAGAAACACTTAAACTCACATCATTGCACTTTCAATGCATCTGTGTTAGACAAACGCAAGTGTCGTTCTGTGCATGTAAAGTTTTAGTGGTGAAGCTAACATCTTCTCGAGTTGTTACCTAGTTACAGTTGTTAACAGCTGCCGCTTGCACTTACGTTTATAACTCAATTGGACTGCAGTTTGGAACCAAAAAACGTGACGAGAACAGAGACCAGTGGGGCAGGGGGAGGGAGGAAGAAACCAACCCCGGTTTTGACCAAGCAACCAAAAAAGAAAGCACCTTTATTTCCTCCAACTCTAAATCTATAGCCAATGGTTCCTTCAGTAACTCAATGTTAAGGAAAAGGCTTTGAGGCTCTGTAAAATATCCTAATGAATATGATATTTGAGGACCTTTAAAGGATGCCTGGAGATTTGCCAGAGGGTTTTGCCAGTGTGGCATTTGAGGAAAGGTGCCTCAAGTATTTTTGGCCCAGTAAAGAACCCTCTTCTTGTCTAGAACCTTTTTTTGTGCTGTAGTATTGGCTCTTTGAATTGACTAAATACTGTAGGTAATTGGAGATTAACAAAATTGTAACATTCTAGGTTCTGCTGATCAGTGTAATGGTTCTAGGTATCATCCCAGGACTCCTGGGTCCTTTGAAAGGATCAGTACATACAATTGTACTCTAAAGAACCATATAATTTAGAGGTCAACAGGAAATGTGTTTTGAAAAAAGTCAACATTCTTATCCTCTGGTGGTCCCCTTATACTATTTAAAGTGCCTAGAATAGTGCTATATAAATGTCAGGAAAAAATAATTCTAAGGAACATTCAGAACATATTTTACTTCTGTACTTTGACATATTTGTGAGGTTATTCATCAAGACAAAAATGTAGGGCATCCATTGGGAATACATTTAATTGAGAAAAGACATCTTTTCAAAATGGAGTCATAGCTGAATGTAAATTTGCAGTGTATTATGAAAACAGTATACATTTTCTTCTTCTTTTTTTTTAGAGCAAATAGTTGTCCTTTTTTTATTTTAGTTTTTTTAATATAATGTCAAGCTATAGAAATACTTTTTATTTTTTTCAGATTTTTTTTGTACATCAAGTAGTTTATGTGTCCATGAGGGTTGGTTATTCATGTTTTTTCTGACTGGTTATGTAGCTGATTTTCTATAAAGCTGAATTAATAATTCTGATTAAAAGTAATGGCCAGCGTCATCAAATTTCTTCCAACCATGTTAAAATAAAATTTTGCATTATAAAATTCTGAAACTTTGAACTGATTATCATTGCCCCATGTTTGCCAAAAATGTTGAGTGATCCAAAAGTTTAAAAGTGGTCATCTGAAAGTGTAACCCTTTAATGGCAGCCTAAGTAATAATAAGGAAACCTCTATAATAAGAATTTTACCCTTACCCATTTTTTGTATGACTGGATCCTCAACCTCTCTGAGATAAGGTGCAAACCCTTCACTTGTACAGGAAAGATGAAATCATACATATATCATACCATACATACACTTGTACAACCACACAAATAACATATAGTTTGTTGTAAGTAGGCATGTGATGGTATAACATTTTCATGTCATGGTATATGGTATTATCACGGTATTGAATTACATTACAACACGTGTTTAAAGATAAACATTGTTGTTCTCTTAATAACAAGTTTAATTACTTTTTCATGAACAAACTGGCCTTTAAATGAACAGATAATGAAGAACTTTGAAAAGAACCCTGAACGTTAAAAAACTACCATCA
The DNA here is from genome assembly GCA_032164185.1 of Moxostoma hubbsi. NCBI lineage: Eukaryota > Metazoa > Chordata > Actinopteri > Cypriniformes > Catostomidae > Moxostoma > Moxostoma hubbsi. The sequence continues at coordinate 22,118,458 of JAVLUX010000043.1, forward strand.
ACACCAAATATACATAGCCAAATATAACAATTAGTTGAAGTTTCAATATTTAAATGGTCATATCCCAAAGGGCCACCAATCATTACAGATCAGTACAGACATTGTTTTGTTGAGGCTAATGTTAAAGTAAGGCTATAATAATTTGAACAAGCCAGCTACTAGGCTACAACAATTATGCATATTTTTTTTTTCTGGATTAGCCAGTTGCTAATATATCACTAGGCACTAGCTACGAATTAAATAACCACACGTTCACACACTTTATGACAGAGTACGTTTGCATTGCATTCTAACTTGAAATTCATATTGAAATCATCATTGTGCCACATTGCCATTGCTGATTACCTGACTTAGTATAATCTGATTCCAACTTTTAGTTGTTACTACGAGATGCAAACGTTACCGTGTAGTTAGCTGAGTTTTAGTAAATTACTCTTTGTCCATTTGAAAGCAAGCTACACATCTGCAAATGGCAACAACAATTCACTTTGTTTGTCATCTTAGTCACTTAGCAAACTGTTTCCAAAAACAGTTTGGAAAAATGAGCAGAACTGTCACAACTTACCTTTATCTTGCTGAATAGAACAGAATGATTGTCACGCAAATGAGCGAACACATTGGAGGTGTTCCCGACTGTTTCGCTGACACTTGTCTGCCACATGCTTTACACAAAGGGAAACCATCACTACCTCTGCATTTTTATGGGACCCAAACTATTTCCACACTCCTGACTTAACCCTATTAGAATGTAGATAAAGGGTAAGCTGTATTCCTTCTTCAGCAATGCTTCTATTCCACGCCTGTTTCTTTTTTTTTTCTTTTTTTTTTTTTTTTACATCAAAGTGTGCATATGTAAACACAAAATCTGTAAATTTGTTGTAAATATTGGTGGAAAAAAAACTACAATGCGATTAGAAAAATCAAAAGTTTATAAAAGGTTATCTCAAACTACAGTATTTACGGTATTTTGAAGTTCCCACGATAACAATATTATGCATGTTATTTACCGTGAAATACCATAAAACGTCATGGTTACTGTTGAAACCTCCGATCCCTATCGATTGTAGTGACACAAGGGGTCTTTCTTGAGAGCCTCGGTACCTCTGAACTTGAGAAAAGGCCAATATGAAATTGGCAGACAGAATATGCATATCCCGCCCCCGGACATACGGTTATAAAGGGAGCGGATGTGCATCTGTTAGTCAGGTGTTTGCACTGAGGATAAGGTATGGCAGCATTACAGTGGTAGGAATAGTGCCATGGCAAGGGGGACAAAACATCTCGTTCCCTCCATCAGGGAACGGAGGTTACAACAGTAACCGTCCCCAATGCCCCCAATAAAAGGTGTCATATACCACTCTTAGGTTCCCAGTACCCGCACGGGAACAGGCGACATGACTTGACATGGGAGGTGTGATATGGAGACCTGGGGGCTATCCTAACACTATAGATGCATCGGAGAAGTCATCCTTTTCCGTTCTTATACTTTCAGGGGGAAAAGGCTCTGCGGAGACCACAACCAGCCCAGACTGGGGGGAGGTAACTTGTGGCCAATACACACGGGGGTTGTCAAGCCACACGTGGGCATGGTGGCTGCCTGACAAGGGAGGAGATACTACAGACACGTGACCGGGGGGGCAGCAGGGACTGCCCAAGGAAGATGCAGGTCCTGCCAACAGGGGGACCGTACCACGGAAAATACCTCACAGGGAGTTGCCTGGAGCGGGAATTATGCCTATGGAGCCCAAGCCCAACATGGAGCACTTGACTCGTGGTGGGTCTGGCGGCGAATTCCTCCTCTGAATTCGCAGGCCAGAGGGTTAGGGAGGAAGGACATCCATGAAGCGAGAGCTTAGGGGCTAACCTGGTAGAGAAGGCACACTGGATCAACTTGGTGAAGGGCACAAGGTGCAAGGTGCAAGGGGAACACCCGGTCGGCTTTTCTGTATTACCGAGTTGACAAAACACAGGACAAGACCGACTCAACCCTGAGGTTGTAGAATCTAGCAAAGGTGTTGGGTGTTGCCCAGCCTGCTGCTCTGCAGATGTCTGTTAGGGAGGTGCCGTGGGACAGTGCCCGCGAGGATGCCACACTCCTTGTAAAGTGTGCTCGAACCCGCAAGGGGGCAGGCACAGCCTAGGTGTGATAGGCTAGGGAGATAGCATCAATGACCTAATGAGCCAACCTCTGTTTGGAGACGGCATTCCCTTTCCGCCGCCTGCCAAAGCAGACAAAGAGCTACTCAGAGCATCTAAAGCCCTGCGTGAAGTCCACTGTGGCAGGGTGGAGGACGGGGCCGGGTCATGATCCTACACACCCGGTCCCATATTAGGCTAATCAAGCCTCCGAGAGGGATAAAGGCCGAGGATGATGAAAAACAACATTTGACAGGAGGGTGATTGATTAAATAATGACAGGATTTTTGTTTTTAGGTGAACCTTACCTTGAAATGTTTTAGATAAGCAGGTTATGTTAATATAATCTCAAAATGTCTCTTAACATCTTATTTTTCCATCTTTTAGAGTCTTAGGAAACGGGTTGGAGGTGGAGCGACTCATTGTGAGAAATTTTCTGCATCTTTCCACACCAAACACGGAATGTGGGACGACAGTCCGGCTTAACAGGAGATGCTTGTTTTCATGCTCCAATTGCAGTTTTCTACACTAGCTGCAAATATTTTGCACTCATAACCTTCATAACCTGTACCAGTTTGTCAGTGGCCTTTACATGATGCTGTTGAATGACTGAGCTTTCAATTAAGTTGATTGTTTTTGTCAGATTTTGGTGTAAATGGTCAAAAGTGTTCATATATTCATTATTAATTTGTGTTTATACAGTTTGTTTTTTTTTAACATTTTTTGTCAAAATATTCTGCACTAATGTATTTGTATGTTGTAAAATTTCATACAGAAATGATGGTAATCCTTTACAAAAAATAAAATAAAATTATATATATATATATATATATATATATATATATATATATATATATATATATATACATATATAAGAAAAACTATATATTCTCCAACGAAATTGTGATTTATCAATATATAGGAACAAAATAATTAATCTAAATTATAAGTTGAGAGGTGTCAGTGGTGACCACGACACGTCTGGACACCTGCTGTAGGGGGACTCCTGTCTGCAGAAAAGAGGTCTGTCCAAAGGTTGAAAGTCTGATGGCTGGAAGGGGTGATTAACACATGGTATGTGCCGTGGTGCCATGCCCATCTCGGGACTCGAGTCTAAAGCCAGTGCTGAAGCGGTCTCATATGCATCAACCCGAGCTGCGCGACCACGGCCGAGGATGCCATATGCCCAAGGAGCCTCTGGAACTATTTGAGAGGAACCACTGTGCCTGGCTTGAAGCGAGTGAGGCACCTGAGCACTGACTGCACACGCTCGGTTGTGAGGTGCGCTGACATTGAGACTGAGTCTAACTGCAAGCCGAGAAAAGCGATGCTCTGAACCAGAGAGAGCTTGCTCTTTTCCCAGTTTACCTGAAGCCCCAAACTGCTGAGGTGCATGTACATGGGTGCATAGTAACTCTCTCGAGTGTGCTAGGATGAGCCAGTCGTTGAGGTAATTGAGTATGCGGATGTCCATTTCCCGTAGTGGGGCAAGGGCTGCCTCTGTGACCTTGATGAAGACGCGACAGGGACAGGCCGAAGGGAGGACCTTGTATTGATACGCCTGGCCGTCGAACGCGAACCGTAGAAAGGGTCGGTGTCAAGGCAGAATGGAGACGTGGAAGTATGCGTCCTTCAGGTCTACCACTGTGAACCAATCTTGATGCTGAACGCAGGTTAAGATTTGCTTCTGCGTGAGCATTTTGAATGGGAGTCTGTGTAAAGTCCGGTTGAGAACTTGCAAGATTGGCCGCAACCCACCACCTTTTTTGGGTACGATGAAGTAAGGGCTGTAGAAACCCTTCTTCATCTCGGCTGAAAGGACAGGCTCTATTGCATCCTTGAGTATTAGAGTAGCAATTTCTGCTCGTAAGGTGCTGCAGTTTTGCCGTGCATTGACGTGGAGCGAATACTACTGAAATGAAGCCTGACGAACTGAATCACGTAGCTGAGACGGACGGTCCTTGCCAGCCTGCATGACGGTCTAAGCTCCATGCGAGGGGCACTAACGGGACGATCAATTTGGACATACCGGGTGGGGCCTCGCGGTGGGGGGGAGCAGGTAATAATGCGTTGGGAGGAACAAGCACATCTTGAGACTTGAGTGCTGAGAAAAGACTCAAAGCACTTACCTTGCTCCGCGCATCCAGAAGGAGGACGAGGGCCTGCAGGGACGTCTTCGAAACTCGTCAGCCCTGGCCTGCTGGGGCCGGGCAGTCGTGGGCCTGGAGGGGAGATGGCCGCGTCCAGAGAACCGGGACTGTGAATCTTTGGTGCCAGGGTGCTGTTAGAATGGCGTGCATCGGTCTGATGACCCAGGAAGTGAGGAAATTGCTCTTTTGTTGACAATGTGGGTACCGCAGCCCTAAGGGGGTGTGGCGAAAGAAAAAGGGAGAACTGAGGATTCTCCTCCTGGCCCTCCACCGGGGGATGGAGTGGTCTTACTACCAGCTCCGGGGGAAAAACATCTGACTTCCTGGCTTTCTGACTTCAGGAGCATATAGGTGCTTTATGGGCCCTAGAAAGGGTCCTGGAGATGGGGGTGTATGCCACCTGCTGGGGCTGAGAGCTGGTCCCAGGTTGAGGCGGAGCTGCCTGTTGTTTCTTCACTGGGGAATGCCCTCGGCGGACAGATGGAGAGCAGCCTGCGCTGCGGTGGTGTGGCATGATGTGAGAGATGGCCTCCGTCTGTCTCTTCACCACCGAAAACTGCTGGGCGAAGTCATCTACAGTGTCGCCGAAGAGGCCGAGTTGGGAGACGGGGGCGTTGAGAAAGCATGCCTTGTCGTTGCGCATCTCGAACAAGTTCAGCCACAGATGGCGTTCCTGGACCACGAGGGTGGCCATCGCGCGCCCGAGTGCTTGCGCTGGGACCTTCATAGCTCTGAGAGTGAGGTCGGTGGCAGAGTGCAGTTCCTGCAGCACGTCGGGATCGGGACTACCCAGGTGCAGATCTTTAAGTGCCTTGGCTTCGTGTACTTGCAGGAGAGCCATGGCATGCATGGCGGAGGCAGCCTGTCCAGTGGCACTGTAGGCTTTCACAGTCAGTGACGACGTTGTCCTACAGGCCTTGGTGGGGAGTACTGGACGGTCCCGCCAAGTGGTGGCGTTCTCGGTACACTGGTGGATCGCAACCACCCTGTCCACTTGAAGGACCTCCGTGTATCTGTGGACCGCCCCACCATCTAGGGTAGTGAGAGTGGACGAGCGAGAAGGTCTGTTCTGGGCCATCTGTGCGTCAGACTCAGACTGGGTGGTCTGGCCTGAGGGCGGCAGCCCAGTCGAATCTTCAGCGTCAGACGCCTGAGTACTCTCCAATGCTGAGGCGAGGTCATCATCCAGATCTGGCTCTAGGGTGGAGGCAAACTGGCCGTAAGGCCAGCCACAGTCGTCCAGAGCGTGGAAGGAAGCAAACAAGCGTGCCGGGGGGTGGGTGGTTTGTGGGGCTGTGCCCGGCATAACTGAGCCCGCTGCCATCCCCAAATCATCCAGGTGAGGAGATTCCCCCTGTACTATGTTAAGCGCTTTGAGTGCCTAGAAAAGCGCTATATAAATGTAAAGCATTATTATTATTATTATTATTATTATAAATCGCCTCCATTGCCAGCCAGGTCATCCTCAATCCCGTGGGAAGAAGGAGCGACGCGGGGGGTGGCTGGAGTGGCATTCGTCTTTAAGAAAGAAAGCCATGACCGCAATGTTGCCATGGTCATGTTCTCTCAATAAGAACACAAACCATCCACAAACGCCGCCTCAGTGTGATCGCGACCCATGCACACGAAGCAGCGTCTATGATCGTCGGATCTGGAGAGATATCTATCACATCCAGGAACTACACAGCGGGGGAAGGTCATCTTTATAAAGACGTGTACTGAAAAGGACATTCAACGCTCGCTTGTGTATGTTGCTCTTTTACCTCTCTTTTAGAGGAAATATACTCTTTCAAAGAAAATCACTCTTTTCAGAGAGAAGCGCTGTTGAAGCACCCAGTGGCAGAGGCTGCACAGCATACAGAGAGGAGAAAGCCGCTGGAATGCGCCATCAGATCCAACAGAAGCTCTCTTGCGGAGGTTGGTGAAGCAGTCATTAACAAAGCTCGCTGATCACACAACCGCTCGCACCTAAGAAAAAATCTGACTGACAGACGCACATCCGCTCCATTTATACCCGAATGTCCAGAGGCAGGATATGCAAATTCTGAATGCCAATTTCACATTGGCCTTTTCTCAAGTTCAGAGGTACACGAGGCTCTCAAGAAAGACCCCTTGTGTCACTACAATCGACACAACATCAAGTGAGTGACAGAAGGGGAACCGAATACCGTCACATGCCTAGTTACAAGCATTAAATATAATAATCAACTAATGTAAACTTTACAGTTCTCTAAAAATGGGAAACATTGTGTATACTGAGTCAAACATTAACATGATACATTACTTTTCGTTAAATGATGGATCCTGTTTGTAGAAGCACATTTGTTCACTGTGATCATGGGTTTGTCTTGTGAAGTCATTTGGGTAGACTGAAGAAAAATAGATCTACAAGAACAAGAAACATGAATGAATGAATTGTTTGGCATTTTATTGTCAAGTATTTCACAGATTTTTCGTAGTTATCAATGAATTGGTGTGCATGTTAATACACTTAGTGTTTATATTAAATTATATTGCAATGCCTCATTCAATACACTTCCATTGTATGTGCATTTTTGCAAATGTGATTTAGCAGACATATCACCCTGTAGCTCTATACTGGCTGCCCACTGAAGCTAAGTAGAAAAAGGTTGCTGCTGGAAGAGTTGTTAGTGAGGCAGGCAGTGGGCACTCATTTTGTGGGTCCTAATGCCCCAGTACATTGACGGGGATACATTATATTGTAAGTAAGGAACCGAAGTAAGGGAATATAAGTAAGGGATTGAGGGGGGGGGGGGGGGGGGGGGCTGTAGAAGATATATGCATTGTTCACAAATGTAACTCACTAAATTTACACCTTCATATCGTCCAATATTTCTTTGAAGTAGGTAACTTGGTTTGTAATGGCATTCGGCAAACAAGTCTTTCAAGTAGGATTCATCCATCAATGTAACTGGTGAAGCAGAAAGACAATATAAAAATGAAAAGTGCGCTTTGGGAAACCAATTGTATTCTTTCATTTTTTCAGATGGAGATACCACTCACTTTTATAGATGTGGTCTCGTGGGTCTTCTTTGACCATGTCTCCTGTAGGTTTGGTCGACTTACTGAATGGCTCAAGGAATCTATCATAGCTGGCTTGTGTTTGAGGTATGTGATCAATGTCTCCCATTTTTAGAGAGGATTCATCTGAACAAGTAAAAAAGTAGACATAGTATCAACAAGTCTTATTAGGAAAATCACACATATGGGACCATAAATGGACATCTTGTAAATCTTTTATCCAAAAACATGGCAAGAAACCAAACCATGAAATTAATCACAGTGCATTCATATCATGTTGGAATAACTACAACTAGATTCCTACTTGTAGAAACCATCCACATCTTCTTTGAACTATTAATTACAAGTTGTAAACTCGTGGTTCTACAAAAATACAGAATTGACAGTTGTGACATCATGTAAAAAGAACCAATATGGCAGGGCTTCAACAGATATGCCATTTTATCATATCCACTGTAACCTGGAGCACTTTCTTTGTTATTAATTATCTTGCAAGAACATATAGAGGTGAATTAATTTAGTAATTAATTATTTTGTTGTAATCAATGCTGTGCATATTTCCTTTTTGGGGTTATGAGTGTTGCCATACTTCTGAGGTCCGGGGATTTGAACAGCTCCGAGTAGAATCTCCTCATAATCGTAATTACACATTAACACAAGAAATATTTCAAATTTAAAAAAGTTTTCATTTGAATGTATTTTTATTCACAAGCCAGTCAATCTGTCTGTCTCTTTATATTATTCAGTAATATCCTAGCAACCACTGGTCAACCAATATGGAATTTTCATTGGCAGATGTCAAATCTTTGGAATCTTGAAGGCAGATGGTCGATAAAAATGCAGATCTGCCAATCTAATGTACACAAAACCCTAATATTTTACAACATTTACTGAACTTTGCTTAAACTTGAAAACTAAATTGTTTACTTTACATTGACAAATCTATTGGTAGATGTTGGAACTGACACAAAGGAAAGTTAACACGTGTTTATCGGTCAAGTGAAAACAGTCACCCTAGCAACCAGCCAAAACACCTTATTAGCTGCCTAGCAATGATTTAGAAAAACTTAGCAACCAACTACCAAGGCCTACATCCCTTCAAACTGTTTGAGTAGTTAAACTACATACTGTAACGCTTACTATATAACCTTGAAACTTCTTTCTCTTCAAACTGTTGTAAATTTTCAGACAAGGCAAGGTAAATTTACAGTCAACATTCAAAGTTTATTTTGACAAATGTTCCTTTTGTAGTTTACTAAATTTTTACTGATTTGACTAGATGATTTTGAACATTGACATTATTGTGACAGCATTTTTAACCCATTTGTTACACCTCTTTTGTATTTTTTTTTGTGCCCTACCCACTTTTGACATCAAAACAAAGCATTTAAAAACCTGTTTCACAGCCCAGTTCTTTGTAAATGTGTCAGGTGTAGAAATGTCAGAGAATGCACAAGACAATTACATACAAGACACATCATTTTGGTGACCCTTTCCACCCCTCTTTTTGGGCACCCTGTTAAGACATATTACTCATTTTCAAACATACCTTCATATAGTGATAAAAACTCAGAGCTTATCACTGAAAAACTGCTGTTGTCATGGTTTAAGCACCACTGAAAAGAAGAAACAAACAAACATAATCTGAGATTATTTAAATATACTATATTAAGTTCACTGTACAAGTAAAATTTGGCATTGTAACACAAACACATACCGCTATTTCAAGATGATCCATTCCACCATTCTGTTTTAGAATTGCTTCGAAAAAATACTTCATCCCTTTCACTAGCCTAAAAGAAAGAGATGTGAAAATCCTAAATTGCGGGATGTGTTGGGACCAACAATCTTTAAAACATATGTGAGTATTTTTTTTAAAATCAGACACCAAAAATATGTTTTCCTTACAAGATGGGTTTGGATATCTGGTGAGAAAATTTCCAATACTCGCCTGGTGCGGCCCATTCATCCCCTGTCTGATATGAAAGAGAAGGTTTCCTACATTTTCCTTTGGCAGTAATAGCATTTTATTCATCTTAACATATCTGATTCATAATATGTTTTTATAATCTTAAATAAAGCATTTTGTTTTAAGGTTAAAAACATTTTTTAATTAGGGCTGTCAATTTAACACATTAATTCAGTTCCATTAATTATTAAAAAAATATCACACGAGGAAGAGTGCTGTATGGCCCTACATCAGCACGGCTGTGATTCGGCTGCAGGCACGAGGCATTTGTGATTAACGCATTTGTGCATGGAACTACTTACACCACAGATCAGCATCTGCTGTTGATAATACAAAAAATGTGTACAAGTCTCCATTACTAATTCAAAAACATCACCTTAGAACCAGTAATTACATATTGGGCTGTTTTTTCTAACAAGTCATTGGTGAATCAAGGATGTGAGTGTGTGTTTGAGAGAGAGAGAGAGAGAGAGAGAGAGAGAGAGAGAGAGAGAGAGAGGCTGAGTTTGTGTGATTACCTGTGTCTGTCGTGACTCCCAAAAAGTAGTGTAGTGTTAGTCAGCTTGCTGAAGATAATGGGAATTCTGGTCAAATACATAATGTTTTCTCTGTGTAAAAATAGCTGTCTGATCATCCCCTGCCCCCCGAGTATTTTGCATATCCGGTTTGCAAGAGTCATTCACTATAGAAACCGTTCTCTCCTCCGCCATATTAAATATTTATATCTCCTCGCAATGCGGAAACTCTGGTAAAAGGTAAGCACCTTGAGAAAGTTTTTGATTACTCAGTCTGTTAAGGCTTATCTTAGCTGTGATAAGCCATAATGCTGAAGCTGTCAGTTTAACTGTATTTCCTGTAATGTAGCAGTAGTAATCCGAGTGATCATGGAGTTATAGACAATAAAAATGACTTCAAAGAAACAGCTTGCTGACTGATGTACTCTGAATGCACGTCAAACTCCACAATGCACGTCAAACATAACTGGCTCAAAACACATAAAAATGGTTGTAAAGGGAACAAATGGAAGGAGGATGTGAGAACCAGCTTGAAAATATAAATACTATTTTAATGTAAAACTGAAACCAAAAGACACAAACACACCCTCTACCCGTAAACGTTCTCTCTCTGTCACACCACCATCTGCAATCGGCCTTTATCCCTCTCAGAGGCTTGATTAGCCTGATAAGGGACCGGTTGTGTAGAATCAAGACCCTGCCCCGCCCTCCGCCCTGTCACATTCCTCCCTCGTTCTCTCAGGCTTGGAGCCCCCGGCATGACATACATTCATGCAATTCAAGCTTGAAGAACCACCTGTTTTCTCCAGGGGACAGTAAAAATGACTGCTGTATACATGCATCCTTATACAGAGAACAAACCACACTTACCCACAGCAGACAGCACAAGATGAGAACACATTCTTGCATTAAAACAAAGCTGTTACAACTCATAAAAGGAGACTCCGTTCGACTTCATTTGGCTGCTTTGCGTCTTGCTGTTCTTGTGCCCATCTGCGCTATTTTTGAGTGTTGGTGTATGTAAACAAGCACTAGCTGGACGTCTTTGACCGTTTGGATGTGTTTCTGCTGATCTACACCTCAGTGCACCTATGTGTGTGCATCATGTTTCACCGTGCTATGGACTGTGTATGTGTGGCTCATATCAGCGTGGACTGCTTTTGAACCAGTCATAGTACAATTCAAGGTTTTAAAAGGAACTGTTATTGACGAAAGGGGCAGTTAAAAACACTTGGACTTGACAGCAAATCCGTTAATAAACAGTTTCATTCATGAATATTTCACATGTCATAGACATGAGTGTTAACAGTTGTTGCGTGCAGCTTAATATATTCAGATGCAATGTATTGGATGTGCGTTATGTGTAAAACCTGAAATTTAGTTTTATAATGTTGTGGAGATCTTGTTTATTCTTTTCTGATTGAATTTCAAATAATGCTGAATTGGAGGGGCTGCATGATGATAGTCAATCGGATGTTTTTGTACAATGTAAATGGTTTTATGGAGACTCTGAGGCCAAAACCAAGCATTTTAGTCAGAGGGCCAGAGACAAGGTGGAAAATTATAATTAATTACTAAACTACGACAGTTTTGGTGCAAAAAAAAAACTTTATAAGGGGGCATTTCATCACCCTTTAAATTGACAGCCCTACAATTAACATTTTCTAATTGATCATTTTAATCTCACCCACTGGAACTTCATATACATTCACATTCACATTCTCTCCAGACATTACCTCTCCAACATAAATGAGCCTTTGAAGATTTTGAGGACTTTCATCTAAACTGATCCAAAACTCAGAGTTGTCATCAGAGGCAATAGCAAAAATATATTCATCTGTGAACAAGACAATATCACTGTTGTTAACTGCCACTTTTGGGCAGTTTATTCAATTCGATAAATACATTTTCAATGCAGGACCTACCAGTTACTGCAGGGTGAAGATAGCCAAAGATTCTCAGACCATAATAGGTTGATTTCGGAGACACAGCAAGCCTGCTCACTGTAGTACGCCTCTGTAAATAAGTAAAATGATAGCATATGATACACTGAGAGCATTATTGTTAGGAAATAGAATGAATAGTAATAAATATTTACAGAACTAACATTGGGAAATAGCGGATAGAGAATGTTATCCCTAAATTGATCAGTGGATCCACCGCAGTAGTCTTCAAAAACGTGCATGTTCACACGACCCTGAAAAGAAGATAAAAACCCTGCATGATACAGCAATCAAACTGTTATCTTCAATAAGCATTGCTTTCATGAAATTAGTGCAGGTTCAGTAGTTGTGAGAGGAATACATATTGAATTGTCACCTCACATTCTGAGAAGGTAAAGCTTTAAAATGAGTCAGCTGCCACAGTCCAAGATAACAGCTATTTGGTAAATATAAAAACTGTATATTGTTGATTAACATTGAATGGCTCCTATTTAAAACTCTACAGACATCCGAAAAGAGCAGCTTCCCATAGTTAATTGCTGAGGAAGTCTTTCAGAACAGTTCATTTTAGTGACATCAAGATCCTCTTAGAGGTGTGACATTTAGAGTTTTATGCAAAAAGTGTTTTAGAGGTCAAATCGGAAAGACTTTTTGTTGGTCTCAAATCTCTTGCTACTTTCTAGTATAACCTAAGTTTAGACACTGATGGTGTTGTAACTGTGAACTGTACAAGGTGCCACTGGACCACCTTTTCAAACAGACACTGTTAGGAAAATGAAGGTTCAATATGTTAACATTAGTTAATAACATTAATTAACATGAACTAACAATGAACAGTATGGATACAACATTTATTAATTGTGGTTAATGTTAATTTCAGCATATATTAATACATTTTTAAAATCTAATGTTGTTTTTGTTAACATTTGTTAATTCACTATGAACTAACAATGAACAACTGTGTTTTTTTAACTAACATTAACAAATATTTTGATATGCTGCACAAAATATATTGTTGATTGTTTGTTCATGATACCGAATGCTAATAAATGAAAGTTTATTGTGAAGTGTTATCAAAGATTGAATTTTGAAAGTCACAACAAACGGGCCCTGTATCTGCTCTAAGTGTATGGTGGGCTAGAGAACACTGCGGGTGGGACAGTCAATTGAATATTTGCAAGGGTGGACCAAGCTCATAGTTGGGTGGCTGTGGTCCAAACAGGCCCCTTCTGTGGAGCTTGTCCTTGACCCAAATTTAATGAAAACAATAAGATTACAAAAGTGTGTTTACTGTTTACACACATGCAACAAGATCTGATCTGTGAAAAAAAAAAATATTGGTTGATGCAATTTAATTTTTCAGGATAAAAGAAGATTTTCTCAAAGTGTTTTAGAACATTCACTCATAAAAACATTTAATACTCTTTTTAAAATGTACATTCATTTAATAAAAGTAATCACTGTACACACCTCATGATTTTTGGCTGGTGGTTTGTTGGCTGCATTCTTGTTGTTAGGAAAGAAACAAGAACAACAATTGTTGATTTAAAATCAGCAAAATGGGAGAGATATTTTCATCTATTTTTCTTAAAGCATATTTTACAAAATGCAAGAAAATGACAGGTCTACTATCTTACCTTGATCACCACAGCACCAGGATATTTAGTATCTACTATCTTATATTCTATTTTGATGTCTTTCTCTAAATCTATCTCTGCAGGCCCTTAAATGATGAGGAAATAAAAGTAGATGTTCAGGTCAAACATACAAAGCAAATGTATGCAAATGCTCACCTCTTGCTACGCAACACTAACAACATACATTTGAATGGTTGGTTCTCATACTTACATTTCTGGAATAGTTTTGCATATCCTTGTTATTATTTTGGGTTTCATTGCAATTAACTATGGTTATATTATAGTAATGTAACCATTATTGTCTAGTAGTAACCATAACTGTAGTAAACTTATTTATGGGTGTAAACCATAGTTATACTATAGTAATATTGTAGAATGTAGTAACCATGTTTTTTTGTTGTTGGTGGAAACCAAGGCTCAAAGTCAGTTACTTCGACACTGCATCAGTAGCTGATGCCATGGGAAATTCCCCCCAGTAGTGACTATCTTTGAAGCCCTTTGAAATCACTCAAATATATTGGCACATGGCCCTTAATGCTCCTCCCCGAATGCACGCATCTTCTTGAGGATATAAACTGGAGTACAGAGCCATTTTATCAGAATTTGTTTTTTGCTTGGTCGTAGATCATCATAGGCGATCTCAACGGAGAAAAATAAATCATTAAGCAAAATGCTCTTTCAAGTGCTACACAGTCAATAAAACACACAACACAAACACAATGCAATAGCGTTTCAAATGTGGAAGAGATAAAGAATAAGCTTTTCGTTAGAAAGTAAACCATACGAAAGTCTCTGATGCATTTTTCTTTGGTAACATTTTTCATGGTCAAAATGTGGCCTTTGCCCTACTCTGCATGAACACATGTTTCAGGTGCATCTGTATTCACTACACTTGACCACACCAAGCAAAGGGACTTCAGTGAGATTACGCAGTAGCAGCCCTTTAATGCACCTCAACTGTAGTGGGACAGAAAGCCAGGCCAGCACACCCTTCCAAGCCCTGTTGGCTAATATCCACTTTCGTAGGCAAGAACTACACAGCGGCATGTGTAGTGAATGTTGACTTAGACTGAGAATTCTCCATAAAAATCTATTTCCGTGTTCCACAGAAGTAAGAAAGTCATACAGGTGCATGAGAGTGAGAAAATAATTGCATTGCTATTTCTGGTTGCGCTTCCCCTTTAGAAGTTAGACAATCCAGATCCCATCTTAGAAGTGTCCAAACCAGCTAAACCAGGTACTGATAATATTCCGTGATCGTAAAAAATGGGTTTTCTACAGTACAGTCCAAAACATTTGCTTTCTAAGACAAGTGGAGCAGCTTGAATCAGAAATGTGAACAAAATAAAGTAGTACATTTACAGAGAAGGCCACTCAAATGATATGTAATCTGATAGATGTTATAGAAGACAGAAAACTCTAATATGCCTCATGGTTATGTGTCAGGGGAAACCTAAGCATACATTGTAGGTTATTGTGCCTACACTCAATTCACATTAAAATCTTTTTTTTATAAATGACTAGATGAATAAATAAATAGTTTGGCAGTTAAAGACTGTTTCAAATGAACTGGCACTCCAATTCCAATTTAGGACTCCATTTACATACAGCACACACACAAAAATTGTAATTCTCATTTACTTTCACTAAATGTCATGTTTGAAGAAAAGATAAAAGAGCATAATACTTCAGAGAATAAAACATAAGTACACTTATTGAGTCTTTGAAAATGAAAGGCACTCACCAGCAGGGGGGGGGATGTAATTAGTGTCCTTGTAATATGCTACCAAACATATGGTAACATAAATTAAAAAACAAACAAAAAGTACATAAAATGAATACATCATCACCTTGCGGTGGTTGAAACCTCTCATGACAAACATTTTGGTTGAGTGCTCAGCTCAGAATGTAGTTCCTCCTTTATTACGCTATATAAACAGGTAATGTCTGACAAAAAAAAGGAAAAAAAGAAAAGAAAACCTGCCGAACAAGATAGGAGCAACTTTGTTTGACGTGTTAAATGAGCTGGCTGCACTCTAAATGTCTTGGTATAATTTGTTTTATTATACATACAGTAATCAGGTTTGGGAGGTTTTGTTACTTTGGAAATGTATTCCACTATGGATTACAGAATATAAGATTTAAAATGTAATTTGTAGCATATTCTGTTGATTACTCAAGGTCAGTAATGTATTGTAAATACTTTGGATTACTTCTTCAGCACTGGTAGATTTTTTCACTTGTTTTGACTATAAAAACTCTGTCAGTACAGTAAGACAAAATACACATGTTAAAAATACATTCTCTGAAAATCCCAAATATCTTATGTAGTGTTGTTTCTAAAACAAGATCAATCAAACTGATCTTGTTTTAAGGATTTTTAGATATTTTTACAGGAAAAAAATACAAAAATGTTTATCAAGAATTAAATTTTTGCCGTAATATCAAATATCTTACTAGAATAAATATATTTTGATCCAATGTGAATTTTCTTGATAAAAATAATATGATCATGGCGGTAACATGTGCTTGTAAAATGACTAGAAATAGCATTTTAGCTTAGCATAAAGCTAACAATTTACACAAGGTTTATTTCTATTTCTTCTGCTCCAAACTTACTCCAAACTTACTTCTCTGTCTGCTCGTATGAATGTAACACATCATAAGAAAGTGTTTCACCGCTGTTCAAATGCACTTTGGATCATTTATATGTATAAATGTTTTCCATCTGAAAGGACTAAATATTAAATTAAACAAATGACAATAAAATGCAAAGTAACCTCTTCATTATTCAAAATACTTTTTGAATGTAACTGTATTCTAATTACCAATGATTTAAATTGTAACTGTACTGGAATACAGTTACTTATATTTTGTATTTTAATTACGTAATCCTGTTACATGTATTCCGTTACTCCCCGCCCATAAAAGTAATACAGACATGAATGCCCATAAATACAGTCAGCAAGGAAGTCCAGCTCACTTGTGAGGAAAAAAAACATCCCTGATTTCATAGTTAATTAATTTACATTAATTTGTACAGGGACCATGACAAGAATTTTCCAATATTTAATTTTTTTTCAAAGGTTTGCTGCCAGTTCGCCACTAACAATGAAGAGTTGCAAACTTCTGGCAAACGTTTGCAGGGAATCACAAGCTCAAAATAATGAGTGGCAATTTTGTGGCAAGTTTACAAGAACTCTATATTTTTTGTACGTTTCCTTAAAGATTTATGTAGTCTTAGTCATGAAAACATTAATTATGTAATGTAATGCTATTTACTAGATATCATGATATAACTAAAACACCAAATGGTCAAATTAAACACATCCCTTTTTGTTTTCAGTTGGAATGCAAACCCATCAGCTAACATTCCATCACACATTCCTTATGGTTGGCAAGCTCATAAATTATCCTATGTTAACATCTTTAATGTGACTACTTTGCATAATGATATACAAATTTTTAATTTTGTGCTATCTGTAATATAGTATTTAATGACTGTATTCACACTTCTGTAGACACTTCTGTTACTCATGGAGGGACTGAGCAATTTTTTTGATTGTGCCACAGAACTACGATGTTTACACTTTTCAAACAGCAAATAAATGTATTTTGTGGATTTACGCAACAGCACATGCTGAACAATACAAATACAAGTAGTTCCTTGAAGCATACAGTTATCAAACTGGCTTGATCTGTGCTTGTTAAGCCTAACTATGGTCTGTTTTGAATGGAAAAATTCCTTTTGCTATGTCACAAGTTGCATATATGTATTATGCATTGCATAAACTCATGGGGACAGGTGCAATAGTATAGGGACTACTACCATGCCATACAATTGTCATTATACCACAGACACCTTTGGTGTTTTTGTATTCAAGTGTTAGCATAAAGCTAAACAATTAGCCTACCTTAAAATTCAGTATTAGTAACTTGTTAACTTCATACATTTTAAAAGCTGCTGTAGCAGATTACTCCAGGCATTACTCATAAAATTAAAATTAAAATTAAATATCAATTTGTTTTTGCTTCAAGGGTGTGTTGGCAATATTAGATTAAAAAACGTGCACTTTGAAAATCCACTGGATAAAGTATATGATACAGGCATTTTAGAATATTATTTTCAACATATTCTGATTAAGGATGCACGTATCCTTTCATTCATTCTTTATGACTTTTGATGTGTTTTTACTGATGCATTTTTTCCCCTCCCACATCAATTCAATCTCCATGGTTAAGCACAAATAAACTTCAGAACTTTGTCTTTGACCCATGACTTCCTCATTGAATGAACCTTCCATATTTAACTGGTTCTTTCTGTGATGGAAAAATGCCTTCTCACAAAGTTAAAATCACTTCAATCCTTTTAACACCACTTCTGTGGCAGTTAATGAAACATTCCTGTCAAAAAACACACAACTGGTTTAGCTCTGTAATGTACAGTACATTAATACATACTATAGCATGTCTTCTTTTGTACAATACAAGGTATAACAGAACTGACAATAACAAGGTGGGCCAGGAAAGCCATTACCCATTTGATGATACCAAAAGACAACATGATCAAGCGGCATCCCGCTTAAGACATTTTTCCACCTTTTTAAGCTTGATCACATTTCCCTCTAGCGCTACTGATAGGGTGTTGCATGAGCAACCTGTGAAACACGCCGTTTGGTCCAGTGGGAGCTACAAATGAATCCCATTCACACAAACAAAAGCAAGCACGATTCTGAGATTGCATTTTTGCTCTGAAATTAGGTTTAGTTCGGTTTAGAGTTTTCTAACAAAGGCTATTTGATGTAGAGCTCCTGAATTACTGGAGCATGCCCGACACCCAGCCTTTAGCACTTGCACACTGCACACCTCAAAGGCAAGCTCCACCCTAAGTTTAAGTATGAGTGGACAGAAAAGTGAATGGCAACATGTGACTTAATCAGTTTTGCTATGATACTACTCCACCCAGTGCATTCAATTACCCCAGACAATTGGTCACAGGAATGTGCAGGCTAACCAAAACCACCAGAGATGTGTCGAAAGCAATCAAAAGTGAAAACAATGATTTAAACCCACCTCAAAGAGACTAGACTCTCCAATGGGGCACTCAGATCCAACTACAAGAAAATTAATTATATAAGTTTCACAAACATTATCACCGATAAATCACGATAAATATCAGAGAATTAATATTTCTGATCCAAATGCAGTAATGAAACAAAACAAAGGAATATGGATAAATAGTCTATGTTTTTCAGATTCCAATTTATAAGGCAGAACAGACTGAGGCGGGACCACTGGTCAAGCTTGTTCATGAGAAATATGCTGCTTAGTTGTGCATGACTGCTTGGGTTACACACATCATTGACTAATACAATTTGAAAATACAGGCATTTCACTTTTATGTAGAACAGTCCGTAGAACTCTCTAGCTTTGGGCTGAAGCAATTGTTTGGTGAAAAAAAGGAGATTGTACCTTTATAAAAATTGGCAGCAAGATCGCAAGATAACAATCGGTGTAAAACCATCTGAAGACGTCATGCAACCAAATGCATACCGGCACCTAAAAAACCTGCAGTCTCAGGCTGGAAGTTAGGGCAGAGCCAATGAAGACAGAAATGTCATGGCATAGAGCAGGGCCATAGCAGGACATTTTGGAACCCCTGACTATATATTGCTCGGTGCCTTTTTCCTATTAAAATAATAAAGTTTTGAATTTGTTGTGGGCCCCCTCTAGACCTTTGAGCCCCAAGAATCGTTACCACCTTTCACCCCACTAGATACAGCCATGGCGTCGAGCATGGTGAGTTCTTATATTTGTAATGTTTTATTAAATCTATCATTATTTGGTCACTTATGCTTTTGTTATTATTTCTAACTAAAAATGGGTTGTTCCTTTTATTTAGGCCTATGGTTTGTGAGTTTTTGTTAGTATTTGTTGCATTGATCAGTGCAATCTTTCCCTTGTAGAGACATATTGGGAGTTGGAGATGCCAAACATCACCTTATTTGCAGCAAATTTCAGTGCCCTTTTTACATGGCCAGTGTGTTTAAGCTGACCAGACTGGACACATTAAAATGGTATCTCCTGCTGAGTGACTCCATCCAGGTCTCCTAAGCAACTAAATTGGCCCAGTTGCTAGGAAGGGTAGAGTCACATGGGGTAACCTCCTTGTGGTCACTATAATGTGGTTCTCACTCTCGGTGGGGTGTGTGGTGAGTTGTGCGTGGATGCCGCGTGAAGCCTCCATGTTTTGATGTTGAAAATGTTTTTGAAAAGGCATGCAGTTATTAAATCATTTAAAACTCATTAGAATCATTTTGCCTAGCATTAAAACAGAGAGAAAAGGACATACAAATAGAAACCTGTTGAACCTGCTGAAGACATGTTTACAGAATGGCATTCATGTTCCCAGTCATTCTCCTTCCTCACTGTTGTATGATCACACTTCAGCTTAAAGAACCAGTTCTTGAACATGTTACAATGGAAAATGGCCTGAAGGCATGCAGCAGATAGCATCTGTAATGTTTCCCAGAGGCATCTGATTCATATCCGTCTTGGGGGGCAGTTACACCTTGTCTTTTCATAATCGGATAGCTATCCGATAAGTAAAATTGCATGAAGTGACCAAGTGTAAATACATTAATCAGAGCAAAACTGTGTTATTTCTTCTACTTCTTTGCATACAGAGTATAGATATCAAAAGGGATGCAACACTTCATTCGCTACAAAAGGCAAATTTTGGATTGTAAAAAAAAACGTAACAAGTTGTTTTCCTGGAGATCTTGTTGAATCGACAACTGCAGAGTGTCTCCAATATGATATCCTGCCTAGGGTAACTAGAAGGATTCCGACGACTTTTTTGGGGCATTGGGGAAGGGTACGTGCGGTCTGACACACCTGGTCACTTTTGCACGTAAAATACCTGCCCGCTCCTGTGTCAGCAGAACACGTACACGGCTCAGCGCATGGCGTGATTTAAATTGGACCCCTAGTGTCGCTTCTTCAACACAACGTCGAAGTGAGCGACAGACGGGGAACGTCTAGGTTACGTATGTAACCTCTGTTCCCTGATGGAGGGGACGAGATGTTGTGTCCTCCCGGCCACGCCGCTGAGCCACTGTTGTGGCCGGACCATTTCTGGCTCCTCAGAAAAATCCTGAATGAAACGGACGTATTTCCCCGCCTTTATACCGGGGGTATGTCTGGGGGCGGGGTATGCAAATACTGTATGCCAACTTCTCAATGGCCTTTTTTCATAGATCAGAGGCATATTCGGCGCTCAAGAGAGACCCCTAGTATCGCTTCTTCGACACAACGTCTCGTTCCCTCCATCAGGGATCGGAGGTTACATATGTAACATAAAAGCTTTTCTGGATCTTACACTAGCATATAAATGACCTTAAAGCAAACACACATGGATTTCAGGGAGTTTTTAGGACTAATTTAAATTTTTCCAGGACTTCATTGTGTTCAGTATAATAGCTCTATTCCTATAGCAGTCATGCAAGACAAACATAGTGTTGTTGCAAATATTGACAAACCAATATGGTTACAAAGAACTCCTCAAGGAGTTTTATTTGTTCTGTCTACAGCTCTTCACCCTGTCTCTTTCCATTCATTTTGCAGTTCTTTACTCTTCCACTGTTTCATTAACACTAGAGACTCTTACTGCAATTGTTTTAATATGTGATGAATGATATACAAATAATACATGCATTATTTCTTTAAGGCAAATGTGCAAATGATGTGTTCTTCATTTGAATCAAAACTGCACCATGACTTTTTGTTGTTCTGGACAACAAAATATTGTAAGCTGAAGCATTAAAAATTGTGTTTTCATTTAAAACAGTGGTCCTGGATAAGTGTGTGCAAATTTATTTTTTTTTTTTTAACAATTTGTATCAGACAGTCAGCAAACAGTCGGTGGATGGAATCTGTCTGAGGCCATCATTACACATCAATGTAGAAGTTTGCACAGGACTGGTTTTTTTCGATCCCGCACCCAAACACTCCTATTAAATTTGACTATCTGCTCTCTGCCCGCAGTGTCTTTCTTCCCAACTGCTCCTGTTCCTGCAACCCCACAATTGTTTTCCATATAGGGCAAAAGCCATACAAATCGACAACAAGTGTACTCAAATAACGTTTTATTTTTCTGTTATGGCTATGGGCTATTATCAGATGACATGTAACTTGATCTATCTGACTTGCCTGAGGTTGGTTTCTTAATGCTCAAATTGACCATTCAGTCCCAGTTTCACATTCTTCAATGATAATCAGAGGCGGTTCTACATTGAATTGCACCCTGGGCGAGACCACCTTTGAGTGTCCCCCCCCAAAAAAAACACACACACACACACACACACACACACACACACACACACACACACACACACACACACAAAATTCACCTGAAGGCTCATGCTGGAGAGAAGTAGAGGCAAAGTTGACTTCATCCTCAATATCAGATATTTGTGGAGAAATTTGTGAAGACATATGTGTAGCTGAGGACATAGATGGTAGCTCAAGAGTCGAGACCATTCCAGAAGAGGCCTGTGTAGCGGGGGAGGTGGGTGGCTCATCCTGACCAGTGGCAGAGGATGCTCCAAAATATTTTAGAAGTGCCCCTGAATTGCAATTGAAATTGAAATTAAAAGACCATATGATGATGTTTTATAACAGCTAAAACAGCCAGTCAAATTGACCCCAAACATAATAAGAGAGACATAAACATGAAAACTTCTTGACATTACCAAGACAACATAAATTGTCATAAATATGTCATAAACATGCAGATTAATTATCAAACTAAAGAAACCACTTAGCTTTATGGGTTAACTTTACATTAAACTGTCATGTGGTTGGTTTTGACATTGGCTGTCATGAGGCCATTATAACTGTGTCATGAATATTTTTACACTCAACTTCAATGGTACACATTGAATTTGTCATTAAAATGTCATTGTGCCACTTGAGGTCAAGAAAAGTATACATGACACTGTTATAAAACAACTTGACAGAGTATTAACACTTAATGACATTCAATTTGTACTACTGGGAAAAAAAGTGGTCAGAAAAATATTCATGACACAGTTAATGGCTTCATGACAGCCAATGTCAAAACCAACATGGCAGTTTAATGTAATGTTAACTCATAAAGCTAAGTAGTTTCAATAATTAATAATTAATTAAAAGTTTAATAATTAATCTGCTATGTCATGTTTTTTATGACATATTTATGACAGGTTATGATGTCTTGGTAATGTCAAGTTGTCAACAAAGGCATCTCAAACAAATAATGTCATATTTGCATTAAAAATGTCATAATTGAGCGAGTGACACTTAATGACAGTTGTCATAAACATGCATAAAAACCTCCTTCATATTCATGGCATGTGTCACGTAGCAAATAAGTAGTAAATAAATAGCAAATGTCGTCTCTTTGAAACTACCTACAGATTTAAAAAAAATTCAGTTGGGTAATTACAGGGCCTAACGTAACCCAACTGATGGAAATAAATAATAACTGAACTTGTAACAGTTTGGTTGCAAAGCACAATATTATGGTGAAATTAGATCTCGTGTTTGTTGACTTAAAACCGAATTATTGTTGTATAAGCATGGCAAGCATCATAGCAAATAGGCTAACAAACGTAAGAGTTACCAACAATTAACATTAGCCCTTCATTCATGACAACATGGATACCGTAATCATATCACAGAGCAACCCGGTATCACGCCGAGGCGTGAAATAGACACGCCGGTCCACTCGCGGATGCGTGTCTATTTCACGCTTTGCCTCCTCTAGGCGTGTACATGACACGCGCGCGTCTACGTAGAATACCGGCAGGGGGCGATCGTTTCCTCAACGCCAACAACTCTCCGCGCACCAAAGAGGAAGCGATATATCGCGTTCTCCAGTTCCGGTTAGCAGGATACATATTTTTGTATATAAATACACTTTTTAAATAAAAATATATATATATATTTATTTATTTATTTACATCAGCACAAGATACTCGACAGCCCACACACACACACACACACACACACACACATATAACAACGTTAGGCTACAGCAACGTTAGGATTTCTTCATGAAAGCAGCACTATAATGAACCTTTATTTGTCACATATGGTCACAAGTGAAAGTAACCGGCGAAATTGGCCGGCATCCCGCCCGCACGAACGTGCAACGCGACGACAACGGTATCGCTTCCTCTTTGGTGCGCGGACAGTTGTTGGCGTTGAGGAAACGATCGCCCCCTGCCGGTATTCTACGTAGACGCGCGCGTGTCATGTACACGCCTGGAGGAGGCAAAGCGTGACACCGACACGCATCCGCGAGTGGACCGGCGTGTCTATTTCACGCCTCGGCGTGATATCGGGTTGCACAGAGAGAACATAGTTGCATACCTTTATCTTTTGCTCGTTTCTCCTCTTCTTCTTTTCTTTTTTTCTAAATTGTGCACCTGATGGCTTTGACCTTTTCCTATCCATCCCTGTTTATTTGGCACTCGACAATCAACAGATTTCCCATCCCCCGCCCCCCAACACTGTCACTCACGTTACGAGTCACGGCCAGAAGTCAAGACTAAACCAATTCACCTTGGTGAGGTGAACTCATAATCGTTTTGTATTACTTATTTTTATTAGCCATTTCACACAGAAAAACAAAAATGTGCAGGAACTATAGGCCTGTATTTATAATATTATGAATAAAATGTGCGTTATTTGGAAGAAAGTCGAGTGTGACTGACTTTAGCCCACTAATTTCATTAGAGTATTGCTCTGTTATACAGTGGACCCCCCCCAGTCAGTCACCCAGAGGTGAACTATCCCCTGCCTGCTGCCCCCCCTCCCCTTTCCCCTTCTCACACGGCACCTTCTCAGCACGCAGGGGCGCCAATTTGCCAATTCCCCACACAGTGAAATGATAGATAATAGAAAACCTCTATGTAGAAAACCGCTTCGCGGCGCAGAGGATTTTGTATTTTTTTTTAACTGCTCGTGCCGCCCCCCATGTGACATGAAAAAATGCCGCCCCGGGCGAATGCCCGGTTCGCCCGTGCCTAAAACCGCTACTGATGATAATGTGTTTCCATGCTTGGCTCTGCCATTCTTGTAAAGCACCATTGAATATAGCCTACTCTAAATATTGGATAGTTTGGTGCACATGTTGTGTGTACATTTTTACGTTGGATTTTCTATTTATTGTTATCAAAAATAAATGAATTGTAAAACAAAATTATAAAAAATAAATAAATTATACATATTTTTTTGGCATTCATGAATGAAAGGAATGATTCACCCAAAAATTTAAATTTGCTGATAATTTACTTACCATCAGTCCATCCAAGATGCGCTTCTTGACTTCTCTTCCACGTAACGTGTTCATTTACCAACAAGCTTACGTCATCCCTCTCATGAGCATGCGTGACAGAGATTTTTTGATGCACCCTAAATATGCATTTTGCACCATCAAAAAAATTGAGTACTTTCACTTGCATTGTTTAAAGGAGGAGGCCTGAAATGAAATGCTAAAAATCTTAAATTCTGTTTTGATGAAGAAAGAAACTCAAGATACATCTTGGATGGCCTGATGGTGAGTAAATTTTTGGTTGAACTATTCCTTTAATAATATAAAATAGATATCCACATCTGATTTTTGAATGCTTTTCTCTTACAGTCCGCTCCCACACACAACTCATGTGCGGTCCATCCACTACCACCTTCAGCTCGGAAATGTAACCCCACGCTCCTGAAGACCTCTACATACATACACTAAACCTGCACTCTAAACTAAATATGCACTATAAACCTATTTATCAGCATGCTTTTTTTGCAATATAGGCTTTTATTACATTCTGCAATCTGCAGTCTGGTTTCCGTAAATTAATGTAAAGCCATGCAAATGAATAACCATTTGGATGCAAATGTGACCCATTACATTTTCTGACAATTAAATGTACCTTTATTATAGTTCTCAATGGCCATTTCCTGATAACCATTTTATAATTTATAGATATTAACTGGTAACCAGACAGAATCCAGCTCTGTGTTACAGTATATCACTATCAGTGTTGAAGCCCTACAGATGCAATGTGTGGGAAGACCACCAGTAGGCATGACTACTGGAAATCTTTTTGCCACCATCTAGTGTGCAAGAAACCTCATTACATCTTAAAGTTTGTCCAAGTATGGTAATTCTTTAAATTGTATGTCTAACAGACAAATGCAGTGCAAATGCATCGGTCAAGACACCAATGTTGCCTCTGTAATATTATGGGCGTAGTGTGGTAGGGCCGTATTACAAATAACACCATCCTGAAGAGAGCAGCGATCCCAAGCATAGAGTCTATCATCCTTATTCAGCAGGCACACTTCGCAGGACATGTATCCCAGATGGAAGACATAAGAATATGCTAAATTGGTGCTCTACTCTGAGTTGTTCCAGGAAAAAGTGAAATAGAAACAGACTCCAAAACTGTACAAATACCAAATTACACTTCAATTAACCTCAAAAGGCATTGATACAAAACATTGGAGGTGGTGACTACATACAGTTGGGCAACTTAATCCAGGAAGTAGACTTGAGGACAGAGCTGATCAGGTGTGATCAGGTGTTTGCCTTTAGGGCAAAGAGAGGAAGATGAAAGGGATTGTATGTCTCTCCATTGCTCAAACTGAAATAAAAACTGCCTTTAATGGATTGGTCTGTTCAGCCATCAGCATGCATGCAACAAGACTAAAAAGAGGTCAAACAACCATAACAAAACCCTTCCTTTAATCCTCAGACACAAAGCCAAGAGAGATTGAGACTATTTGGCAGGTATTTCATGAAATACGCCCTTTTTATTCATGTTGTTTTATCACCTTATAAATGATTTATAATGCATTTGTAAATGAGTTACTGGTCATTAATTGACCCCTTTATAAACACTTAACAAACGGAACATTATAATGCAAAGTGTAACCATTTTGATCCATCACAAATCTACTACGTTCCCCTCAATGATTCTGTCCACATTTGTCTTATTTGTTAATTAAGCCAGTGGAGTTAAATCCCTGTTTATTAACAGGACAAATGAATAAATGAATGCCATCAAATGAACAAATATTTAACAAAAACATATAT
The DNA here is from genome assembly GCA_032164185.1 of Moxostoma hubbsi. Classification (NCBI taxonomy): domain Eukaryota; kingdom Metazoa; phylum Chordata; class Actinopteri; order Cypriniformes; family Catostomidae; genus Moxostoma; species Moxostoma hubbsi. The sequence goes on from JAVLUX010000043.1 coordinate 22,144,988, forward strand.
AAAAATATATATTTTTGTACACCTACACATGCAAACACATCAGTATAAATTACTCAACATAAATTCAGCAAAGGATTTTAAAAATGGTACATACTTGTCAATCATGAATACATTATCAACACATAAAATGAATATTTTTCTATGTATAATTTTACACCAAAATTGAGCAATAAAAAATCCTTTTACAACAACTCCATTCAAAGGCATACTCATTGGTCAGATGAAGGATTGCAAACTATTTGCAGATAACGGAATCAGGTTAAAAAAAATGGCAATTGCAGCATAAAAACAAGCATCTTCTGTTAGGCTGGATTGTTGGTCCACATTCAACTTCTGCATGTTTGATATTGCTGATGGTCTTTTTTTAAATAATTCTAGTAACCCATAAGTATTGAGTCAACTGTTACCATATAAGTATGAAGGAATTACTAATGATCTGGATAATTATTCTAAAGTGAGGGTCATGGTAACACATTATTATTTAATGGGATCTTACTGTTTCCTTCATTGGGAGATAAAGGTAATCTGGACCATTATTCTAAAGTGAAAACACATAATAAACCATAAATAGGAACTGAGGGGTTACTTGTCAGTTATTAACAAATACGCAAGTGATTGTTCCTACATTTTATTCATTTAATCAAACAGAGTTAACAAACATTCACAGACATTCAAAAAACAATTTCTGGCATTGAATTATGAATCATTGAAATAAAATATCTTCATTTATGTTCCGAAGATGAACGTGAGTCTTACAGATGTGCAATGACACAAGGGTGAGTAATTAATGACAGAATTTTCAATTTTGGGTGAACTATCCCTTTAGATTGAGATTGATACAGTGTTTTTGAAAGATAGTGTGAATGTGTAAGGTTAAGTTGCACCTTCTGAAATGTACATGAGCTTGCATGCATGTGAATTAATTTTTATTTGTTAATTTTTATTCACTAGATGTCTGATGATCACAGCTCAATTCTTGATGTGCCAGTGGGGGATTGTGATAGTTGAAGATGGGACGACTCTTAAGCCCCTCAACTCTCTGCATTCGTCTCCCTCTTCGATTGGAATAGTAATAGAGGGAAAATTAGTGATGGACAATCTACATGACCTTCCTGAAGCAATGTGCCTTCTGTTCGGACTTATTTATGCATTACACCTGAGTTACCCAAAGTCGCTGAGATACACTTTTGACTTCATTCAGCGCATTCTACTTTCCTTGGGGCAGAAAGACCTGCAGCCTAAAACACACGTTGGCAAACCAGCTGTTTGGTTAAAATGGAGAAATTACTTTGCGCACTTTTAATAGCTGGACATTTACATTGCATATGGTCTATGCTCTCACCTGAATCTGTCTTTTTTCTTTTAAAGAATTGTCCTATGTCCATGTCTATGTCCAAGCCAGATATCAGCATTAATCCTGCCTCTAATTTGAAGAAACATATCGAAAATTTTATAGTTCCGATTACTAGATTCTGTGTCTCTATGATGTAGCCTGTAATTTAACTATCTATTACTGAGATTATTGGGTTGATGTGAGAGATTAATGCAATGTTATCAATAGGGCTGGGCAAAAAAAAAAATGATCTAGATGTTTATCTGAAAAAAAGAGAAATGTCCTCGATCAAACTTTTGAATATATTTTTTATATTTAGCCTATGTTCTACATCTAGAACAGGAGTGTTCAGTACATCAGTTGCAATAGCAAGAGCATCACAGGTTGGTTGATCTAGATAATATATAAAAGATTGACTTTTTATTTCCTGACGTCTATCACTGCGTGTTGTTTGACTGATAGGCGGCTAATGTTTGAGCGCTAATACGGGTTCACGACTGAATGATCAAATACACTTTATAATTCCACCAGTGCCCGTCTTGATGAAGCATTAATGTAAACACAGTCGTTTATGTCTAAAGTGAATTAAGAGAGGGACAAAAAGTGTATTTGCATCAAAATGTTGAACTTGAAGTGTACATGTAACCGAATTGAGCACTGTCTAGTAAGTCATATAGAGGATATTAATCAAACAACATTGACTAGAAAATGAGAAAACCACTCACTCCTTTTGGCTGAATAACTTGAGTAACTTTAAAAGTATTAATGTAATAGAATAAAACAGTGACATTTTTAATAGTAATTTGTTTTTTTTAAAAATTGTTTGTTTTTTAATAATACTGACCCCTGATGTAGAGATTGTGTTAATTTGTATACTAAATTACCAGGAAAGTAGAGATGATAAAATAATTTATAATTATGATTAGCCTTTATAAAGATAGAAAAGTATCAACATTTGGAGAGCAGTACTTCAGCAATACATACATTTCACCCGTCACAAACAAAAATGAGAACACACATATTTCTTGGCTTAAAAGATACAAGAACTAAATGATTGTGGAACATTGTGTCTCAAAAGGAGGATAATGTGGCCCCCCATGTGCTACTTAAAGACATAATTCACACAACAATTAAAGTTCTCTTATCATTTACTCACCAACATGACATCCATCTATGACTTTCTTCAGAACACAAATTAAGATTTTTAGAAGAATATTTCAGCTCTGTAGGTCCATGCAGTGTAAGTGAATGGAGACCAGAACTTTGAAGCTAGAAAAAGCACATAAAATCAGCATAAAAGTAATACAACTCCAGTGGTTAAATCCATGACATCAGAATTGATATTATAAGTGTGGGTGAGAAACAGATCAGTATTTAAATCCTTTTTTGCTAGAAATTCTTCTCTCTGCCCAGTAGGGGGGCGATACGCATGAAGAATGCTAATCACCAAAAACACAAGAAGAAAGTGAAATTTAATGTGGAGATTCATTGAGCAGGGAGGAGAATTAATAGTAAAAAAGGAATTAAATATTGATCTGTTTCTCACCACATCTATCATATTGCCTCTGAAAATCTTAATTTGTATCCTGCAGAAGAAAGCAAGTCAAACACATCCAGGATGGCATGAGGGTGAGTAAATAATGAGAGAATTTTCATTTTTGGGTGAACTATTCCTTTTTAAGCGTGATGTAGCCCCTGTACCATGCCTGCTAAGTGTTACTGCCTGCTACGATGTGCCAAGTGATCCTGCTTATTTAAAAATGTTTTGCATTCCTTGCATTGCTTTAACATGTTTTATGCACAATAATAACACTCTGTAGGCATTAAGGAAATTGAGACCCTACACATAAACTGATTTTAAAGTAATTGTTTCATACATTATGATTTAAAATGGTGATCAGTGTATTGAAAATAACATTTTAATCTTTTAATTTCTGTTATCATGTCTCCCTTTTATTTTTTGGAATCAGATTAATGTAGTTTATCATAGATAAGTGATGTATTTTAAAACTTGGCATACAGTGTTCATTATAATGGGGCATAGGTTTTGCAACTCGGTACTCAATACGCACTACTCATGAGTACTTTTAAATGAGCTACTCTTTTACTCTTACTTGAGTAGTTTTTAGGGCAGCTACTTTTACTCTACTCATACTACATTTTTTGGGAAGTAACAGTACATTTACTTGAGTATTATTTTTCAGACCTCTTTCCACCCATGACGATTACTACATGTTTTAAAAGTCTTATCTTTTAACAAAGTAAAATATTAAAATAATGTGTCTAAAGGACAAGTGTGTTGATCTCCACAAGACTTCAACAGAAAACAGAAAATGGAGAGAAAACCAGCGTTCTGCATGAGGCCGATTCCACATGTGACTTCCGCACTACACAGCCCACTCTGTAAACACGTACAATTTTTATTGAATTAATTTGACATGTTTCATCCTTTGCCAATGTTCCGGATGAACAGAACAGAATGTATGTTGACGTTTACCACATGCAGGCTGATCGACAGGAGGGTGGAGCAAAATCGCTCTCGCTCTTCTTTCAGTTTCAGCACAAGCATTGAATATGGCGAGCCCTGATTGGATCAGAAGCTTGATGAACCAGACACTCATTCTTTTTTTTTCATTGGATCCATTAAGTTTCTCAGGAAAAACCTACAGTATCTATGAATAAAAAAAGAATTGTAAAAATGTTTTTTTGTGTATATTCATGTGTGTATTCGTTAATTAATAATGCATTACCATGAGACTCACTTTAAAATAATTAGTTATTCCTTCATGTTTATTTGGTAACACTTGACTCATTACTTATGGTTATACCAAAATTATTTTAAAAGGACCTCCAGCTAATTCAAACCTGCTGAAGTTAAGACGAGATATCACAGGTTCCATCTGAAAGCTGACTATGATACTCTAGCAGACACTGTAGCCATGATCTAGAGAGCTGTTAGGTTCATAAATGAATTCCAGCAAAGAACACACGTAAGGTGCATGTTTCTCTGAAGGCACATTTCATGATCTTATTCGTAATAAAAACACAATTATTCACATTTTAAACACATGTTAATTTTTTGATTAATTAATTAGTAGTTATTTTAAATTAGGCATAGTTAGTTGTTAGTTCTCAATGAGGCAGATCAAAGTCAGTAATTATTGATTACCTAACAATGAACTACCTCAGTCATCAGTTCACTATTACTTACTGATTTGTTAATCATGTTTCCATATTAGCTAATAGTAGTTACTAAATGTAGTAATACTCATTAATCCTGCATTAATTCCTGCATAGTTACAGATTAATCACGAACCATTATTATAAAATGTTACCTTCTGATTCTGATAATATAATACTATTTTGCTTGTTGTAATAATGTAACTTGTAAAATAATTAAATGTGAGAAGCTTTCGGAAATGGCACTGTTTGTCATAACTAGCTGATGTTCGCCTTTGGCTAGTTGTTACTGTTGGTCTTATTTAAACCTATATAGTGATTGGTTGGGAAAATCCCTTACGAAATTAACCAGTTACTATGGTTTTACTATAGTAATATTGTTTTGATTATGACTGTAGCAACCATGTTTTTGTTGCAGAAACCATTTGACACAGTTAATCGTGGTTTTGCTACTCTACTACACATAGTATCCATGTAGGAACCATGGTTTTACTATAGTTAAGCTATATTTTAGTAACCCTAACTGTATCCATGGTTAAATGGGTGTTTACATAGGTTTTACTTCAAATACTATGGTTAAACTGTATAGTTACTGTGGTAAAAGCATGGTTAATTTTCATAAGGTATTCTATGCATGCTTAATAACTCACAAAATCAATTAATTTGAGTTAAAGTTAAAAATGTGAGTGGATTATTCATCCACTATGTTATTCAGACAGAGTTGTGCTATTTTGAGGAAATGTTTATCAAGGAATGTAAATAACAAGAAAGACAAAGTAGTACCATAACTTGAGTGAGGCAAGGTTTGCATCAAAAGCTTGTTCTGTCATACACAACACATGTTAAGCCTAAAGACCAAGGTTTGTTTTTCTTGGTTAGTCAGAGCAGTGGCTGGCTTGTTTAGGACTAGGCTAATATACAGCCTCAATTTGCCATTATTAATTTCAGTTAAAACATTATTACAGGATGGAATGTCCCAGAATCCAGTATACAAAAACTGCAGGAGGAAAAGGAAATGTTCAAAGTAAAATGAAGCAGTGAATAAGCTATAGTTCAACCAAAAATGTGTTGTTCCATTTTATTTTACATGGATAGATTCCACTCAAGGGGGATGTTAGGATTTCATGACCAGGTGAATAGACCCATACTTTCCACAATGTCACCACTTACATCACAGATGGAAGTAGTGGCAAAAAGACTGGAGTGAACAGTTAACCCAACGTGTAGTTAAGCTGATCCAACAGCCCTAAAAAAGTCAGCTGTCACTTTTAAAATGTCTGGTTAGAATAAATCTGGGCCATCCTCACACGGAAAAAGGGATCCGGCAATCTTGTTTAGTCAGAAAGAGTAAGTTCCCTATCAAAAAGCTACATTTTGATGCTGCGCTGATTTAGCGCTTTAGGAACAACTTTAGGTGTGACCAGCTGTGAATATGTGTGCAACACATCAATAAAATTGACCAGAATTTATAGCCTCTGCCGGTGACATCATTGGATGCACCTGTAGCAGGTCTATAAATAGATGAGTCACAGGTGCATCGTCAGATCTTTTGTCTTCAAATCATTCTGTATATGTTGTGCTTCTTGACTGTCAGAACTTTCTACTTTCCTCAGTTAAGAGTTAGAATTGTTAGGCAGTGCGCAGAAACCTTTCTCTTTTTCTTTTCTTTAAAAAAAAAAAAAAGAAGAAGAAAAAGAATGACTGATAAACAAAGCAAGCGGTTTATGTTCCCATGTTTACGCTCTATGGCTGAAACGGACACACTAACATTTTGCTGGAAACCTCTAACTCCCGAAACACCAGAGGCGGCAGGAATGGAGAGGTTTCGTGGGGGTATCGGGAAGGTACAGGTGAATGCTACCTGTTGCATCCCACAGCTCTGCGGTGCAACATAAATGTATATGGAATTTTTGTGAAAAAGCAGCGTGATCATACAGTAACATCACATGAACATTCATTTATTTTTTATGATAAATACGTCATAGGATGAACCTCCAAATCACTCTGCTATGGAAAAATGTATGCTACTTATTTATTTAATGATATACATCTAATCAAGTTTATGGATTGCTTCAATATTGCACAATTCTGAAAAATGTATTATTTGTAGATTGATGTGTCCTGCTGCTAATGAGTGATGACCAGATGAGAAGCTATTTGCGTTCCTATGGAGACAGGCTGACAGTGATGGGGTTTTGTAGGAAGCAAGAGAGCGAGCTCACCTAAAGGAAGTCAAAGTTGTTTGAACGCCTCAAGACTAAATTGAACAAAAGACAAAAAAACGAATCACACAGAAATGAATGCTGATAGTCAAAAGACGAGTAAAACAAATACTCAACGAACCTAAAGAAAACTGGTGATTGAATGGATGCTCTATGATTATGATGGAGAAGGATTTGTTCGAATGAGAGCCAAAAAAGGAGGGGGAACAAGGAAGTTGGCTGTGCCAGAAGACTGGGGAAAAAAAGAACTGATGGATGAGGCAATTCGTTTGTTTTTGCCAAATGGAAAAAAAAAATTCTCATGGCAGAATTTCTGAGTTTGAAGTGGATCTCACAAATGACCAGGAAGGGTCATTAGATGACAACAGTACAGTGGAGAAATTATATGCAATGATGCGGTTCTACCTTACAAAAAAAAAAAAAAGATGGGGGAGGATACTTAGACTCAGACACAATGGAGGATTCACAAGAATACAATCACAGTTCTGCCACTTCTTCCAGCAATCTAAATAGTTACACAACTGGTGATTAATTTCATCTTCAGATGCCTTGGCATTTTGTTGGCAAGCACTAGTTTAACTCAGGCATTGATGATCACTTACTGGTTTATTCTACAGAGCACCTGAATGTTAACTTCCACAGTTCTTTAATAACCTCACCAGATTCATTGGATGTAAGCAAAGTAGTGACAATATTCACCAGAGATGTCACTGAGAAGGAAAAGAAAAACTTAGAGGACACTTTGTCTTTGAGCCCAGATCCCTATGTGCCAAATAAAAAAAATTTTGTTGTTCATCGGGGACAGATATTTCCAGTACTCTTGGGACACTTCCTTTATGAAATCCTTGTGTATACACAGTGTGATGTTAAAGTGAAGCTGCTTCTGCCAAATGGGCAGTATGAGATGGGTGAAGACACAGGTGGTGTTCTCAGTGATTGCCTGAATTTTGGCATGAATTCCATGAGCAGTGCACTCTAGGCAACAACTTTAAAGTAACCTTTCTCCGGCATGATTTTGGGAAGGGAAAATGGGAAAGTGTTGGCTGAATAATTTATTTTGGCTGGCAGAAAGAGAAACTTGTAAAACTTGCACCTGTAATTCTAGAGCAAGCAATACAAGTAATACAACTTTGTGAAGTAAGTCTCAGAAAATTAATGTGCTGTCTTAAAGCTGAAGAACAAACTTCAAAAGTGCAGGCCAGGAGGAATTACTGGATATCTTAGACATCTACAGCTGAAGAAGACTTCCAACGGCAGATAACTTAGAACAGATTTAGCAAGAACTGGCACACTGACTCTTTTTCAGGAGCCTGCTAATGTTCTTGAACAATGGGCAAGCATTCTTGCACCTCTCAGAAAGGACCTAGAAGATATCGAATTTGTGTATGGAACATTAAATGGTACACTGTGTGGAAAATTGTGAGATCTCTAAAATTCCCAGAAACAATGAATGCATAGAAAAAGGAAATTCCAAAGCATATCTCAGGGAGTGTGATATTTCATTGGCAAATCTATAACAATTGATTTCACAGACCTTAAAGGGTTTGACAGAAGACCTGTGGTGCATACACGTGGCTGTTTTCTCATGCAGATCTGAAATAAACAAAATTCTCGAAAGCAATGTCTGGGTCATGAACATATGTGATTATTGATTCATTTTCTAAATTATCAGAAATGATTTATGACCAGCTTATCTGTGAACTCTATTTCATGGTACATTCTTCATACATATACAGTACATTGTCACGTTTGAATGTGTTTTTGTTCATGTTTTGTGTTCATGCCTTTTATTTTTAAAGTTTAGATTCACGTGATATCCTCTTTTCCTCCATGTTCACGTGTCTTGTTTTCTTTGGTTTATTGCCTTATTAACTCGTTATCGGTTGTGTCATTTGTATGTACTTAAGCCCTCATGTTTGCCATTGTCTTTTGTCAAGTATTGTGTTGGTGTAATGTTGTCCAAGTCCAAGTCTGTCTGTTTTGGATTCACGTAAATAAACTTGATTTTTGTAAATAAACTGCACTTGGGTTCTTCGTCCTGCGCATGCTTGCTCTGCCTACACAGCATCATTACAGAATACTTGACCTAAAATTAACCCAGCAGTTCAGCTACTGTGTTTACATTGGGGGAATCGTCCCTTCGAGGACCACATGGCTGAGTTTTGTGGACTGTGCCACGTGGTGGACTTTAATAATATTGCCCTCAAAAACTGTTTTCTTGTTGGCTTAAATGAGCCTCTATGCTCCATGTTGCCTGGAGGGAAAATTTTATGGACTTTATCAACTCGGCACTCCCAAATATGCTGCCACATCTGAGACGCCTGCCACAGTCCACGAGCAAGCCTCATCCATTCCAGAGCCAGCGCTGCAAGCCTCGTCATGCCATGTTACCATGCCTGCCATGCCTAGTCAAGCAGCCCCACCTTGTCAAGTCGCATCATGCCAAGCTCCAGGCTATGCTCCACTCCCTGTCTTGCCAGGCCATGCCTCAAAGACCCAACCCCCCCCAGCTCCCTATTGAACTATAGGTAGTTTTGTTTATGTTTTGGCATTGGGAGCCACCCCTTGGGGGGTATGTGTTTTTGTTCATGTTTTGTGTTCATGTCTTTTATTTTGAAAGTTTAGTTCCTGTTTCATGTCATGTGGTTTCCTGTTTCCCTCCATGTTCATATGTCTGGTTTTAATTGGTTTATTGTCTTATAAACTTGTTATCAGTCGTGTCATTGGTTCATGTTGAAGTAATCTATAGTTATATTTTATTTGTTCAGTTTGGTTTTCATGTTACCCTTGTCCATGTATTCAAGCCCTCATGTTTGCCATTTTCGTTTGACAGGAACTGTGTTGATGTAATGTTGTCAAGTAACTTATGTTTGTTTTGGATTCACGTTTTTGTAAATAAACTGCACTTGGGTTCTCACAATCATCTTGCCATCATCTTCGTCCTGCTCATGCTTGCTCTGCCTATTCAGCATTGTTACATACATACTGTATAATGCACATGCATAAGTAAAGTAAATATAATAACTATAGTAACATTAAAGTAAATAACTTTAATGTTTCCACTTCCTTATTGCAGGGAGGAGCATAATGAAAGTACAACCATGTTTTAGTTCTTTTTTTAACTACTTTCATAAGTCCCTAAACCTTCAGTGCAACAGTATACACTCATATTAAGCCATACTGTATTTTTGTGTTAGCCAGTTTAAACTCTTCAGTCAGAGATGACTTTGAATTTTTTATGCTCTTATTTCAACCATATGTGCTTGTATACAACTGGGTGTTATGTTAATTGTTAACCTTTAGTCACATCCTGTATGTTTTAATACTTGAATAGTTTAAATAGTTTTACTGTAGTCTCTTTTTATACTGCCTTTGTCTTTTTACCACTGAAAGAAAGTTCGCCAAATCACAAGTAGTACAATGTGAAAGTGGAGATTTATATTAAAATAGGACTAAAATATTTATCTGTTTCTCACCCACACCCATCATATTTTTTTCTGAAGATACACTGGCAGTCAAAAGTTGAATAATGTACAGATTTTGCTGTTTTGGAAGGAAATTGGTACTTTAATTCACCAAAGTGGCACTCAACCTATCACAATGTATAGTCAGGACATTACTGATGTAAAAAACAGCACCATCACTATTTGAATTTTTTTTTTTTATCAAATCTAGACAGACCCCATTTCCAGCAGCTTATCCTTGAGTAATCATGCTAAATTGCTGATTTGATACTAGAAAATCACTTATCATTATATTAAACAGACATCTATTCTAAACTGAAATCTATTTGGTTCATTAAATGAATCTTAACATTGTCTTTGTGTTTGTTTTTGAGTTGCCACAGTGTGCAATAGACTGGCATGTCTTAAGGTCAATGTTAGGTCAAAAATGGCAAAAAAGAAATAGCTTTCTCTAGAAACTCATCAGTCAATCATTGTTTTGAGGAATGAAGGCTGTACAATGCTTGAAATTGCCAAAAAACTGAAGATTTCATACAAAGGTGTACACTACAGTCTTCAAAGACAAAGCACAACTGGCTCTATCAAGGACAGAAAGAGATGTGGAAGGCCAGATGTACAACTAAACAAGAGGATAAGTACATCAGAGTCTCTAGTTTGAGAAATAGACGTCTCACATGTCCTCCGCTGACAGCTTCATTGAATTCTACCTGCTCAACACCAGTTTCATGTACAACAGTAAAGAGAAGACTCAGGGGTGCAGGACTTATGGGAAGAATTGGAAAGAAAAAGCCACTTTTAAAACAGAAAAACAAAAATAAAAGGTTAGAGTGGGGAAAGAAACACAGATATTGGAGAACAGATAATTGGAAAAGAGTGTTATGGATCTTAACCCCATTGAGCTTTTGTGGAGTCAGCTAGACTGTAAGGTACATGAGAAGTGCCCGACAAGACGAGAACACTTTGAAGTAGTTTAAGTTTATTTTTAAACTTTTCTTTTTTTCTTTTTTTTTCAAAATTTTAATAGTAATTTTTATTGCTGTAAAAGTTATTAATGTCCTGATTATACATTGTGATCAGCTGAATGTCACTTTGGTGAATAAAAGTACCAATTTCTTTCCATAAGATCAAAATATATACATTATTCCAAACTTCTGGACGCCTGTGTAGATATTTAACCACTGGAGTTGGACTACTTTTATGCTGCCTTTGTAGCTTAAAGATTTCACTTGCATTGTATGGACCTACAGAACTGAGATATTCTTCTTAATATCTTAATTTGTGCTCCACTGAAGAAAGAAAGCATACACATCAGGGATGGCATGAGGGTGAGTAAATGATGAGAGAAGTTTCATTTTTGGTTAAACTATCTTTTTAATGTTTGACAAACCACTATGCACAAAGTAGTTTACATGACAGCCTGCATATGTGGTGTCAGTGTTATTTTGTTGCATTGATGCAGTGGCCACCAGACATGGTCATAGTTTAGTTTATCAGTTAGTTTATCAGTTAGATACGTTCAGAAATTCGTAATATTACAAGCTCATCTGATAATTCCTAATACATGTACCGATAATACACAAGCATGCAGTTAAAAAATATTGTTCACTTCAATTGTTCCACTTGTCTATTACAGGCATGAACATTTGAATGTACAACAGCCATTTTTTATTATTTCTAAATTGTATTTTGTTAATTAATTTTTTAATGATGAATGAGTGATAATTAATGAGTTTTTAAAAATATCGTCAAACTTTTGGTTCAAACTAGTATTTACATTTGCATTAAGCCTCATGAGTTGTTTATGTTAACCTTTAAACTCTTCAGTCAGTGATGGCTTTGAAATGATTTAACAATTTCCCACATCATCTTGATGTGATTTTATATGACTGGGTATTTTGTTCATTGTTAACCCTTAGTATATGCTGTACTTTAGGTTAAACAGTTTTATAGTTGAAAAAAAAAAAAGATTTACTGTAGTTGAATATGTCTTTGTATTTTGTACCAGTTAAAGTGTCACCAATGTTATTTTTGTGCATTGAAGGTTGAGTGAACAACACAATCCATTAAATAATGCTCATTACAGTTTGTAACAGTCCTCCTGTAATTTTCTATCATATTCCCCTTTTTGCAGCTGAAAGTCTCCTTTACTATGTAAAAATAATAAATGTAATATGAACTACAAAGTACTAGGTTGATAGCTCCTGATACAATTGAGAAAACCATAAGTAATATTTAAATTTAATCGTCTCCAGGAGAGGTTACATTATTTGGAGATACCCCAGGTATTAAACATGTTCATGTACCATGGTAGTTACTTGTACTCCAGGTTTTAATTTGATTTAAAAAAGAAAGAAAAGAAAACGTCTCAGTTAATGTTGTAACCTCAGTTCCCTGATGGAGGGAACAAGACGTTGTGTCAATGAAGTGACACTAGGGGTCAATCTTGAGAGCTCGAAACACCTTCAGATCTTTGAGAAAAGGCCAATGAGATGTTCTCTTCACTGACAGAAAACGCTTGCAGGCCCCCTCCAACGCTTGATGGAAGTGAGTGCAGTCAGGAGGGCAGTCTTCAGAGAGACGGACTTACCTTAAACCACGTTGTGGTGTGCTGCTAAGCAGCAACATAAACCTTGAGAGTGGAGGGGGACAGCTGCCCATCCAACTTCTCTTGCAGGAAGGAAAGCACTGACCCGACTGCATGGCTCTGGGGGTCTTCACTCCGGGAATAACACCACGTAGCGAAGATACGCCACTTCAGGGAGTAGAGCTGCCTTGTAAAAGGGGCTCTGGCCTGAGTGATCGTGTTAACCACAGCGAGTGTCAGACCAGTTAGGTCCGCTGCGTCCCATCCAGGGACCACACATGGAGATTCCAGAGGTCTGGGCATGGGTGCCAGAGGGTGCCCTGTCCCTGAGAAAGAAGGTCCTCCCTCAGGGGAATTTGCCAGTGAGGAGCTATTGCGAGGAGTGTGAGGTTTGGGAACCAGATCTGAGTGGGTCAGTTCTGAGCCACGAGGGTGACCTGCTCCTCATCCTCTCTGACCTTGCACAGAACCTGTGCAAGTAGGCTCACTGGGGGGAATGCATATTTGCACAGCCCTTGGGGCCAGCTGTGTGCCAGCGCATCTGTGCCGAGGGGAGCTCCTGTCAAGGCATACCAGAGTGGGCACTGGGAGGATTCCTGGGTGGCGAACAGGTCTACCTGTGCCTTGCCAAATCGACTCCAAATCAGCTGGACTGCCTGAGGGTGGAGTCTCCACTCTCCCCTAAGCGTTACCTGCCATGACAGAGCATCTGTGCCTTGGCGGTTTATGTAGGCCACTGTCGAGGTGTTGTTCTTCCGGAACAATACATGCTTGCCCTGAATCAACGGGCATAGCCTCTGCAGGGCGAGCAGTACCGGCAGCAGCTCAAGGCAGTTGATGTGCCAATGCATGTGAGGTCCTGTCCAGGTGGCAGTAGCTGCGACCTTCGAACGCGAACCATAGGAAGGTAAAATCGAGACGTGAAACTATGCGTCCTTCAGTTCTACCGCCGTGAACAAATCTTAATGCTGGATGCACGAAAAAATGTGCTTGTGACAGCATCTTGAATGGGAATCTGTGCAAAGCAGGACTCGCAGGTCCAGGATTGGCCGCAACCCACAGCCCTTCTTGGGAACAATGAAGTAAGGGCTATAAAAGCCACTCTTCATCTCGGCTGGAGGAATAGGCTCTATCGCGTCCTTCTGTAAAAGGACGGCGATCTCTGTCTGCAGAAAGACGGCACTCTCGTTCTTCACTGATGTGAAGAGAATGACGTGGAACCGGGACAGGCGCCTGGCAAAATTTAATCGCATAGCCGAGTCAGACCATTCTGGTCAGCCAGCACGATGGGTTGGGAAGTGATAACCATGTGCCCAAACTCCAGGCAAGGGGCACAAAGGGAAGGATCGCATCCAACGTTCCTGGGGGTGGGGCAAGCAGGGAGAGCCATATTGGGGAACGGGCCTCAGCCCGAGGCGGGAGCACTGAGGAGACCCTCCATTGGCACGTGGGGAATTACCCGGCGGGACCGTACCCAGAGAAGCCTGTGAAACGTCTCCAGCATCAACCACGTCGGCATCGTACCCGTAGGTAGGAGGGCCGGGAAGGGGGATGGTTGAAGAGGTGCTCCCTCGGAAGAAGGAGAGCCACGCTCGTAAAGTGTCCATGGTCATGTTCTCGCAGTGAGAACATTAACCACCCATGAACGCTTCCTCAATGTGACATTGGCCCAAACATGTGAGGCAGTGTTCGTGACCGTCAGAGGCGGAGAGTTAATGACCACATTCAGGAACTGCACAGAGACGGATCGGCATCTTTAAAAAGAAGGGTCTTTAAAAAGACGTTCAAAATCACTGTGCACACTCTTTGAGAGAAAATTAACTCTTTCAAAGTGCTGTCGAAGCGCCCAGGGGTGTAGTGGAGAGAGACCGCTGGAAAGCACCGTAGATCCAACAACAACGCTCTGAGAGAGAAGGTGAATGAATGAGCAGACGACTTCAGCTTGCTGTAGTGCGACCGCTCGGCTCTGAAGAAAAAATCTGAATGAACTTGCCTTCTGGCCTCCCTTTTATACCCGTATGTCAGGGGGAGTGGCATGCAAATTCAACTCGCCAGTTCTCATTGGCCTTTTCTCAAAGATCTGAAGGTGTTTCGGGCTCTCAAGATCGACCCCTAGTGTCACTTCATTGACACAACGTAGAGTGAGTGACAGAAGGCGAACAGAGCAATATTGGACATTTATTAATTTAAATACTGAAAGAACAGACTTATTCCATTTCAAGTTTTATTACAGGCATAATTCAAACTACAGTCCAAACTATTTCTTGTCTATTCTGTTTCTTGTCTATTCATCCTAGATATGGATCTCATGCCCTGCAAGCTCTTCTGTATGTTGTCATTGTAATACAAAAAAAGGAAAAGCCCTTCACTGATCAGAATGATTATAAATCTGAGTGAGTGATTGAACTATAAGGAAAACAAGAGCTCTCTGATCAAATCATTTCTGTTATTGTTTTTTTTTATAAATAAAAGGGAAGAGTAAAAATTGTGCAGATTTTCCTCATTTTATTTTCATACTTCAATGCAATAACTCATACTTTCAAGATACAACGTAGAAACAGCTATGGAGTTATATCTGATCATTGACAAAACTACTAAAAACAAGCAGAACACAAATAACAAAATATACACTCAAGCCAGCATGCCAGAATCCTTGGTTTTGATCATGTAGAGGAACATGAAGATGGTATAGAACCAGTTATTTCTGCCCTGTGAAAACAAAAAGCATCAGTCACATTAAAGGGACTCTTCATCCAATATGAAAATTGTATCATTGTTTACCTGCTCTCATGTTGCTCCAACACTTTATGATTTTCTTTCTAGTGTGAAACACAAACTGAGATGTTAGGTCGCATGAAAGTGTCAGCCTCTATTCACTTTCATTGTTTGAAAAAATCAAAAATCACCTTTTTGCACCTTTAACTAAAGTTAAGTAAACTCATTCTCAAATAATCTGCTGTAGCAGGTTAAAAAGTCAAATTTACAGTGAAAAAGGAGTTACATTTTGGTCTGTTCACACATAAAACCAATTGGATCAATCCAGAAATCATTTATAACAATGGAGTAGTTTGGATTACTTTTCTGCTGATTTAATGTGTTTTTAAGCTTCAAAGTTTTGCTACCCATTCACTTTTACTGTATGGACCTGCAGAGCTGAGATCTTCTCCTAAATATATTTGTGTTCAGCAGAAGAAAGAAAGTCACACACATCTGGGATGGCATGAGGGCGGGTTAATAATGAGAAAATCTTCTTTTTTAGCCAAACTATTCTTTTAATAGCGGGTTGCACTACAGCAAAGTATTCCATATACACAAAAGGTCATTGTGTGTTTAAATAGCAGTATCTTTTCTCCTGGGCATTAATGGTGGAAATGCTCAAAGCTTTTATGCAGTAAATTCAACTGAGGTTTTCAACTGTACAGTGTGACAAATAGCCCTGTTTTCCAATTTATATCAGTAATATGACATTCATATGTTGCAAATTTGGGGGGAACTTTCAGCTGAGTGTGATGGAAGGTCTGAGTATCCTCCTTCATTCCAGTGGAAGGAGCACATGCTGCCACTGTGGGCAAATTGTGCAAAACAAGAGAACACTGATTCGACTTCAGATGTTGAGAACACTGATTCTAAACTTCCCTATTTTGAATAGGAATTCAAAATAATAGTTCAATTAGTTCCTAAATAAATATGTTTCAAGCCAATTTACAAAAAAAAAAAAAAGTGAAATATGAATTCTGTTCACCCTTGATTATCTCTACATGTATCCAAACACTGCACACTGTGTCATTGAGGATGGGGATTGCAGAGCCTTTGACCAGAGCAGCTTGTTTGAGACTCAAGACATAAAGGTGCATTTCAAACAAACAGTCAAATATTTTTGCCAATAAAGAATATTACCTCCAATCTTGAGCTCGAAGCAGCCCATGAGTGGACTGTTGACTGATTCCATATCTCTCACCAGATGAACAAGAAAAGAGCCATTTATCCACTGGAATGGGTATGATCAGTAGAAAGTGTAAACTTTTTTTATCTTAAAACGAAATCTACAAAATTTTAACGTACATCCAAAATACCAGTCGCAGACATAAAAACATCAAAATCACATTTCTTAGTAATGTTATTATTATATTTTAAGCATAGTAAAAAGCATGTATAAAAGATGAAGACAAAATAAATGACACAATATGATTTTAAACCTTAATATGAATTTTATCCTGACATTCAGCAACATGTCTGAAGCCCTGTACAGTGTTGTCTTCATGGACAGTTGGTGCTTGTGAACAGCAGGTCAGTTGGTTCTGAAACTTCCTCAGACTCTGTGCATTATCTCCCACTGAATGACTGCATTTTCAGAATGTTTGAAGATGTTGACTCTAGACTTCTTAAAAGGAATGACTCCTTTTCAGCACAAGACCTTAACCCAGTTGACTGCTGTGGCTTTTCTCCTTTTTAGAACCTAAAAACCTCTCTTTATATAGCCCTAATAACCTCCAGGGGAACTAAAGAAGGCAGACAGTGATGTGCAGTAATGTGCACTGAGGATGATGCCCTCCACTGCTCCAAGTTTATTTGGGTTGTGAGAGGAACTTGGAGGGGAAGGGCTGCAGTTTAACACCTACACACACATATATTCATTTCACATGAGGAAAATAATATTAATTAGGAACCTAATTTAAATATTTTGGCATTCTGAAACACTAAAGACAATATATTCAATGCAGTTTAAATAGCCTACATTGAATATAGTGTAGATTAAGTTGATATGGTGACTCTAGTTCTCCAAGTCCAGTTCATGAAGGACCTATTCACAAAGTCTGAGGTAAAGATTCATAATTTCGTAAATATCCTCTTACATGGCAAGGTTACGTTCAGCCATCAGTTCTACACAACTGAAAGACATCCTTATCACAAGGGTAGTCTTTAAATAAACTCTCCTCTTTGCAAGTATTCAGTTTGGTTTGATCAACTGGATGCAAGATATTCTGCACTCCATAAAAACTGGGCAAACATTATTGAAGGTCGACCACTGGGCACACGTGGGATGTGAGTTGGCTTATTCTGTGGCAATTCCAGGTATTGACTGTTTCATCAAACAACTCCTAAAAGAAAGCAATTCACACATTGTAAAAACAAAAGAAATTCCTATTTTAAAGAATTTTTTTTGTATATAAAATCTAAGTTCAATATTCTCCATAATTATGATGGGGAACAAAATTTGTCACCTGTATAAAATGCTGGAAGCAAAACTGAATGAGAGATTTGTCAATAAAACTGTCAACAAAGTGTCCGTCTTCTATTAGTTGTTCAAAATGATCCATCCAAATCTATATGCACTAGCATCTCAAAGTGGCCCACCGTTGTACGATTATTTGGTTCCCAGTGCTTGGTCCTCTGCTTTAACAGGTTCTCTGAAAAACATTTGCATCTCTGCTATATTAGTATTTTCAGTTCTGTGATCAATGCATATTCTTTGTGGGCATCCGTTATTCTCAGCAACAGCGTTTACGAAATACCCTTCAATAACTCGCTTCATCTGTTTTGTTACATCTCCACCACAAATGATTCCTGCGTAACATTCTCTCAAGAGTCCGGAGACTTAGTTTTATGTTGTGTGACTCCTCCAATAAAACCAATATTTCTCTATTTGTGTAACCCACAGCGAAAATACTCCTCTATATTAGTTTCCATGTTCAGAGAATGTAAAACAGAACTGTACTCCTGCTGTTTGACACATCAACAGTTGCGGTGCGAACCCTACTGCTGCAGAGTTATAAAGTCGAAATTGTCAAAGTCGAAGTTACAATTCTGAGTTTATATCACACAATTGCGAGTTTATAAAGTCTAAATTATGAGAAATAAAGTCGCAATTCCGAGTTTATATCATGCAATTGTGAGAAGAAAAAAAAGTCAGAATTAATTTTTCTTTTTATTATTACATTGCAGGATCCGGCTTCCATATTTTGCAATTGTTTGATATCCATTAGAGAATATATTTTTGTGAATATTCTGAATGAAATATCAAAAGGATAAACAATAAAATAAATTTTTCACAGCCTTCTTTGCATATTTACCAAGGGTGCCAATATTTTTGGTCACCATTATATATTGTTACTATATTTGAAGGATAGTACATGTGCAAGTTGGACAGGAACAAAATACTGTGCTCATCCGGAGAAAGAAAGACCAGAATTAAAATATAGCATTCAGCTACATTTGATCAATTCTTCATCAATGCTTTCCATCAGCCAAAATAGTACTGTTTTCCGGAAATACAGTCGACCCTTTATATAAGTGGCACTTTGTTGAGAGAAAAACAAAACAAGATAAGTAATATAAATGTATAAGTTGCACTGACAGACGTTGCATCCGGTGTTCTGACAATCTGTCCGACCCGCTCAGAATGTGCTACCAGTAGTTCAAGCTGTCATATTGGCTAACAAAATGTGCTTCTTCTTAGAATGAGCTATTAAAAACCACCTTAATAAATGATGGAAAAACAGGGGTAGCACATCCTGTCAGCTTGAGATACCCATCAGAATGAACTACCTATCTATGCACTTTGCTAGTTTTTAATTACTTTTATGACATAAACCGGTGAGATTCGATACACCCTGCGGTAGAAATCCAGCGGCAACTGACGAGCATGTCTGTGATGCTACCTAAAGTTGTTGCTGTAATATGCCGATCAGTTACTGCGATGGAAATTAAATTCTGTAGCACGAGTTTGTTACCCCAAATGATGTATCAACAAGTCCCCTTTTTTGCTGGTCAGTTTGAATTGTAAGGGGGGGTTACTACACTCGGTGACCTATATGAGCGTGGAGTGTTGAGATCCTTTCACTATTTGGTTAAACTTTTAGGGATTCCCAGATCTAAGTTCTATAAGAATTTACAGCTGGGCCACCTGCACTGTACTGTTTTTGGGAGTAGTTTACACCCCCCTAAAACAGAAGATACTCTGTGAGAGGTGATTACTGCTTTTGGAAAAGGTCATGAGGCATCAGTGATTACTCCCTGTTAATACAGAGTCTGGAGGACAGAGCTTCATCTTCTCTCAAGAGATTATGGGAGAAAGAGCTGAACTTGGTATTGGAGGAGGTAGTGTGGGCTAGGATTCTAAAAAACATCAAGTCTACATCAAGAGATGCAAGGGTTCACCTTATGCAATTTAAGATTTTACATAGAGTCTATTGGACCCCCTCTAGATTGCATAGGTTTGGTTTTAAAGACACACCCACCTGCTGGTGATGTCAATCAGAAGATGCAGACACAACCAATGTCTTTTGGGGATCCAGATTTATGTGTGGGGTATTGGGCTCTCAAATTTTATTTTGGTTTATTTTGGTAAACTGGTTCCTAACTAGTATTACAATTGCCAGACAATCAATTTTTAGGGGTTGGAAGTCGGCTGGAGCACCCCCATTTCAGGAGTGGTGTTTGGAGATGTCCAGGTTGGTAGCTTTTGAGGAAGGGGCATCCAGAAGACTGGGGAATTTAGACCTGTTTGTGGAGAAATGGGGCAAATAATGTCTTTTTTGGAGGGCTCTTAGGGAGCGACAGTGGAGAGAGAGGTGTAGTGGATGTGTGTGATTATCATATTTTTTTGTTTTTGTTTTTTGTGTCTACAATTATGTGACCAAATATGGTTAAATATTGATTCTGTTTATTAATGTTTTGTTGTTCTTGTTTAATAGATTAATCAATAAAAACATGTTAATCGCAAAAAACAAACAAACGTCCAGAGACATAACAAAGAGCAACCCAATAATCAAGTAGTGAAACAACAGATCAGCTGAAAAAAATAAAACGCTATAATTTGCAATGGGTACAATTATATTCTATTGGCAGCTCCTCTCATGACATCAGGGATGCAAGTTAAGTGTTCCCACCTTGAACACAAATTGCACTGCACCTATAAAGAGTCAAGTGAATTAAATCAACAGTACATCAAATATATTCAAATACGTTTATACAGTGAACATGGTGAATCTATGTGTCATTTACCATGGTAAAGCTTTTCAGAGATATCATTGCATGGGTTTATTTTGTTACAGGCTGTGCAGAGGGCATTAACATTACCTTGTGGAATAAAGAGAGGGGTATTTACCAAAAATACTTTATCACTACGATCCACTTTATCAATACATTGTGCTTGGTTATGGAACCTTGATAATAAAGAAATATTAGCAATGCCAAGTATATTCACAGACTTCAACAAACCATCATATCAGTCTCCAGAAATGACTTTAACTCTCTGGGGTCTGAGGGTATTTTGGGCCCTGGAGAAGTTTTGACATGCCTTGACATTTGTGCTTTTTCGAGTTGCTTATAAACATATTAATGGCTAAAGTCTGATAACACTGTATTCAGCACAAATTGGGCTACAATAATATGTGAGCAACATGTATGTACAGGTTTGTATTTTTGAGAAAATAACGTTTAATTTATTAACAAATTTTAAAGTCATTGAAATAAGGTAATATAACACATACTAAACATTTGTCCACAAGCCTTTTGAGAACTGGATCTTGTAGCCTAGAATTTTTGCTGCAAAATTATGTGAAAACCATCCTGACAACTCATTCATACAAAACAATATAGTAATTGAACTTTTGTAAGACACTTTTAGTGTTAGAAAGGTCATATGCGAGGAGGCGGGAACTATCATGAATATTGAGGTGATTCACACTTGAGGAGACAAAAGACCCCTCCCCTGGGCCTATCAATGAGGAATGTGACAGAAAGAGAATGAATGTGAGGAGACATGATGTTCAAAATCAAGTTTTATGTTAAAAGAAGTAAATCTTACTATACATTTTCTTTACATAAAGACTTTACTTAATTTTATACCTACACTACCATATAAAAGTTTTAGAAGTCTCTTCTGCTCACCGAGACTGCATTTATTTGATCCAAAATACAGTAAAAACATTGTGTGAACTCTTTTTACAATTTAAAAGAACAGTTTTCTATTTAAATATATTGTAAAATGCAATTTGTGATCAAAGCTGATTTTTCAGCATCTTTACTGCAGTCTTCAGTGTCACTTGATCCTTCAGAAATCATTATAAGATGGTGATTTTCTAATATGGGCATATTTAAAGTGCATTTTACTAATTTACACCAGAACATATATTTGCAAGCACAAGCATTGATGATAATGAGGCATATTTATATCATACAGCATACAATTGAAATACCTGCTTTAGCCGAAATAGCATTTGAATGTAACTAAAACTTGCTTATTAGGACATATTTCAAATATCAATACTCTGAATCCTGGCTGGCAAGTCTGGAAACAGTTCCACAAATAAAATATGTACATGTTTATATAAAATAGCATGTCAACTAATGAAAACTAAATGGCTTACTCATCTGAAACTGTATCCTCAGCTGGATCTAGTCTCTCTTCAAAATACAAACGTTCATCAGAGTCCCGATCTTCTTCTGAGGAAAATGTTAACTCTTCATCACTATACAGGAGTTTCCTCGCCTGTGTATCGTTACAAACGCACAGAAAAGTGAATTAATTGTGTTTACATCAAACCTCACTGGTTTACCATTAGCGTATGAATGGCGCGCTCTGCTGGTGGGTGTGATCACATTAGCTATAATGAGCTGAGCCAGCTGAAACATGTACATCGCTTTGTTTCATACAGATTACATTGCAGGAGAATATTAGTTTTAAATTTGAATTGTTTTATTTAAAAGTAAACATTTTAAGCTTTCTTTAGACATATGTTTCATGTTTGTGTGATAAGTATTCACGGAGTTTCAGTTCATTTTTGTGATGTTTTGTGACACGGTTTTGTTGTTATTGTGAGTGTACACAAATAAAAGTAAACACTTTATAGTCTCTAATGATGTCTTACACTTATCTGTATGCCCAAAAATGATGGAGAATTTTATGTTGTTTCCGCTGTAATGCCGAAAATATCCAGCAGGATGCGCCGGCGCGTCCGTTGACCCCAGAGGGTTAAAAGGCGATTGTGAATTTTACGGCCAATAAACTTACCAATATGCTCAATTAATGTGCATGCTATACAATTTCTGTACATTTCCACAGATTTTGGATCTGTCTGGACATTGAGAGTTGTTACTTTAGGTAATCCTCTGCAAACTAACAAAAAAAGCTGTTCAGCAATTTATTTCTTCTAACATAATTTCATAATTTCAACGCAAATCAATATTTTATGTCCACGTATTCATTTACTTGGTTAGTAGCTGTGTAATAAGCAGGATTATGCACAGACAGCAGGTTGATAATAAACCCCGACATGTACATTATCCCTTACAAAGTGTGGGTGGAGCATCACACAGTAAGAGTTTTGATTGGTTACCAGTGTCACTGTAGTACTGCTTTATTCACTGTCAGCCATGATTACTACATTAGTGACAGAGATTAGTTTTCTTAAAGGTGTGCTAAGTACTTTATATAATAATTTATAACTATATAATAATATTATATAATTAATATAATCATTTATAACTGCACTGGCCAGTAAAACAACCATGTTTGGTGCACTCTTAAATTGATCAAAAGTAGTATGTTTTAAATTATTTTTTAAAATATGAGCAATTACCTCCAGTTTCTATGCATCTTCCTTTTGTAAGCATCTTCTTTGCCTTGTGGATCTACAATCATGATCACCTTCTCTGACAACTTGAGAATCTGAGACATTTGTCTTTTGTCCTGTTGTCTTTTTATTTCCTCTCTCTTTCCATTTCTGATGTAGACTTTCTTCTTTCTTAAAAGGTTGACCTCCCTCCCATTCCACTGTTTTGGACTTATCTTCCAGTGTCACCTATTCAACTTCCAACTCTACGGCTTTCCATTTCACTAAATGTGACTGATACCTTTCCAATTCACTGTACTTCTCACCCAGTCTCACCTGGTCAACATGCAACTCAAGTTGGAACTCTAACATTTATTTTGTGTCGATTTGAGTAGATTTCATATATCTTTCTAGAGTATTTAAAAAAATATATTTAGACACCTTTTTCGAACACGTACACTTCAGTTATGTAAAGGTGGTGTTTAACAGTCAAATACCTACCACGTATATTTGTATCACAGAAAATGCAGAAATTATTATAATTATTGAGATTTGTATTTACCATAAAATACTATATATTGTTTTATTATTCAGCAAGATTTGAAAAGGGGAAGAATATGAGCTTTAATTGTTAAAATGAGGCTACCTACTTCAACAAGATCTATTTCTGCTAGAATGACAGTTGATTTAGTTAAATATACCCTCCAATTTTTTAAACTGATATCTGTAAATACAGTCCAATGTAGATATTGACAACATAAGCCATTTTAATTGAAAACATACTGTACGCATAATGTCATATTCCCACAAACATACAAAAGTGACTTACCTTGATAATTTAGCAGTTTTGAGTTTTTTCTACATCAGTGTCAGTCCTATCACAGTATATAATTATTAAATTCAAGTTTTTGTGTTTACATTTCCTTGATAAACTTTATTATCCATCTGGCCTTTTTCACTGTTGAGAGACAAATAAGTATTATGATGAAAAACAGAGCAAGCGTTGTTACATTCCATTTAGTAACTGAACACAGATATTGACAAATCTGATTGTCATCACCTGTCACAATAATATGAACAGAAGCAGATGGATTCCAGCTAAATCCTTTTGGACTGCAAAGAATCGGTGATTCCTTACCTGTTACCATCTGTGGCGCATAAATGTAATGTGAAGTGAAAACTTTTTGACCCTGTTGGGCCACTGGTTCCAGTTCCACCAGATAACAGCTTTCCTAATTTTTGTTTAACGCCTCTCCACATTCAACATGTGCAGCAGAAAGAAACCACTCTAGATATAGAAAATCATGTTTGTTTACAATAATGGTAGTTATTACATTATTGGCTGCCACACTGCTGAAAAATTAAAACATATTGTAACTTTCAGAACTCAAATCATCCAACAATAAAAAACATTTATGGAAACTAAGTTGCATAAAAGGCTCGCTCTGTTCTTCCACAACTTTCTGACATTAGACAAATGAATACATTTGAAACCTTGAACACATACTAGCCCACACTTAAACGTCAATTGTGCCATAACATTTTTTTTATACAGTACATTCAATTATATGGTTTTCAGAAAGTTGGCCCACTGAGATACTGTGAGGTAATGAAGAGAAATCTGGATAAAATCAGAATTTTAGTAAATTAAATAAATAAATAAAAAATCCTTGTGTTGTTGCTGGCTGTGTAAAGCACTTTCCCTGTCTGTGGCTCACTTCGATATTGTGTCGAGTGTAGCAAAACTAGGGGACTTCTTGAAGGCCTTGGTTTCCTCTGAACTTGAGAAAAGGCCAATGAGAAATTGCCAGACAGAATTTGCATGTCCGTCCCCTGGACATACGGGTATAAAAGGAGGGAATCATGCATCTGTCCATTCAGATTTCTTCTTTGGAGCCGAGTGGTTGTGCAATCAGCGAGCTGAGATCACTTACCGTTCCACTCACCTCTGCAGAGCTTACGCTGTTGGATCCTATGGCACATATCGGCGGCTTTCTCCTTCTCTGCACGGCTGTTCAGCTTTGCCCCTGGGCGCTTCAACAGCGCTGCTAAAATAGAATATATGTAAAAGAGTTTATATTCTCTAAAAGAGCAAATATACGGCTGGCGTTGAACAGTCTTAATAAAGATGCACTTCCACCCCGGTGTAGATCCTGGATGCGGTCGTTTTCTCTTCGCTCCTGACGGTCACAGGTGCTGCCTCGTGTGTCTGGGCTGCGATCACACTGAGGTGGCGTTTGTGCATGGTTCGTGTACTCACTGCGAGAACCTCACCATGGCAACGTTGCAGTCGCGACTTTCCTTCTTAAAGAGGAAACTGCCACTCCACTGGCCAGGCCAAGGCACTCAAAGATCTGCACTTGGGTAGTCCTGACCATGATGTGTTGCAGTAGCTGCGCTCTGCGACCGACCTCACCCTCGTGGTCCAGGAGCGTCATCTATGGCTGAACCTGGTCGAGATGCGGGATGTAGACAAAGCATGCTTCCTCAACGCCCCCGTCTCCCAGCTCGGCCTATTCGGCGACACCGTTGACTAATTAACCTAGCAATTCTCAGTGGTGAAGAAACAGATGTAGGCCATTTCCCACATCATGCCCCGCCGCTGTACCAGCACTGGCCGTGCTCCATCTGCTCGCAGAGGGTGTCCTCCTGCGGCTTCCAAACTTCAGGCAGCTCCGCCTCAACCTGGGCCCAGCTCTCAGCCCCAGCGTTGAGTGCCCCGCAGGAAGCGCACGCCCCCGTCTCCCGAATGTCCTAAAGGACCCGGAAGGCTCCCAAGCGTTCCTGAGACGGACGACTCAGGGAACAAGACGTTTGCTCCAGAGCAGACCACTCTGTCCCCTGGTGGAGGGCCAGGAGGAGAATCTTGAGTTAAAGTTATTTTCTTTGCCACACCTTCGGGCTGCAGTACCCACATTATCAATAATAGAGCATTTTCCTCTTTCCCTGTGTCACCTGGCCTGTAAATGCAGTTCTCTTGGCAACCTGGTGCCACACTCCAGCATTCCCGGTACCTCAGTGGGTCTCACCTCTGGACCCACGACTGCTGCCCCCTGTCCGGCCGGTTCAGACGAGTCCAGAGGACGCCTACACAGGACCTCCTCCTCAGTCACTAACCAACCTCCTGCCGGGTGTGCGGAGGGAGATAAGTGCTTTGAGTCTTCTCTCAGCACCAAAGCCTCGGGACGCGCTTTTGCCTCCCGACGCCACACTACTTGCTCTGCCCTGCTGCAAAGCCTCGCTAGATACATCAAAAATTACTCACTTCCCAACCCGTCGCACTGGATGGCCAGGACCATTTGACTCGGCTACACGTTTCAGTTCGCCAGGCCCCCACCCCCTATCGGCTGTGTCCACTTTACCTCGGTGCACGGCGAAGACGCAAACACCCTGCGTGCGGAGATCGTGACACTTTTACTCAAACATGCAATAGAGCCTGTCCCTCCAGCCGAGATGAAGAAGTGTTTTTACAGCCCTTACTTCATGGATCTTCTACGATCTTGGACTTGCGAGTTTTCAACCGGGCCTTACACAAACTCCCGTTCAAAATGCTCATGCAAAGACACATTCTAACTTGCGTCTGGCATCAAGATTGGTTTGAAGCGGTAGACCTGAAGGACGCATACTTCCACGTCTCTATCTTGCCTTGACACGACCCTTCCTATGGTTCGTGTTCGATGGCCAGCCATATCAGTACAAAGTCCTCCCCTTCGGCATGTCCCTGTCCCCTCGCATCTTCATGAAGGTCGCAGAGGCAGCCCTTGCCCCGCTAAGGGAAGTGGGCATTCGCATACTCAATTACCTCGATGACGGGCTCATCCTAGCCCACTCTCGAGAGTCGCTACGCGCCCACAGGGACCAGGTGCTCAGGCACCTCAGCTATCTTGGGCTTCAGGACAACTAGGAAAAGAGCAAGCTCACCCTGGTTCAGATCATCTCCTTTCTCAGCATGGAGTTAGACTCAGTCTCAATGACAGTGCGCCTCACCAATGAGCGCTCTCAGTCGATGCTGAAATGCCTCACCTTATTCAAGCCAGGCACAGTGGTCACTCTAAAAAAAATTCAGAGGCTCCTGGAGCATATGGAATCCTCCGTTGCGGTCGCGCTACTGGGGTTGATGCATATGAGACCGCTTCAGCACTGGCTTCAGATGACATGGCGTCACGGCACATACTGTGTGTTCATCAAACTGCCTGCCGCCAAACTTTCAAACTCTGGACAGAACTCTGTTTTCTTTGGACAGGAGTCCTCGTACAGCAGGTTCAAACAGACTCCTGGATGGGGCCCCGGCTAGATTGGCACATCAACTGCCTAGAGTTGTTGGTGATAGCGATAGCATACATGATTACGATAGCGTACATAAATCATGTCTCGTTATATGTCACAACACATCTCCTCCTTTGGAGCAGTGACTCGTCATTGTGCGCCACTCACATCCCGGGCAACCTCAATATGGCAGCGGACAAGCAGAGAGTGGATGCTCCACCCCCAGGCGGTCCAGATGATTTGGGAGCGGTTCGGCAAAGCACAGATAGACCTGTTCGCTTCCCAAGCGACCTCACATTGTACGCTCTGGTACTCCCTATCGGAGGCTCCCCTCAGGATAGACGCGCTGGCACACAGCTGGCCCCCGGGGGCTATGCAAAAACGCATTTCCCCCAGTGAGCCTACTTGCACGGGTGCTGTGCAAGGTCAGGGAGGACGAGGAACAAGTCACTCTGGTAGCCCCCTACTGGCCCACACGGACTTGATTCTCGGATCTCACACTCCTCGCAACAGCCCCTCCCTGGTGAATTCCCCTGAAGAAGGACCTTCTTTCTCAGGGACGGGGCACCCTCTGGCATTCGCGCCCAGACCTCTGGAACCTCCACGTCTGGCCCCTGGACAGGATGCAGAAGATCTAAGTGGCCTACCACCTGCTGTCGTAGACACGATCAACCAAGCCAGAGCTCCCGCTACAAGGCAACTTTACTCCCTAAAGTGGCTCTTGTTCACAAATTGGTGTTCTTCCTGATCTGAAGACCAGCAGAGATGCGCAGTCGGGTCAGTACTCTCGTTTCTGCAAGAGAGGTTGGAGAGGAGGCTGTCCCCCTCCACCTTGAAGGTTTATGTAGCCGCCATATCGGCTCACCATGATGCAGTGGACGGTAAGTCCCTAGGGTAGCACGATCTGATTATCAGGTTCCTTAGAGGCGCTCGGAGGCTGAACCCTCCAAGGCCATGCCTGTTCCCCTCATGGGATCTCTCCATGGTCCTTTCAGGCCTTCAGAGACCCCCCTTTGAGCCGCTAGAATCTGTCGAGCTCAAAGCCCTCCCCTTGAAGACAGCCCTCCTGATCGCACTTGCTTCCATCAAGAGGGTTGGGACCTGCAAGCGCTCTCTGTCAGTGACACTTGCCTGGAGTTTGGTCTGGCAGACACCAATGTCGTCCTAAGACCGCAACCGGGCTACATGCCCAAGGTTCCTATGATCCCCTTCAGGGATCAGGTAGTGAACCTGCCAGTGCTGCCCCGGGAGGAGGCAGACCCAGCCTTTTCGTTGCTGTGTGTGGTGCATGCTTTGTGTACCTACTGTATGTGGACTGCACGCAGAGCTTTAGATGTTCTGAGAAGCTCTTTGTCTGCTTTGGTGGACAGCGGAAAGGGAACGCTGTCTCCAAACAGAGGCTTTCCCACTGAGTCGTCGATGCCATCACACCCAGGCTGTCTGTGACTTTGGAAGCTGAAAATTTTGGGAAGACATGGGGTGGACATGTTTACTTTTAGTGCTGGCTCACGTAAGAGCAGGAGAGTCATTACATTGATAAGTAAGCATCTACATTTAAAATGTCTCAAACAGATTAAAAATAAATTAGGAAGAGTCATTATTGTTTTATCAGAAATTCAGGGGCAATGGTTGATTTTGGCTAATATTTATGCACCTAACATTGAAGATCAGAGATTTTTTATAGATCTTGAAGGGATGTTGCAAACATGATATAATATGGACTGATGGACTCAGTCCTTGATCATAGTGAAGCAAAAGTGTGTAAGCCCCCTAGAGCAACACTGACGCTTCACAGGATGTGTAAAATTCTTAAATAAATTTGGAGACTTTTGAACCCATCTGGTAGGGACTATACATTTTATTCATCAGTCCATAAGATCTATTCTAGAATAGATTTTTTTTATATATATATCTAAGTCCCTCATTTCTTCTGTCGTGGATTGATCAATTGGAAACATTTTGTCTCATATCATACCCAGGTAAATTTAGATTTAAATTTACAAAGAAAAAGAAATCATATAGTTGCCGCTCTAATGTATCCTTTTACAAAATCTGTCCGGAGGAGGGACATGCAAATTCTGTCTGCCAATTTCTCATTGGCCTTTTCTCAAGTTCAGAGGTGACCCAGGCCTTCAAGATGTCCCCTAGAGTCGCTTCACTCGACACACTGTCTCGTTCCCTCCATCAGGGAATGGAGGTTACAACAGTAACCTAGATGTTCTGATTTGATAGCAGAGACAATTGTCGCATCAGCTGAGCAGCTCTCTTAGAGTGAGAGCAATGCATATCTCTACACACATTCAGTGAAGAAATTGTAAGAGATGTGGAAAAAATAGCCAAACAGATGAAGACTGCTGGTACAAAGAGCAAGCCCACCATTCAAGTGGAAGGAAAGGCCACATCGGATGCGTATGTAGAAATAAATAGAACTTTAAGAGAGAATGTAAGCACAAGAAAAAGGGAAAGCCATTTACTCGATGGGAAAAGAGATACAGTAAGTGTATATTCTAGACACACGTGAAAAACAAAGTGGTACTGTGCTACTCCAGTAACCAAAGGAATATGTATTGAAATGGAACTGGATACAGGGGTTGCAGTAAAAGAAAAAGGTCATTTGAAGCATATCTTACTGAGACCTACTGACATAATTCTCAAAAAATACAATAGATAAGCACTTGCACCAGTAGGGGTCATCAAAGTGGTTGTAAAGTTGAACAATCAGTCAAGTCATGTTAAGTCAATTTTATTTGTATAGCGCCTTTCCCAACATACATAGTCAAAGCAGCTTTACAGAAGATCAGGCATTCACAGACGATAAAACTATAATGTCTATAATGTCGATGAATCATCATTGTGTAATTAGATAAAATCTGATTGTTTATCGTGTTTAAAAATAAGTAATAAAGTAATAATTGTATTAATATCCCCAGTGAGCAAGCTGAAAGCGACTGTGGCAAGGAACACAGAACTCCATAAGATGTTGATTAATGGAGAAAAATAACCTTGGGAGAAACCAGACTCACTGTGGGGGCCAGTTCCCCTCTGACTAACATCATGAATATAATGACAATATTACTTATGTATAGTTAAAGTCATGGTTTAAAATTATTAATCTAAGTAAGTGTTAAGGGTCAGTGTTTAAACATCGATTTTGTTTGAACTGTAATATTAATGACCAATGTCTTTTGAAGTCCATCCTGGATTAACTGCAGAAGTTCACATAGATGCAATTGTCCTTGTTAATTGGCTGATGAAGCACATTTGCCACTGTATGTTGTCAGTGGTGATGCACCACCATTATTTGAATGTCTGAGATCAAGAAGACTCAACTGGCAAGAAGTCAAAAATGGATGTGAAAACTATTTAGAGGCTTTATTAAAAAGGCATTCCAAAGTTTTAGGAAAGGAACTTTCCAACTGCACCAAATGAAGGCAAAAATAACCCTCAAGCCTGACTGTGCTCCTAAATTCTGTCAGCCACGTGTGGTAGCTTATACCAGTTGGGAATTATTTTGCCAATACAGTACAATGAGTGGGTCATATCAGTGGTTCCAGTGATAAAAAAAATGGCAGTGATTTAAAAGAGACAGTCAACCAAGCCCTCAATGTAGACCACTACCCCATTCCACGCACTGAAGACCTCTTGCATCTCTAGCAGGCAGCAGACTGTTCAGTAAACTCAATTTATCAAATGTTGACAGACATTATTACAAAGAAAACACCAACAGAACTCCAATGCAATCTGGAGGATGATTCCAGCTGTTCAACGTTTTCTTTCTTTTCAAATGACATAATTTCAATGCAAATCAATATTTTATGTCCTTGTATTTATTTATTTGGTTAGTAGCAGTGCAATAAGTGGGACAATGTACAGTCAGTCAGTTGTTATTGAAATATAAACCCCTTCAGGGTGATACAAGACCGTCCTGGTCACCCTGTCTGGGTTTATTGTGCGATGACAACCGGCTGACTGTACATTACCCCTTACGTAACAGCTGTGAGCGTGAGTTTGTTATCATGTTGCAGATGAGTCATAAGTGTCCCAATGTTCATTGGATGAACACCCTTGCCAGTGCCATGATATACTGATTCATGATATACTGATTCACGACATCGGGAGCTAGGGAGCTGATTGAGACACACCCCAAGACACAAACGGAAAGTTAAAATATCCCAAAGAGTGTAAGACAAGAGAATACAGATGACATGATGATGAAAGAATTATCCAGGTACTTTGAGAACAGAAAATTGTTTCCAGGCAAACTGATCCATTTCATGAGTAATAATGTCATTTTTGACAATATTTTTACTAGTGCAAACAAAATGACTGATATCAAAAGATAGCATTTTCAATAGAAGTAATTCAGTTGCTAATATCAAGAATTTGCATTAAAACTACTGAAAATGCAATTACACATATCAATAATTCATGTCCTGTACATGTTTAAAAGTAAATTTGGCTTGCCATATCCCAGGACCCTATTTTTTATGTTGAATAGCAAGTTAGAGAAGACAGCTTTTCTTCTATAACGTAACACCAAAGATGAGGCTGTGTGTCTTAGTCACTTTCAAGTGAAGCATCATTAAAGGTGGGAGAGGAACTGTGCGTGTTTTTGTGTGGGTCGGGGTTCTCATTAAGATTCACAGGAAGCTGCTGAGCCTTGATTGTTGGATTGGGGGAGTTATGTCATACGGGTGACAATTAAAGCTCAGTACTTCCCTTGCATCCCCAGGCAGCCACCACACTTCTAATGCAAAATCTTTTCTGTGTCATCACCCACATAGCAGGCTTCCTACTTAGGACACTAAGCTACTAATTACACCAGAAACACACAGAACCTCATATTATATGTTGCAATGCTGGAAAAAGAATGGTGTTTTGAGACAGGATAATCTCATTTGTACTCTTAGGTGTTCATACATACATTGTATGAAAGAAACAATAACCCATACATTATTAATGAATGGGGGAGGGAGGTCATTAGTAACTAATCAGCCATTTACAAATGCGTTATAAATAATTGAAATATATGTAAAGGGTAATGTACAATCAGCCAGTTATCCCAACAGAGTGATCAAGACCCTGACGCGAAGCAGATTTTAAAAGATTTTATTTGTTTACTTGTAGAGATCACGCAGTGATCCGAGAATCAGGGATGATGGCTCGTAGCACCCAGATGAGCGGTCTTATTTGTGGACGTGTGGTTGTTACAGAGAAATATCAGATGGCTAAATGGTGCCATTGACCAATCAGAATCAATTATTCCAGAGAGCCATGCAATACACAGTTATTACAACATACATAGGAAGAGTGACTTTCATGCAATACTTGCCAAATATTTATCAGTTTTTCTCACGTTATAAATTACTTTTAACACTCGTTATTTACATTTGAAAATCTCCAATATACATTGAGACAAGTCGCTGTTACTTCATCCACTAAAAAAAGAGGAGTTTAGGACATGTTCTGTAATGCATAAAAGACTAATCGGAAGTTCTTCAGCAGAAATTGGTCTGTCCTTGCCGAAAGTTGAATCACAGTTGAATATGGCAGAAGCGGGAACTGTTGTTGTAAGTATAGGCACAAATGAGCTCCTGTTTCAGAGTGAAACATCCTCAGAGTGGCGCAAAAAGTGAGTTATAAAGCACTTTGTTTTAAATTGTAAATTATTATTGCTATAATCATCAGTTTAATCAGTTTAATGTGTTAATGACAGACTGTATATTATCCCGTATGTATCCACAAGACAAGCAAAACACTAATTTGTACACTAGTTTGAATGCAATCTTGTGGGAAATAAGTATAATCTTAATTTTATGCAAAGATATGTAATAAAACTGCCATTCCTACACAAGGAAAAGACTTCAAAAGTTCAAAACTTGCCCTTGTTGGTTTGATGTTGGCTCGTAATTTTCTCTTTGAGCAACAGCAATGAGTGCAGCAAAAGTGGACTTTTAGTAGCCATTGCCAGAGAGTGAAAATAACCTAATCACAGCTCAATCTACACAGAATTCATCATGTCCTGTTTGCTGCCCTCTACACCAATGGCACTGCAAAAAGCATTTTTGGCTCAATATGCTCCAAAATGACATCCTGAAGGCCAGACAACTCTGCAATTTCGGTTTATGAGTTTGGAGGAGCTGATAGTATGGAGAGCAGGCCTGGCTGGCCTTTCATTGGCTGTGAATTTCAAGGTCGAATCATTCCATTAAAATAATAATTTAATTACATTTTTGTGAGGTTTAGTTTCTAAGTCCTATCTTCTGGCAGTGTGGTGGAGTAATATGCCAAAATGCTCTTGAGTGTGTTCCGTGCACCGCTATTTAATCTACAGTGCCCCAGTGTTGTGAGCTTTAATTTGAATTGTATTGTGGGGAGTGGTGGTGGTGTTGGAGATGGAACATTGTTTTGGGGGGGGGGGGGGGGGGGGGGAATGCATTACATGGATGAGTAATGCAAGCACCCTGTGTCAGCCTTCATGTCATGCCCTTGGTCTGAAATAACTGTCCGAATCTGGTTCCCATAAGGTTGAAGACTTCAGGTTCAGACTGTTTATTCACTTGCATCTCACGCAGGAATGCCAGGCCTGAGAACCAGTTTGTGTCCTGTAGGTAAGAAGCTGGAATGGGTTGGGAGCCAATGTCTGCGGGATTCTGGCTTGTTGATTTTTGGATCAGTGTCACTCTGTTGTAAATATAGCCTTGTACAATTTTACTGTCAGTGTAGTGTCTAACTGCATGAAGATCAATGTCCATTACATTGGTAATAATTCCAAGCATGGTACTGTGTGTCCTGGATGTTGAGATTTGCCCATGATCAAGTCTACATGGCAAAGAGCATCATTCTCTACAACCCTAAAACCTGCCACAACATCTGTAGCTGTAGTAGTATGGGAACGTTGAGCTCTTCAAAATGAAATTCAAGATCAGACCATTCTCTCCATTGTGATTCACTATGAGCTAAGAGTGGAGCATTCCATTCACATTAGCCTATGTAGAGCTCCCTGACTAATGCTTTACCTTGCATTGTTATGGGGGCTGTGAATCCTAGCAGATAAAATAGAGTGTTTACATTGGCTAAAATGCCTCTCCGTGTGAATGATTTTACCTGTGACGCATGGAGTGTGAATCAAATTGCTTGTAGATTGCAGCTCACTCTTAAACTCATTTGAAGGGGCTGAGGGTCCACACATAATACCAGATCCTTTAGGTCACTGGCTCTGTCATATGCAGGAAATGCCTCCATGACTGAACTCCTTTTTGTTGCCACTTTCTGTAGCCTCAGGTTCGATTCTCACATCATTGATGGGCTCCTCCTAAGCACACTTCTCTTACTATAACCCAGTTTTAATCTAGTCGCTGTGCATAAGGCATGTTATGAGGACTATTGATCTGCACTTAGAATGACTCTTCCCAGAGAAGTATTTGGGCATCAGGGTATGTTCTGGTGTCTGCTACAGGTTTCAGATGGGAGAAGTACAGTGTGGTCCCAGGTGGTGGGATTTCAGACTTGTCATCAGGCATCATGTCATATTCAATGAGTGTGGGAAGTTTTACCTGTGTTTTTCCCATCAATGGACTGAACGATGAAGTCAAAATCTCTGCGCCCTATTTTCTCCATAGTGCCAATGCATGTTTGTAGAGTATATGAGAATGATTCCCCAATTCAAAACACATTGAAGAATTTTGATTTGGCTAATGATTGATTACATTTATCATCCAATAATGCGTACCTTCTCACAGCACTGTCAGGCTTGTTAGACTGTGACAAGCAGATTTTAGAACATGATCTGGGCCTTGTCATTTTCCACAAATCTCTGTGCATTTGGATATGATGGCAGTCAAGATGGTCTCCTCTTACTCCTCGACTTGCTCTTTATCATTCATAGGCATCTCTGTTACCCAGGGAGCTGAACCAGCATTTAATGCTGAGCTATGTTTCTTACTGTTGCATTCTTTGCATCTTATGTTAACTTTGCAGTCTTTAACAATGTGCTTAGTGGATGAACAACATCAGAAGAACATTTTCTTTCAGGTAAGCTTTACATTCATCTATATGTTATGGTATAGACACACATTTATTCTAACGCATCTTTTGAAAAACAATATATTTGAATGCTTGTATTACAGACCCACCTACATATATATATACACTTACTACAACTAACATGTTGAGCTTGTGCAGTAGCTCACTTGATAGAGTTGGACTTAGTGTAAGAAAACCACAGTTCAAGACCAGCCATGAACTCACGCTGACATGTGACAACAGTCATAGAAGCAGCACGAAATAATGTGGTTGTTTCAGAATTATTATTATTTTTTTTCATTTTACTTCTGCATTTTAAAACACTAAAGGTTAAGTTTAGGCATTGATAATCTAAATATGTCTTTTGTTTAACATCTCATTTATATTTGAAAACACTAATATTTAGGTGTAGGCATTGATTTGATAAGGATGTCTTTTTAAATGGCTCATTTATATTTGAAAACACTATTGGTTAGGTTCAGACAAAATATTTATGTTAGGGAAGTATGTTTTAAAAATCATCCATCCATCTAAAATTCACCTTAAAACACCATTTTACTTGTTTTTGGCACCCCCAGCTGGACATTTCACTGGAAACCTGCAGCCAAACATGCTATACAGCACGTTAATTGTGGTGTTCAAAGTTATTTTTATTGAAAATTCTTAAATTTTGAATGGTTTCGTTTTCGCATAGAAAAGAGTTATTTTATTATTTACAAGCGAATATCTTTGTTACAACATTTTCCAAAGATACATTTTACATATGGCTATATATGTAAAACACAATATGCATGTTAATAGTTTTCCCTGATATAAAAAGTTATCTGTACTGTACATACAGTATATGCAACATATCTGCATTACTTCAAGTATAGTGTCGGAAAAGTGCTAAGTAAATTTCAAATACAATTATATATATATATATATATATATATATATATATATATATATATATATGTAAACATAATTTCCCAAATCACAGTATAATTTTATATAGCCAATATGCCCAATAAATAACAATAATTGTAGAAATATAAATATATCTGATTTCAGTTTGGGATAACATGTCTGTGTGAGTTGTTTTGTGTTTATGGTGAGGTGTTCACAGAAGTAGAATAGAATAGAATAGAATAGAATAGAATAGAATAGAATATGGAATTCTCAATAGGCTATTTTATAGAAAACAAATGTTCTTCTTGCTTGCAGTAGACTTTCAATTAATGTTTGCAGGGGAAAAAACATCTAAAAAAGTTTATCAATACAATTTATGTCAGTCAGATGAAATAACAAAAGATAAATTAACCAAACTGTATATAAAAAACAAACATTTTCTGAATGAAACGTTCTCTGAGTTCTACTCCTGCTGGATGCATTCTGCCTTGACG
Organism: Moxostoma hubbsi; assembly: GCA_032164185.1. NCBI lineage: Eukaryota > Metazoa > Chordata > Actinopteri > Cypriniformes > Catostomidae > Moxostoma > Moxostoma hubbsi. The sequence continues at coordinate 22,182,003 of JAVLUX010000043.1, forward strand.
TAGGTTTAGTGGATCATCATCATCAGTAGCAGCAGCATCTTCATCATCATCAGCACCAGCATGACCCCCTCTTCTTCCTCAGGAAGTTGAAAACATTTCTGTGACTGATGTTGTGATGGATTTTTTGAGGAGTTTTTGGGGAAGTCAGTGTGGTGTTCATAAGCTGTGACAGCAAAGGTGTTACTGCTTTCACAGCCTTGCTGAACTAAGACTTGCTGAGCTACAGGCCATCACCGACCACCTCCATGAAACTTCCCACAGCACAATAATGCAGTGCAGCTAACAACTGGACTTAAGGCGTAGTTTCTTCTTGTGGCCCTCTGAAAGTGTGGTTTCACAACATGCAGCAATTCAATGATCTTGGTCCTTGGAATCCAGAATTTTCTTATGATGTTGTCATCAGATAGAGGGTTAAATGGGGAGAAATGTGTCCTTATGTAGGCATTTATATACACTACCTGACCTCTGCATCGCCTTCTGTTCTCATGCTGTAGGATT
>JAVLUX010000043.1:24837500-24842500 GCA_032164185.1 Moxostoma hubbsi
CATTGATTAACATTGCGGAATGTTCAGAAATTTAAATCCCAACTGATGTTTTCACACACACAGACGAAAAAGGGCCTGTCAGCCCTGCGTCTCTCCCTCTCTCTCTCCCTCAGAGGATTTCTTTTATCAAGCAGCCAATAAGTAATGACCTAAAATCTTCATAGCCACAGTATAGTAGCTTCCAGGTTGACTTGATTCACTCAGTATGGAAAGGAGGCTTGATAAGTATCACCCTGGTAACTGCATAGCAACCAGATGGGGTTACCCTAGCAACCAAGTAACAAATCACATATCTCTGTAACAGAAAATCAGAGAGACTTCCGGGTTGACTTATTTCACTCAGGATGGAAAGTAGCCTTGATATGTATCACTCTGGTAACTGCCTAGCAACCAGATGTGATTACCCTAGCAACCAAGTAACAAATCACATATCTCTGCAACAGAAAATCATAGAGACTTCCGGGTTGACTTTATTCACTCAGGATGGAAAGTAGCCTTGATATGTATCACTCTGGTAACTGCCTAGTAACCAGACGGGGTTACCCTAGCAACCTAGCAACCAAGTAACAAATCACATATATCTGCACCAGAAAATCGTAGAGACTACCTGTTTCACTTATTTCACTCAGGATGGAAAGTAGCCTTGATATGTATCACTCTGGTAACTGCCTAGCAACCAGACAGGGTTACCTTAGCAACCAAGTAACAAATCACATATCTTTGAATCATAACATTGTAGAGACTTAGGGGTTGACATATTTCACACAGGATTTCAAGGAGCCTTATGAGTATCACCTTAGTAACTGCCTAGCAACCAGATGGGGTTACCAAAGCAACCAACTAACAAATCACATATCTCTGCACCAGAAAATCGTAGAGACTTCCGGGTTGACATAATTCACTCAGGATGGAAAGGAGGCTTGATAAGTATCACTCTGGTAACTGCTTAGCAACGACAAGGGCTTACCCTAGCAACCAAGTAACAAATCACATAACTCTGCACCAGAAAATCGTAGAGACTTCCTGTTTCACTTATTTTACTCAAGATGGAAAGTAGCCTTGATATATATCACTTTGGTAACTGCCTATCAACCAGATATGGTTACCCTAGCAACCAAGTAACAAATCACATATCTATGCAACAGAAAATCATAGAGACTTCCGGGTTGACTTTATTCACTCAGAATGAAAAGGAGGCTTGATAAGTATCACCCTGGTAACTGCATAGCAACCAGATGGGGTTACCCTAGCAACCAAGTAACAAATAATATATCTCTTCACCAGAAAATCGTAGAAACTTCCTGTTTGAATTATTTCACTCAGGATAGCAAGGAGTCTTGAAAAGTATAACTCTGGTAACTGCCTAGCAACGACAAGTGCTTACCCTAGCAACCAAGTAACAAATCACATAACTCTGCACCAGAAAATCGTAGAGACTTCCTGTTTCACTTATTTTACTCAAGATGGAAAGTAGCCTTGATATATATCACTCTGGTAACTGCCTATCAACCAGATATGGTTACCCTAGCAACCAAGTAACAAATCACGTATCTATGCAACAGAAAATCATAGAGACTTCCGGGTTGACTTTATTCACTCAGAATGAAAAGGAGGCATGATAAGGATCACCCTGGAAAATGCCTAGCAACCAGATTGGGTTACCCTAGCACCCAAGTAAAAAATGATATATCTATCTGTCTAGCTATCTATCTATCTATCTATCTATCTATCTATCTATCTATCTATTTATCTTTCTGAGGGTCAATATCTATCTATCTATCTATCTATCTGAGGGTCAATATCTATCTATCTATCTATCTAACTATCTGCGGGTCAATAACTATCTATCTATCTATCTGTGGGTCATACTCTATCTATCTATATCTCAGGGTCAATGACTATCTATCTATCTATATATCTGACGGTCAATATCTATCTATCTATCTATCTATCTGTGGGTCAGACTCTATCTATCTATCTATCTATCTATCTATCTATCTGAGGGTCAATATCTATCTATCTATCTATCTATCTATCTATCTGAGGGTCATACTCTATCTATCTATCTATCTATCTATCTATCTAATCTATTTGATAGACTGAATGGTTTTATAATCTCTAAACTTTGAACTTTGAAAACTACTACTTATAATTACATCAAACTAGAAACCGTAAATCTTCAAACTTTTACAACTACTTCAAACTTTATGCTAGGCTTTCTCAAGCCAACCTAAAGTTTGTACTCAAACTTTTCAATCTAGTTATTATTATTATTATTCTGAGATTAAATTTCTAAATGTAACTAATCCTAGAGCTTTTAACCTACATGCGCCAAACTCGGCACAGACCTTCAGACTAATCCCGAATAGTGTGCTATATCTTTTCTAACTGATTGGACTTACGGTTTTCCTAAAAATGACGATCAAAACTCGGAAAAACTCCCATTGATTAACATTGCGGAATGTTCAGAAATTTAAATCCCAACTGACGTTTTCACACACACAGACAAAAAAGGGCCTGTCAGCCCTGCGTCTCTCCCTCTCTCTCTCCCTCAGAGGATTTCTTTTATCAAGCAGCCAATAAGTAATGACCTAAAATCTTCATAGGCACAGTATAGTAGCTTCCAGGTTGACTTGATTCACTCAGTATGGAAAGGAGGCTTGATAAGTATCACCCTGGTAACTGCCTATCAACCAGATGGGGTTACCCTAGCAACCAAGTAACAAATAATATATCTCTTCACCAGAAAATCGTAGAGACTTCCTGTTTGACTTATTTCACTCAGGATAGCAAGGAGTCTTGAAAAGTATCACTCTGGTAACTGCCTAGCAACGACAAGGGCTTACCCTAGCAACCAAGTAACAAATCACATAACTCTGCAACAGAAAATCAGAGAGACTTCCGGGTTGACTTATTTCACTCAGGATGGAAAGTAGCCTTGATATGTATCACTCTGGTAACTGCCTAGCAACCAGATGTGATTACCCTAGCAACCAAATAACAAATCACATATCTCTGCAACAGAAAATCATAGAGACTTCCGGGTTGATTTTATTCACTCAGGATGAAAAGTAGCCTTGATATGTATCACTCTGGTAACTGCATAGCAACCAGATGTGGTTACCCTAGCAACCAAGTAACAAATCACATATCTTTGAACCAGAACATCGTAGAGACTTAGGGGTTGACATATTTCACTCAGGATTGCAAGGAGCCTTATGAGTATCACTTTGGTAACTGCCTAGCAACCAGATGGGGTTACCCTAGCAACCAAGTAACAAATCACATATCTCTGCACCAGAAAGTCGTAGAGACATCCTGTTTCACTTATTTCACTCAGGATGGAAAGTAGGCTTGATATGTATCACTCTGGTAACTGCCTAGCAACCAGATGTGTTTACCCTAGCAACCAAGTAACAAATCACATATCTCTGCACCAGAAAATCGTAGAGACTTCCTGTTTCACATATTTCACTCAGGATTGCAAGGAGCCTTGATATGTATCACACTGGTAAATGCATAGCAACCAGACAGGGTTACCCTAGCAACCAAGTAACAAATAATATATCTTTGCACCAGAAAATCGTAGAGAATTCCTGTTTCACTTATTTTACTCAAGATGGAAAGTAGCCTTGATATATATCACTCTGGTAACTGCCTAGCAACCAGATGCGGTTACCCTAGCAACCAAGTAACAAATCACATATCTTTGAACCATAAAATCGTAGAGACTTAGGGGTTGAGATATTTCACACAGGATTGCAAGGAGCCTTATGAGTATCACTTTGGTAACTGCCTAGCAACCAGATGGGGTTACCCTAGCAACCAAGTAACAAATCACATATCTCTGCACCAGAACAACATAAAGAATTCTGGTTTTGTTCATGGGACTCAGGGTAGCAAGGATCTATCTATCCGTCTATCTATCTATCTGAGGGTCAATATCTATCTATCTATCCATCTATCTGAGGGTCAATTTTTATCTATCTGAGGGTCAATATCTATCTATCTATGGGTCATACTCCGTCTATCTATCTATGGGTCATACACTATCTATATATCTATGGGTCATACTCCTATCTATCTATCTGTCTATCTATCTATCTATCTATCTATCTATCTGAGGGTCATTATCTATCGATCTATCTGAGGGTCATTCTCTATCTATCTATCTATCTATCTATCTATCTATCTATCTATCTATCTATCTATCATCTATCTGAGGGTAATTCTCTATCTATCTGTCTGTCTATCTATCTATCTATCTATCTATCTATCTATCTGAGGGTCAATATCTATCTATCTATCTATCTATCTGAGGGTAATTCTCTATCTATCTATCTGTCTGTCTATCTATCTATCTATCTATCTATCTATCTGAGGGTCAATATCTATCTATCTATCTATCTGAGGATCAATATCTATCTATCTATCTATCTATCTATCTATCTATCTATCTATCTATCTATCTATCTATCTATCTATCTATCTGATGGTCAATAACTATCTATCTATCTATCTATCTATCTATCTATCTATCTATCTGATGGTCAATATCTATCTATCTATCTATCTATCTATCTATCTATCTATCTATCTATCTATCTATCTATCTATCTATCTATCTGAGGGTCAATATCTATCTATCTATCTGTGGGTCATAATCTATCTATCTATCTATCTATCTATCTATCTATCTGAGGGTCAATATCTATCTATCTATCTATCTATCTATCTATCTATCTATCTATCTATCTATCTATCTATCTATCTATCTATCTATCTATCTATCTATCTATCTATCTAATCTATTTGATAGACTGAATGGTTTTATAATCTCTAAACTTTGAAAACTACTAATAATTACATCAAACTAGAAACCGTAAATCTTCAAACTTTTACAACTACTTCAAACTTTATGCTAGGCTTTCTCAAGCCAATCTAAAGTTTGTACTCAAACTTTTTAATCTAGTTATTAGGTTGGCTTGAGAAAGCCAACT
>JAVLUX010000043.1:25545000-25605000 GCA_032164185.1 Moxostoma hubbsi
TTTTCTCTAAAAGAGCAATACACCGCAGCGTTGAACGTCCTGTTCAGGATGCATCTTCAGAAATATGCCTTTCTGCCCCATGTAGTTCCTGGATGCGGTCGAGCACTCTCCGCTCCTGACAGTCACAGGCGCTGCCTCGTGTGTCTGGGCCGCGATCACACAGAGGCTGCGTTTGTGGATGGTTCGTGTTCTCACTGCGAGAATCTTACCATGGCAGTGTTGTGGTCGCGGCTTTCCTTCCTAAGAAGGAATACCACTCAAGCCGACCCCCGCATCGCTCCTCCTTCCCACGGGATTGAGGACGACCTGGCTGGCGATGGCGGCGATTTGGGGATGGCAGCAGGCTTGGTTTCGCCGGGTAGGTCCCCACGAACCACCCGCCTCCCAGCACGCTTGTTGACTTCTGTCCGGGCGAGGCAACAGTGGCTCACCTCACGGCCAGTCTGCCTATCCTCTTGAGCCCCCCGAGCTGGATGAGCTCGCTGCTGCATCGGAGAGTGGTCCGGCGTCTGACACGGAAGACTCGATTGGTCAGCCTTCGGGTCAGCGTGCCCAGTCTGAGGCTGACGCCCAGATGTCCGACATGCTTGCCCGGGTCACCGTCAGCATGGGGGCTTGACTGGAACCCTCTGTCCTCCCCACAGCCTTTGCAGCTCGATGATTGGTTCCTTGGGTCTGCGCGCCGCTTACAGCCACGCCCCCCCGTTCTTTTCTTCCCGGAACAATGAGCTGATGAGTTCGGAGGTCACCCTTCACCGGCCGTCATAATACCTCTCGCTCATCCACTCTCACTACCCTCGATGGCGGGGTGGCCCACGGGTAACCAGGTGGACAGAGCGGTTGCGATCCACCTATGTTCCGAGAACAACGCCACCTGGCGGGATCGCCCTGTGCTCCCCTCCAGGGCCTGTAGGATGACATCTTCACTGACCTCCAAAGCCTACAGTGCCACTGGACAGGCCGCTTTAGCCCTGCATGCCATGGCCCTCCTGCAAGTCCACCAGGCCAAGGCACTTAAAGAGCTGCACTTGGGTAGTCCTGATCCCGATGTGCTGCAGGAACTGCGCTCAGCGACCGACCTCACCCTCAGGGCCACAAAGGTCACAGCACGGTCACTCGGGCAGGCGATGGCCACTCTTGTGGTTCAGGAATGACATCTTTGGCTGAACCTGGTCGAGATGCGTGAAGCACACAAAGCACGCTTCCTCAACGCACCTGTCTCCCAGTTCTGCCTTTTTGGTGACACCGTCGAGGACTTGTGGTCCACTTAAAACATTTCCAGAGGCTCCTGGGGCATATGGCATCCTCCACGGCAGTCGCGCCGCTGAGGTTGATGCATATGAGACCGCTTCAGTACTGGCTCCAGACTCGAGTCCCCGAGATGAGCAAGTGGCACGCACCGACTGTTCATCACCCCGCCTGCCACCAAACTTTCAAACCCTGGACAGACCTCTGCTTTTTACGGACAGGAATCCCTTTGCAGCAGGTGTCCCGATGCGTCCTGATCATTGGAAAGGGGCCCAGCTGTGCTGGCACATCAATTGCCTAGAATTGTTGGCTGTACTTCTTGCCCTGTGGAGGTTTCTCCTGCTAATTCAGGGCAAGCACGTCTTGATCCGTTCAGACAGTACCACCACGGTAGCGTACACGCTCACCACATGTGACAACTCACCCGTAGTCTCCACCTTTGGAGCCAGCAGCAACTCAAGTCGCTGCATGCCACTCACATCCCAGGCAACCTCACCGTGGTAGCGGATGTGCTATCATGACAACGCTTGCCCAGTGGAGAGTGGAGGCTTCACCCCCAGTCAGTCCAGCTGATTTTGGTTTGGAAAGGCACAGGTAGACCTATTCACCTCCCGAGAGACCTCCCACTGCCCGCTCTGGTACGTCCGAACGGAGGCTCCCCTCAGGACAGACGCGCTGGCACACAGCTGGCCCACGGGGATGTGCAAGTACGCATTTCCCCCAGTGAGCCATCTTGCACAGGTGCTGTGCAAGGTCAGGGAGGATGAGGAACAAGTCATTCTAGTGGCCCCCTATTGGCCCTCTTGGACTTGGTTCTCGTGCTCCTCGCGACAGCCCCTCCCTGGCGAATTCCCCTGAGGAAGGACCTGATTTCACAGGGATGTGGCACCCTCTGGCATCCACACCCAGACCTCTGGAACCTCCACGTCTGATCCCTGGATGGGATGCGGAATATGTCATAGACACGATCAACCAAGCCAGAGCTCCCTCCACCAGTCAACTTTACGCCCTAAAGGGGCACATGTTGGCAAATTGGTGTTCTTCCCGGGCTGAAGACCCACAGCGGTGCGCAGTTGGGTCAGTGCTCTCATTTCTGCAGGAGAGGCTGGAGGGGAGGCTGTCCCCCTCCACCTTGAAGGTGTATGTAGCTGCTATGCCCACCACAACGCAGTAGAAGGCAAGTCTTTGGGTAAGCATGACTTAATTATCAGGTTCCTAAGAGGCACCCGGAGGTTGAATCCCTCCCGGCCAAGCCTGTTTACCTCCCGGGCCTTCAGAGATCCCCCTTCAAGCCACTAGAATCAGTTGAACTCAAGGCCCTCTCACTGAAGACGGCCCTCCTAATCGTGCTTGCCTCCATCAAGAGGTTCGGGTACCTGCAAGCGTTCTCTGTCATCAACACCTGCATGGAGTTCGGTCCGGCAGACACTCATGTGATCCTAAGACCGCGACCGGGCTACGTGCCCAAGGTTCCTACGTTTGCCTTCAGAGACCAGGTAGTGAACCTACAAGCACTGCCCCGGGAGGTGGCAGACCCAGCCCCTTCATTGCTGTGTCCGGTACGTGCTTTGCGTACCTATTTGGACCGCACGCAGAGCTTTAGACGTTCTGAGCAGCTCTTTGTCTGCTTTGGTAGATAGCGGAAAGGAAACGCTGTCTCCAACCAGAGGCTTTCCCACTGGGTCGTTGATGCCATAGCATTGGCCTAACACACCAAGGGAGGAAATTGCAGACCAAGACCAATGCGGGTACTCAGTTTACCCTGTACTGGAATAGGTGCTCCATTGGACGGGCTCATACGTGGACTTATCCCCCTGTGTGTAATTTCCACAGTACGGTCCCCCTGCGAGCGGTGAGGTAGGATCTACCACAGCACCATTCTCCACATGTGACCTAAAAGCCCAAGTGATGTATTTCACCACACTTTACCTCCCCCAGTCTTGGGCAGGTGTGGTCTCCGCAGGGTCTTTTCCCCCTGAAAGAATAGGAAAACTGGGATCCCCTGATGCGTGTGATCGCGTTAAGATGGCCCCCCAGCTGCTTTAACTCTATGCGAGAAACATAGAGAGAGAAAAGGCGTGGCTGGCTCCCATGCTTGGCATGTCGCCTTGTTCGCCCTATCGGGTTTTAAAGAACCAGAAGGTTTTGACGATTTTATGGAGCATTGGGGAAGGGTACATGCAGTCTGACACAGCCTGTCATATTGGCACGCAAGCTACCTGCCCGCACCTGTGTCAGCAGCACACGTACACGGTTCAGCGCATGGCGTGATTTAAATTGGACCCCTAGTGTCACTTATTCGACACTACATCGAAGTGAGCGACAGACGGGGAACGTCTAGGTTACTGTAGTAACCTCTGTTCCCTGTTGGAGGCACTGTCCTCTGACAAATCCTGAATGAAACGGATGCATTTCCCTCCCTTTATACCCGTATGTCCGGGGGCGGGACATGCAAATTCTGTCTGCCAATTTCTCATTGGTCTTTTCTCAAAGTTCAGAGATGCGAAAGGCTCTCAAGAGAGACCCCTAGTGTCGCTTCTTCGACACAACGTCTCGTTCCCTCCATCAGGGAACGGAGGTTACAACAGTAACCTAGACGGTTGTCATTGACCATGTCTGAAAATAAATAAACAAGTGTAATACCATGGTGCTTTTTGTGACAAATATAACAGAATAGGCTATTATTTCTGATAAATAATAATAAAAAAATTATTATGTTCTGTATATAATACAAGAAAAAATGCTTAAATACTCCAAAATTCAAAGAAATTAGGTATGTATAAATACACACAAAATAATAATAATATATATATATATTTTTTTTTAAATGGCCCTTTTTCTAAACAGACAACGAACAGGTGATTTGAAACTACGTTACCTGCTAGTCAGAATGCATAACTTCTGTTGTGTGTATACGTTGTTTCCATAAAAAGAAGCACTACACATAACAATATCCTAAACTGTCTAAACGTGAGGAATTCACAACAGTCAATTCCAAGAGTGTCTCATACTTCAGTACATCTTTAATATGTTTAAAACTTGTAAGTACAAATTATAAGTAGTTTAAACAAATTGTATAATATTTTGAAACATTTATAAATTTTGGTCTGTTACATTTTCAGTTTGCACATTATCGTCAACTAAAATGTTATTTTCTTTGATTAAAAGTATGTGCCATTTTATTCAGAGTAACATTGATCAAATGAATATGACAAGACGAAATATAAAGAACATTTTCGCCAAAAGGCAAAAATTGTGTAAAAAACAAACAAAAAGAAACCTTTGGTTTTTTTCGCCATGACATTATTCGAGTTAACCCGAAAGAGAAAACTGACCATAGAGGAAGACAGCTCTATAGCACCTCTTGCTGGAAGGCAGAGAATGCAACATGCACTAAAGCGCAGTTGTGAATTGCGTTGACACATTTCAGAATGCAACACCACATGAAATCAGGATTGTGTAGAACTTTGTGTATAGCAGCACTTTACATGTTGAGGTCTCTTTAGGATGAATGGCTTGTGTTGTGGCATTCCTCATTAGTAAATCACTTTGGATTAAAAATGCGTTTACTAAATTAATATGTGTAAATGCAAAAATAAATTTGTTGTCATGGAAGCAAACAGCATGCTTACTCGGCGACCCCTCCTCCATTATACCATTGGTTGCGTTGCCATTAATTGTGTGGTGTTTGGAGGAGTTTGTCTCCTCTGACTCCTCGTCTTCAACGGCTGAGTGAATGAAACGACTGTGAACAACAGAAAACAAAAACAAAATTCTGAGCTCAGAATTAGAAACACAGTCAATTAATATTACACATGAATATGAGACAACATAAGAGACACATGTAATGACAGTCTGAACACAACAGGAGATGACACAGAGATTAAATCAGAATGAGAAAAAACAGATTGTGAGTGTTGAGATAATACTTAGACAAAAGTGAGATTGTGATGAGGGATACTGGGATGAGACAGAGATCAAGATGAGTGTAACATAAGACTGAGACGCAAGTGTGAGACTGAAATGAGAAAGGGTTTGAGAAGAGACTAAGACAAAAGTAAGATTGAGATGAGACTGATGAAGGATACTGAGATGAGACTGAGATCAACTTGAGTGCAATGATTGAGATGTGAGTGTGAGAGGATGAGATAACACGGAGACAAAGGTGAGAATGAGATGAGAGGGACAATGAGAACGAGATTAATAGAACAGAATAGAATTTGCTTTATTGGCCAAGTCATTTGTGCTTACAAGGAATTTGTCTTGGTGGTTTGTTCCAACAAGTGCACATCATATCAGATTACACAGAATGTACAATATAGTCACAAACAATACACAATATATACATAGAATGTACAAAGACTATTGTAAAAGTATAAGGATAGGCAAGGAGGAGGCAGGAACCGGCTGAACAGAAAACAGTTTAATGTTAAACTTAAAACAAACATAAACAAATGAGCAGCGAGCCCTCCGGCCCTTGGTGGACAGAACCACTCATCCCCTTCTTGGCAGATGGCAGCAGTTCTTCCGGCTATCGGTGGCCGGCAGCGACCCCCTCCGTACCTAGGTAGACTGCTGCGGCTGCTCCCCTGATGGATGGCAACGGCGAGGACTCTGCAACAGCGCATCCCTCTAACTTCCCGGCTTTCGACACCACTGTAAAAGTATAAGGACGGGCAAGGAGGTGGTGGGAACTGGGTGAACAGTTAACAAAGTTTAATGGTAAACTTAAAACCAACATAAACAAACGTGCAGCGTGGCCACATGCATCTCTCTCTCTCTCGAAAAGGCATCTCCGGCTGCCCCTTATCTCGCTCTCCCGCTGATCAGCTGATTCAGCGCCGGCTGTGCTCCATCATCCTCCACTCGAGTCGGAAGGACTATAAAGACATATTTATGGGTCTAAACTCGTGTAGAGAAACAGTCCAGTATCTCATAGTCGTAGCACACATGTGTATGCGCGCACAGTAAAATTAAGTTTATTTTGACAAGCCTGCGTTCGACTATGCACGAACGTTCAAGTACACTTGAGAAGCTCTGGTATTATGGTGTTAAACGCAGAGCTGAAGTCCACAATCTGGATCTTTATGTAGTCTCCGTTGTTGTTAGGGTGCTGGAGCATGAAGTGTAGACCCATGTTAACTGTGTCCTCTACAGACCTGTTAGCTCTGTATGAAATTGCAATGGGTCAGGAATGGATCAGGAATGGATATGAGGCGAATCATCACAAGCCGTTCAAATGTTTTCATGACTACCGAAGTCAAGGCAACAAGTCTATAGTCATTCAGACTTTGTAGAAGTATTTATCTCCAGATCCATGAGTTTCCTCCTTTTTTCTCAGAATCTGTTTGAGTTCCTTTGTGAACCAAGGCTTATTGTTGTTGAATTTGACCCGAATTTGGTGGAGATACAGCTGTCCTCGCAAAAACTGCTATAACAGCTTTATAACAGATTATCTATGGCTCTATTAGCCCACCTCTTAACTTTAGTGATGATTGTTTTGGCAGATTTATATTAAAAGAGGCAGAGCAATATGTGTCTTTTATTATTGTGTAACAGTGCTCGAGCGCTCTTCCTTCTCTAGTACAGCATGTGATGTGTTGTCTGTATTTAGGGAGTTCTTGATTAAGTTTTGCATTGTTGAAATAGCCCATAATTATGAATTGGGAGTCCGGGTGTTGTCTCTCCATCTCGGTTATTAGATTGGCCAGCTGCTTTTGCACGTTGCGCACACAGGCTTGAGGTGGAATGTCCACACCAACTAAAATAAACGTGGTGAATTCTTGGGGTGAGTAAAAGGTGTACAATTTATGTAGAGTTTTCAGCTGAGGAGAACATGATTTTAACAAGACTATGACATTATTGCACCAGCCTTCGTTAATGTAAAAACAGATTCCCCCACCTCGTGTTTTCCCAGATGACTCAGCTTGACAATCTGTTCAGTGAAGTTGGAAACCAGGCAACTGGATTGCGTCATCTGGTACTGTCACATTGCTAGGTTTCAGTGAAATATACCACAGAAGAAAGGGAAAAAATATCTGTTTGTTTTAATGAGAAGTTGGATTTGTTGCTTAAGGAGCACACATTAGAGAAAAATATTCCTGGTTGCAAGGTATGAAAAACCATCTGCGACTGGCGCACAAAGGCTTTTGATCTTTTTCCTCTTACCCTGCATCTCACAGCGAGTGAAAGAACTGTAGTGCTCCTGGTAATGATTCTAAATAAATCCAGCGGTAAGGAAAAAATAAAAGTCCTCCCAGATCGCATGGTATCCCTGATGTGAAGAAGTGTCTCTCTGTAATACGAAATCTGGATGTGTTCAGCAAGTGTGAAATAAAACATCTTGGATCGTAAGCCAAAAATCAGTCTAAGATGAGAGTGAGTGAGACTAAGACAGACTGAGATATAAAGATACTGAAATGAGAGTGAAACTGACATCAATTGAGACCAGGGATGCTTCTCATTCTTAAATTGTGCATCCTTGTTTCCTCACTCCTGTCCTTGAGATCGTGACCAAGAATGCATATGAAGTCCACCATCATTGAGGACATAATAATTCTCTAAATGTACTGTGAATAGACGAGGATCGAGGAAGCAAATTGAGGATGCTTGAGTGAGGAAACACCGGAGCATCCTATGCGGAAGACTTTTTGGTCGCATCTGATGCATAAATTCTCCTCCCCCTTCACATCTGACTCAATTAATTCATGGTTTAACCTTTGCGGTTTAAATAGACCATAATTGATACATACTTAAACAGTGCATCTTGAGTTATTTGAATATTTTATGAATATATTAATGAATAAAGGTTCAATAACATAAAAAGCAAGCACGACAAGATACTGCAGCTGTGAAAAAATGCGTTCTGAAGTCACGTTGAGTGAGCAGGACATTTAATTTTAAAAATCCTTGGCATAAGACAAGCTTAAAATAAAATTAAACTAAGACCGAGATGAGATTGAAACTAGATGAGAGTAAGGTATGATTGAGATGAGAGTGAGACCTGAACTTGAGACAAGTCTGAAATGAGAGGAGTGTGATAGGTGTAAGAGAGAGGAGATCATGGGGACAGAGACAGCGATAAGTCTAAAATGAGATGAGAGTGAGACAGGGACGAGATTGAGATGAGATTGAAATGACAGACTGAGTGAGACTGAGATTACATTATAAGTGAGACCAAGATGAGACTGTGACGAGGTATACACATACCACAGACGCAGCAGCAGAAGATTGTAGAACTTGTCCTCGCTCAGTGTTCTTGGTACAGTGATGAGGAAGGGCTTACCGAACAGAGGTGAGCTGGTCTGATTGAAACCAGACTGCCTGTATTTCTCTCTCAAAAGAACAGGAATCACCACATGATCCGTGTCCTCCTGACAATTTACAGCAACCTCAAACCTGCAGCACACACACATCTGTTACACAAATTTTCCAATCACCTCAAACGTTGAGTAGAAAAGACACACATCAACACAAGAGAGTGGATAACAGACTCAACTATAAGAGATTCACAAGCTATTACACCATTAAAAACAAGCATTTCTGAAAGCCGAATTATTCTTTTTTTTGATACATTAAGAAAAACTGCATTAAAACAACATCTCACACATAGATGTCGTCCTGGTCCATAATGCTGTTCAGGTTATCATTGGTGGAAAATATGCGGTGAAATCTGTGGTTGTATATGTCTGTTACAACCATCTAGATGGAAGGAAGACCACAGTTAATACAGTGATATACTGCAGACATGTACTGCAAAAGATTTTCATATCGATGTTTACCTTCTCAGCAGGTACACCAGACAGAGACGAGAGCGACACACACAGATCAGTAATATAGCCCACTTTAGGAACCGTCAGTTTATACTGAAACAAAACAACAATAACATTCAGTCATTTATAAGATGTGTTTATTCTTGATGCGTCCACATGTTCACAAGGAAGGGTTGCTCCAATACCAAAATTTTGGCTTTGTTATGATACCAGACCTGGTTCCTCAGTATTGATCCTAACTCGACACAAACAAAAAATAAATAAATAAATAAATATTTTTGATGAAAATTACTTGTCTAAAAGAAACAATTTTTCTGGATTCCATTTTAAATGTTTTAATTAAATGTTATGATCAAATTGTGTTTAATCCAATACATACTGTGCAGCTTTAATCAAATGAAAATATAATATTTGTCAATATAGATAGATAGATAGATAGATAGAGAGAGAGAGATAAAGATAGATATATTTGAAGTCATAAGTTTACATACACTTAGATTAAAGTCAATAAAACAAATTTAAACCACTCCACAGATGAAATATTAGTCAAGTCAACCAAAGTGCTTTACAGATCAAACAAACACAGCTACAGAATAAAAATATGTTTATAAAGAAGTTTTAAAAATAGCTAATGATGAAGCTGACCTCAAATGTAAAGGGAGACTATTCCATAGATTACGACCTATCACAGAAAAGGCACGGTCACCCTTAGATCTATAGCGGCAACGAGGAACCATCAATAAAAGTTGATCAGAAGACCCGAGTGCTCCGGTGGGGGAGTAAGGGTGTAGAAAGTCACTGATAAATTGGGGCATGAGACCAGATAGTGCCTTGTAGACAAAAATCTGAATTTTATAACTGACCCTGAATTTCGGCTGGATAATGCAGTTTGGGGAGACCGATGTACAATGAGTTACAATAGTATAACCTTGATGAAATAAGGGGGCTCAGTGGAAAAGGCGCTGGCTACCACCCCTGGAGTTCACTAGTTTGAATCCCCAGGGTGTGGTGAGTGACTCCAGCCAGGTCTCCTAAGCAAACAAATTGGTCCGGACACATGAGGTAACCTCCTCGTGGTCCCTATAATGTGGTTCGTTCTCGTGGGGCACATGGTCAGTTGAGCTTGGATGGCATGGTGTATAGTGTGAAGCCTCCACACACGCTATGTCTCCGTTGATGGTCTCAGATGCGGAGGCAGCTGGGATTCGTTCTCCACCATACGGATTGAGGTGAGTCACTATAAGACCACGAGGACTTAAAAGCACATTGGAATTGTGCACTACAAACTGGGTGAAAAGGGGAGGGGGGGAATCCACTTTTTTTGTGCAAGTACAATCACACTTTTAATCTGCTCAATTTTGTGAGTAGAGATGTTTAACAGAGTGAAACTGAAATGTTTCACAGGTCTCTTGGATGGCATCCAGAAAAGGATTTCTAGTAGGGTTTAAAACAGAATCAATTTTTCTGAACAATACATTTGGTCAATTTGCATTATCAGAAAATTAATGTAGAGAAAAAAAAGTAGCTTTCACTTCCTTTACAGCTCTCTCTGATTGTTAGTTAAACGCTCATTTTAAAATGTCATAAGAGACCTGAAGCTTGTTTCTTTTCCAATTGCGCTCACCTTTTCTGCACTCTTGTCTGACAGCGTGAATGATGTAATTTAACCAAGGCTGTGAAACACCCTTAACTCTCCTTGGCTTGAGCAGATCGACATTATCAAGTACAAGAGTACAACATTTATTAAAAGTTTCAACCAATGACTCAGTGTCGAGTCCAGCTAAGACATCAATTTGTGAAATGCATTTGATAAAATTCTGAAAACAGATTGGCAGTAGATGAGTGAATGGACCAGGAGTGATATAAGGGCTGAGAAAAAGTAGGGACAAAGTAGACACAGAATCAAGCATTATTCAATAATGCTCAGAAATGCCAATATCTAAGACCTCTAAGTTGGAAAGACCATAAGGTACCACAAAATCTAATGTATGACCCATATTGTGAGAATTCCAAGTGCAGCACAATAGTTATAATCTCCATCTGACAGGCGGGCCGAGGATTTCAAACGCCGTAAATCCAGAGTAGAATAAACCATATCGGAAGAAAGATGATTGAATGAACTTGCAAACAAGCAGGGAGCTCTCCACTGAAACTGGCGAGGGCCAACAGAAAAACTCCAACAGGCCAAGATAGGCAAGATAGGCAGAACATCCTCCATGAATCCACAAACACTACTCGAATTCAAAGTTCATGCACTCCAGCCCCACTGGACGTCAATGATGGACAGGGAATCAAGCAGCCTATTTAAGACTACACGTAGCAGTCCCGGCGAAGACCATCGGTGTGTAAAGTGGTGTTAATTTCCTTTGAGGTAATCCAGTCAGACGTGTGGTATAGCCTAGATTACTAAAAAAATAAAATGTCAACAGTCCATAAAAGAGAAGCCTAAAACTAAATTTCCTGAGGTCGCTCATACAAAAGTCCACTAAAACAGAAGCATCTAAAAACATTGAAAAGAACCCGGAGAGCAGTGGCAGACAAAAACGCCAGCATTCACTCTACCGGAAGTTCTACCAGGATCACTAACATGTGTTACCCTGATGGTCAAATAATATTAGCAAACTATAGTTTTGGCTACTTTGTGCATGACACAAGTAATTTTTCCAACAATTGTTTACAGACAGATTGTTTCACTTTTAATTGACTATATCACAATTCCAGTGGGTCAGAGATTTACACTAAGTTAACTCTGCCTTTAAGCAGCATGGAAAAATTCCAGAAAATTATGTCAAGCCTTTAGACAATTTGCCAATTATCTTCTGATAGGAGGTGTACTGAGCTGGAGGTGCACCTGTAGATGTATTTTAAGGCCTACCTTCAAACTCAGTGTCTCTTTGCTTGACATCATGGGAAAATCAAAAGAAATCAGTAGAGATGCACCGATCGACCAGCCAGGGACCGGAATCGGCCAGTTTTCCGCATGCTCGGCCCGGACCGGTCAGTCTCACGTCTTTCCGATTCCGAGCCGGTCCGTTTTGTTGCCAGCAGCGCAGGCAATAACGTCACAGCCGCATGGAAACCTGACATTGGCATGGAAGATCTTCACTGTGATTGAAAAAATACATTAAGTTCGCAATTTGTATTATTTGTAAGGCTAAAGTAAACCGTGGGATGGCAGAGGAGGCTAAATACATACAAATTGTGCCGTTGTGATTTAATGTGCTGAGTAACATAATTTCTCCCACCGTGTCCGATATTAAAATCAGTGCGACACTTTGCAAAAGGTGTGGGTATTGTTGATATGGCTTCGGGATATGAAATTAAATGCTTTCGTCCAGCTGTTGTTAAATTTACACACACACATACATACATACATATATACTGAAGCCAATATATATAAATAATATATATTTTTTTTTTATTTTATTTTTCCCGCCAGAGCACCAGCTGAGTCTACTACCAGTGACGCTTGACTCAACTTCTCGCGTATACTGCCTGCGCAGATTTCAACAGCGCAAATTAGTTTTTGTTGCCAGGTTGAGGTCACAAATGGGTTGAAATTTGTATGTGTCGACTGTGTGAGTTGGATGCGTTTCATACAAGATCTGGCAACTGGACAACTGGAATAATATATTGATGTGATTATTCATATAACGTGGTTTGGGCCGTACAAATTACGGGAGTTTCCCGGGAGAAATAACAAAACGGGAGGGGGGTGGGAGATGGTTGTGAAATACGGGAGACTCCCGGGAAAAGTGGGGTGAGTGACGACAAGCCGATCCCGAAGCAGCAATCAGTTTTACCTCTGATATTTGGTATTTAACGTAAGCTTAATGTCAATGTTGAGTGTATTGGACACTTCAGTTTTGTTCATAGGCTTGTAATCTTTGGAATTGTTTTGTTAGACGAGTAAAAAATAGAAAAAGGTCCATTTATGAAAATAGTGGAAAATGACATCTGTTTTGTTATATAAAGTAACTCATTTGCAGTTAATTGTTATTTCTACCTCTTTCCAGTCACAGAGCACTTTATATATCAGAAGTCAGAAGATCCTGTAATTTTGTTTGGGGGAAATTGTAATGTTTAATAACTTATTTTATTATGAAAATATAATTTTGCATTGAAGAAAGGTAGATTTTGTTTGTATATGAGGTCAGTGATAGTTCTTAGAAAGAAAACCGGAAAAAAAAAAAAAAAAAAAAAAAAAAAAAATCGGTATTGGAAGGTCACACTTGGAGAAAAATTGGAATTGGTGCATCTCTAGAAATCAGCCAAGACCTCAGAAAAAATTGTGGACCTCCATGAGTTGGTTTCATCCTTGGGAGCAATTTCCAAACACCTGAAGGTACCACATTCATCTGAAGGCACTACAAGCAAAGTGATTTTCCTACAAGAAACCCATCTGAAAAATGATGCCCATAATAAGCTTAAGTGTAGATGGATAAGCTAGATATTTCATTTTCTCATTTTCACATTGTGGCACGGTGGAGGGCGGGACCGGCGCGTGATTGCGCACGCCCAGTCCCGTATCAAGCTAAATTGAGCCATCAAGAGGGATAAAGGCCACTCGCAGACGGATATCGAGAGAGAGAGCTTAATCAGCAGACATGTCTGCTGTCCTAAATGTTTGTTTTAAGTTCTTCATTAAATTATTATTTATGTTGACAAGCAGGTTTCTCGCCTCTTCCTTGCCCATGAAATGATCTGTGTTACATTGGTGCCGAAACCCGGGAAGGAAGAGGGATACGCCGTAGCGGAGTTCTCGCCACTTCTCAATGGAGCAGCCGCGGCCATCTGCCGGGGGACGGAGGAGCCCAGCCGCCTGGACGCGGAGGAACGGCCGCCGACCGCGAGGGGAGGAGGGGCTCCTGGCCGACCGCCTGGAGCGGTTAGGGCCGCTGCCAGGGGCGGGGAGTCCCCTAGTAGCCGCTGGAACGCGGCGGGGTTGGAGACTGCCGACCGCGTGCGGGGAGGGGCTCGCCGCCGACCACCTGGAGCGGGAGAACCGCTGCCAGGGGCGGGGGGAGGCCCCTTCGACACCCTGGGAACGCGGTGGGGCGTTCCGTCCGCCAGGGGCTGAGGACTGCCTCCGATCTGCCCGGAGAGGCGCGGCTGTTGTCCTGTAGAGGGTGGAGAAGTGGCTGAGGAACGAGCTACGGCGTATCAGAGAACCGGCGAGTACGTTTTTTTTTCTTTCTTTCCTTTAATCTCTCTCTCCTCTCTCTCTCGATACCGCTCTGCGTTGGCCTTTTCCCTCTTTTTTTTTTAAAATTATGGTGTTTGTGGGAGGGGAGGTACTGCCCAGTGCAGGAACCCTCCCCCCCTATTTTTAATTGTTGTTTCCCTCCCCCTTGCCCCCTCCCTCGTCCAGGCTGATGGGGATGACCCGCCGGCAGACCGCGCGGGAGGCGCCCCCCCCCCCAGGGGATGTACGTCAGGCCGGGGGTCCCCAGCCTGAGAGAACGGGGGAGGAATGTGGCACGGTGGAGGGCGGGACCGGCGCGTGATTGCGCACGCCCGGTCCCGTATCAAGCTAAATTGAGCCGTCAAGAGGGATAAAGGCCACTCGCAGACGGATATCGAGAGAGAGAGCTTAATCAGCAGACATGTCTGCTGTCCTAAATGTTTGTTTTAAGTTCTTTATTAAATTATTATTTATGTTGACAAGCCGGTTTCTCGCCTCTTCCTTGCCCGTAACGTGAACTGTGTTACACACATTTTCAGTGAAGGCTAGAGGCACGGCCATACTGATTCAGAAGGGAGTTCCTTTCATACATCAATCTACAATAGTGGATAAGGATAGGAGGTATGTTATGGTAATGGGGGAATTGCACTCCACTCCAATGACATTGCTGAATATATATGGGCCAAATGATGATGATCCTGAGTTTTTCAGAAGGGTTTTAGGGTTAATACCAGATACCTCAAATACTAATTTAATCATTAGGGGTGATTTTAATATGGTGTTAGACCCATATTTAGATAAGTCCTCTTCCCATAAAGTAGCATATACTAATGCAAGTGGTCCCATGAAGACATATATGATAATATGAACTTCTTTGATGTGTGGAGGATTCTCCTTTCATTCTAGGGTGCATAATGGCTACTCTATGATTGATTATTTCCCTGTTGGATAGGAAAATATTACCGCTTATCCGTGATGCAAAATACCAAAACATTATCATCTCCGATCATTGTCCTGTCTCGTTTTCAATAAAAGAATGTGACTCAACCAAAGTAAAAAGAAATTGGAGATTTGACCCCCAACTTCTTAATAATCCAAAGTTCTGGGAATATCTGTAATAGCAATTGACATATTTTTTTTTAAAATAACGATAATGATGATACTTCTCATACAGTATTACAGGAAACTTTAAAAGCCTACGTGAGGGGTTGCATAAATTCCTAAACAGTCATCCCAGAAAAGATGGGATAAAGCTGAACAACAGGGAATTACAAAAGTGAATTAGCAAATTGGAAACTGAGAATATTTAACAACCCTCTATAGAAAAATACAACAAAATTACTTAAGTATAACCTTAATCAAATACTATCTATGAAAATCAGCAAAGCATTTATGTTTGCGAAGCAGAAATATTTGAATTCAGAGATAAGCGGACACGGGTGTTTCCCATTCATCACATAAAGACATAAATTATAGATTCAGACAATTTTATGAGGGGTTATACACATCTCAGTCAAATGGGCATCTTGCAAGAATTTCTAGACTTATGTAATCTACCGACACAGAGTCAGAAGGACCATAGTGCTCTAAATACTGAAATTTATACAATTTTAAGAAATAATAACTCATTGAAAAATGGGAAAAGTCTGGGTCCAGATGGATTTGGAAATGAGTTATACAAAAAATTTTGTCCCCCATATACGAATGTATAAACAAGAGAAACAAGATGGTACTTTGACACAAACATTGAAAGAAGCTATTATTATCTTAAAGGTATAGTTCACCCAAAAATTAAAATTTGCTGATAATTTACTCACCCTCAGGGCATCCCAGTTTCTTTCTTCATCAAAACAGAATTTAAGAATTTTAGTACTTCATTTCAGGCTTCCTCCTTTAAACAATGCAAGTGAATGTACTCTTTTTTGACAGTCCAAAATCAAATTTAGGGTGCATCAAATTAATGCAATTGACTCCAGTCTACAAAGAAAGTTCTTCTGAACCCAAATGATTGACTTATTTTTAGAAAGAAATCAATACTAATATACCTTTTAACTACAAATGTTCGCTTCCGTACGTCTCTGTGAAGTGCACTCATGAAAGGGATGACGTAAGCTCGTTGGTAAGGTCAAGCGTGGAGGAGGCAGGAAGCGCGTCATTGTTTACAAGAGAAACTTGCACAGACCAAGTGGCGTTCATAAACCTAAACAGTCCAAAACAATTTCAAACACAATGTCACAGGATTTTGATTTTAGAAGAAAAGAGCAGATGGAGTTTTTCGCCAAACCCTTCCTATTTGAGCCGAATACACTGATGAGGAACTGAGGGAGATGAGGAGGCTGCAGCAGTGGTGCAATCACAAGTCTTGGGGAGGCAGAGATCTATGTTCATGGTGGTGCACATGTAGTAAATGCCAACCAATGCCAACAGAGGCAGAGAGCCTGTGTTGCCACGATTGGACCATAGCAAACCCACCATTGGAAACAATTAGCAAGGCAGCCGGTGAGAACACTCCTAGTCCTAGCTGCATTACTGAACATAATGGTTTTCCAACATTACTGAGCCCCAGCATTTTAGAGGTGTTTTTCAGTTTGCCGCGAATAAACTGGAAGCGCTGTCTGAGGCCAGAAGGACCCAATGGCACCCTAACAGTAGAGTATCATGTTTTGTTCATTACTATAGCTACTATACAGAAATATATAGGCTATATGATAAAGTTTTCACACATACCGGAGTTTGCTGGATAAACAGCATGGGCATAGTCGATTAATTCAGATATGGACCATTTGTTTCTTTCGATGATCTGAAATCCTCTGGGATAAAATATTCACTGCACACTCCAATATTTGAGAGAATGTAGGGGTGTACGGATATCCAGGTTCAGCGCAATACGCCAGAACATCAATTGCTCATGATCATGTATAGGCAATCGATGAAAAGTTAATATTTTTCCCTGTGCGCATTTCTTTGGGGTTTCTGAAGATTGTAGCATTCAGGATACACACACCAAACAACCATTTTGAACAATAAACGTATACAAATCTACAACAAAGACAATTAATCTTTTGTACAGCGCTCCTTCTCTTGTAAACAATGACGTGCTTCCTGCCTCCTCAACGCGCGACCTTAACATCAAGCTTAAGTCATCCCTCTCATGAGCGTGCATCACAGAGATTTACGGAAGCAAACATTTTTAGTTAAAAAGTATATTTAAGTATTGTATTGTTTATAAAAAATAATCAATTAAAAAAATAAAAATAAATCAATTGTTTGGGTTCAGAAGAACTTTATTTGTCAACTAGAGTCGTGTGGATTATTTTGATGCACACTAAATATGCATTTTGGACCAAGTACATTCACTTGCATTATTTAAAGGAGGAGGGAGGCCTGAAATTACATCCTAAAAATCTTAAAGGTGCAGTATGTAAGATTCAGAAACCCTTATTATTGTTATTGTTATTAATGACACTTGTGGCCATTAAAGCTAGGGTGTGCAATCTTTTACAGAATTTTTTTTTTTTATACTGGTTGAAAGTCTCTTCGCATCCTGATAGCAATCATAATTGAAGTGGTCTAAAAAAAAAAAAAATCTAGATCTATATCCAATATTATATATATATATATATATATATATATATATATATATATATATATATATATATATATATATATATATATATATATATATATATATCACACATCACAGTTAGTTCCAGTCCTCGAATCTGATTGGACGAGAGACATTCCATGAGCACTGATGGTGGGACCGCATCAACACTCAGACGCTTCACTGTGTGCATCACTCCGCGTTCATGCTGTTCTAAACTAATGTGTATCTGTTAGGAGTTACTGGCTTTATTTTTGAAATTACATATGTTAGCCAGCAGGTGGTGGCAAAATATATTTTTTGTGTGTAAAACGAGCTAGTTGGTTACATACAGTGAATAGTCATTGTTTACATAGAACTGCGCTCCTTGATCGCTCGTATTACTAATACATTACCAAAGCTAGGAAATAGCTTTGAACGGCTTTAAATGGACAACTTCAGGATTAAGGCTCATGCTGAGAGACACAACAAACTGATTTATTACAGAACTCAAGTGCTTACCTTAACTCAAGAGTTTCCACATTGGATATATACTGTATAAAATGGCACAGGACATTGCTGTTTCTATAGGGAATGACTCTTGTGCATCGGCTACTGCAAAATAGAGAGGAATACCCCCCCACCCCCCGGACGTCTATTTTCCACTGAAAAAACTGACAGCATCTTTGATTGTGTGTGGCAACAGGTGATTGCACACGTGCTCACACACACACACACCTATCCTTGTTTATCCAATAACTTGTTAGAAACAGCACAAGCCGTGATACCATTTCTGAAGTGAACTTTTTGAATTACTAATGGAGGCTTGGACGCATCATTTACCAGCAACGGCAGATTCCGATTCGTTGCGTAAGAAAGTAGTTCCATGTACAAATGCGTTTTTATGACCGTACTCGGTTTTTACGAATTATTTTTTTTTTTTACAATATCACACTCGCAATCGTGCTATATGGCCCTACATCAGCACTGCTGTAATTACCTGTGGCACTCTGATGTAGGGCCATATCGCACTCTTGCTCGTGTGATATTGCTTAAATTTATATATAATCTTCTGTGGAAGGGACAGGACTAAAAAAACGATCGGCCAGTCATTGCATTCAGTCCGAATGTAATGATAGTATGTCCTTCCTGTCTATCAATCTATATTTGCATACCGCTGCGCAACTTGTTCGCCTAGACAATCACACGTAATCAGCATTAGAATTACGTTTGTTATTATTGTAATGTCTAACCTGTGAATAAGACATGAGGTAATCTGAAACCATTGCAATCGATTTCACCAACATGTCTCTCCTCCTTGTGCTTAGACACTGCTCAGTGTATGTTCATGTGTGACAGAGGAGGCATGCTTTGGAGACACCTCTGAAGCGAGGGCGGGCTCAATGCTTTCAAAGCTAGCTTGCTAAATGCTAGCCTCTCTGGTTTACATACCCTAGCTTTAAGTGAACTGCAGCCAGCTACCTGTTGCTCGTGCACACACTCCAAAGGGACGTGAGTGAGCGAGCATCGGTCAAAACAATGACGTAACGTACAACACTAAGGAAAAGTAAGAGACTGAACGTGATCCACCGGCATCATGCTGACAAATGAGGTAGCATAATTAAAATTACATAGTTATGATTGTTTTACTACCAACTTTGAGAATAAACTAAAACTACTTCTCAGCTAACATAGCATACTGATACACACATACAGCTACAAACTACCGAACTATACCAGGCAGTTTACTGTTGCACTGCACTGTTATGTTGCATTATTGTATGTTTTGTATGTCATATGTTGTACTACGATTAAGAAACCATCATATTTGCTGAAATTTATCCTGCATACCTGACTTTTAGTATAAAGAGAAGATCGTTAAAATGATTTGAAAGTTCTGAAGCAAGGTAGCTTGCAAATTGTCAGTGTTGGCAGGCAAGTCAGCTAAAATGACACTCAAAGATCAATCCTTATGGCACTATATTTCACATGCTTTGCAGTTATGCAAGCTCACCTGTCCAATAAGAATGCCAATTCAGGGTTAGTTTTGATCCCCAAAACCGAACGAATGTCCCTCCAGGAATCAAATGCCCTTCTGATGTTCACTCTAGTTTTTGCTTGACCACAATCACATTCCTGCTTAGCCAGACAGGATTCAATAGAAGGCTCTTGGGAGTGTGCATAAATGTCACATCCTTTGGATTTTCTTGCTTTAATAGGCAACCAAGTAAGGGCTAATTTTTTAAGTTGTGTTACAAGCCGTTCACACATTGGCAAAAAAAGGCAAACATTACATGAAAATCGTTACAAATTACACCTTTAAATTCTGTTTTGATGAAGAAAGAAACTAGGATCCATCTTGGAAGGCCTGAGGGTTAGTGAATTATCAGCAAATTTTCATTTTTGGGTGAACTACTCCTTTAATTCTAAGGAAGTATGTTCTTATAGACCTTTCGCTCCACTAAATACAGACCTAAAAATCTTGGCCAAAACACTAGCTAGAAGACTCAGTTTCTTAATTGATAAACTTGTGCATACAAATCAAACAGGTTTTGTCCCTGGAAGGAACTCCTTTCTCAACCTTAGATGCCTATTTAATATCATGTATTCCTCTAGAACTCAAATGACTTCATTCTACTGCATCTAGACGCTGAAAAGGCGTTTGACAAAGTTGAATGGCCGTACCTCTTACGCAGTCCTGGAAAAGTTTCAGATGGGCAATTCATTTATTTCATGGATCAGGCTATTGTATAGCAATCCAACAGCAAATAGACTCACAAATAAAATTATGTTTCCCCAATTTCGGCTTTACAATGTTACTAGGCAGGGGTGAGTACTTGGCCCCTTATTGTTTGCTTTAGCATTGGAACCACTTGAGAGGTGATTCTTTGTCATCCTGATATACATGGAAACATCATGGACTATAAGGCTAATAAGATTTCCCTGAATGCGGATGACATCTTGTTATATTTGTGCCCCAACCTCAGACTACCATCACAGCAATTCTAACTGTAATTGATTAATTTTGCCTTTTCTGGATATAGGGTTAATTGTGGTAAGAGCGAAGCAATGCCTATAAGATTGGAAAATTATAATTGGCTGAAATCACTTCCCTTTAAAGTGACATTAGAAAAATTAACTTATCAGGCAATCATGATTCTGAAAAATACAGCTCTTTATTCAAAGCTAATTTTCTCCCTCTAATTGACAAGCTTAAAGATAACATTCAGTTCTGGAGGACACTCATTTCATTATTGGGCAGGGTAAATACAATTAAGATGGTTTTACTTCCACAATTGCTTTATCTTTATCAAAATATGCAAATATTCCTCTCCTTTTTATTTTTTAAAGCTAGGCTCAATAAATAGGAATTAGGAATTATACATCTTATAGAATACAGAAGGAATACCTCTGCAAGTGGTTTACATGGGGGAATTGCACTGCCAATTTGTATGCATTATTATTGGGCTAGTCATGTGTTCCATTCAATTTTGGTTAGATGATACCGCTTTACTTCCTAGTGGACTGCAGATGGAATGTGAAGATTGCCTGCCATACTCCATTGGTGCAGTCGTATTATCAGCCCTTATTAGCAAAGCAAGCTATAACCTCAAACCCATAATACATAGCACAATAAGGATTTGGAAACCGATATTAAAAAAAATTTAACTCAGAAAGATCTCCTTCTTGCTGCCTATATTTGCAAATCCCTAATTTCCTCCATCCAGTTTAAATGGGACATTTAACATGTGGAAAGAACTGGGGATATGTAATATAGGGAATCTATATATAGATGGCAATTTTTCATCTTTTCATCAGCTTCAACAGAGATACGAGTTGCCAAAGAATACATTTTTCAGATTCCTTCAAGTCAGAGATTATATAAAAGTATGCTGGGCCTGACAGGCTGGATGAATACCTAAAAGGATTTGCGGGGTCTGACCATATAGTATCCCTCTTTACAATTCACTACAAGTCATCACACTACAAGCATCACAAAAGCAGTGGGAAAAATAATTGGGTACTATATAATAATTTAATCATTTGGATACCTGATGACATATGGGATGAGAGTCTAGGTTACACTCACACATGTTCCATAAATGCATGTCACTGTTTAATACGGTTTAGAGTATTACAGAGATTGCATTACTCTAAGGAAAACTACATACAATATTTCCAGATGTCTCTCTGTGAGAAATGCAACTCAGAGGAAGGTAATTTAATTCACAGTTATGCTCTCTGTCCCAAAATACAAGACTATTGGTCAGATATTCTCACTTTTTTTTGTCAAAGTTGTTGAAGATTTAGATAGACCCTGTTCCTATTTTAATTATTCTGGGGGTATCAGATTTTGTAAGGGAACTTAACATGGCACAAATGCCCCTTCTGACATATGGCCTCATAACCACAGAAAAAAAAAAATGTTTTGGAAAAAGAAAAAGTCCCAACACTGAAAAATCTGAAACATTTGGGAGGATGTGGGGTGGGCACGTTTTCTTTAGTGCTAGCTCGAGTAAGAGCAGGGGAGTCATTACACTGATAAGCAAGCATCTACAATTCAAATGTCTCAAACAGATTAAAGATAAACTAGGAAGGGTCATTATTGTTTTAGCTGAAATTCAGGGGCAAAGTCTTATTTTGGCTAAGATTTATGCACCTCTACTTTCGTCTCTATTTTCTTCGAAGGCTAAGGAAAGCACATCTCCACCCCCCATCCTCACTACATTCTATAGAGGGACTATTGAGAGCATCCTGAGCAGCTGCTTCACTGCCTGGTTTGGGACTTGCACCATTTCAGACCACAAAGCCCTGCAGAGGATAGTGATGACAGCTGAGAAGATCATTAAAGAATGGAAAGCTTTCTCCAACCATGACGCAAGCCCAGATCAGTCTGATTTGTAAAAAGGACAAAGATCAAGCGAGTGTCATCCAATTTCTCTGATCCCAGCTAGAGATTCAAATATTGTCAAAAAATTTTGGCTAACCGATTAAGCAAAGTTAAGACATATTTTCTACATATAGATCAAGTGGGGTTTATTCTGGGCTGTAACTCTCCTGATAACATTAGGCGTAACATTAAAGTCATGTGGGCATTGGCAAATGATCAGACTCCGGTCGCTGCCATACCACTTGATGCTGAAAAGGCGTTTGATATGGTAGAATGGGATTATTTTAAGATTTTGGAAATGTACGGGTTTGGGAATACTTTTATTGGGTGGATTAAGTTACTTTATAGACACCCAGTAACAGTGGTTCAAACGAATGGATTAATTTAAGATTATTTTACTCTGGATAAGGGCCACCGGCAGGGTTGCCCTCATTCCACTTTGTGGTTCTGTCTTGCCCTGGAACCATTTACAACAGTGATAAGAAAGGAGCATAATTTTCCAGGGGAGGTGGTGGGAGGTGTGGCGCATAAGCTTTTGCTTTACGCAGATAAGATTGTATTATTTGTCTCCGACCCTACTAGATCTATGCCTTGCCTCCACAGAATTATTAATCCCTTTCTAAATTCTCAGGATAAACCAAAGCTTTGTCTCTGTCAGCGTACTGCCCAGTAAAGGCTTTTCAGCCAGACACCTTCCAGTGGCCCAAAAAGGGCATTAAGTATTTGGGTATTTTATTCCCAGCAAAATTGTATGATGTAGTTAGATTTTGACCCTCTCTTATTTCAAGCAATTTGATAGCATAGCGAAGTCCTTCATTTGGAATGGTAAATGTCCCAGATTACATTTCAGTAAATTTGTATGATGTAGTTAGATTTAATTTTGACCATTTAATGAAAAGGTTTTTGATGTGGGTAGATTGGCTTCATTACATTTATCTATGACTGGGAAGGTAAATGTTATTAAAATGAATTGTATTCCAAAATTCCTACCTGCTACAATCTCTCCCTTTAGATGTCCCCCCCTCTTATTTTAAGTAATTTGATAGCATAGTGAAGTTCTTCATTTGGAATGGTAAATTTCCCAGATTATATTTCAGTAAGATACATAGGCTGACTGACAAAGGTGGGTTAGGCCTACCCAAGATTTAGTTTTATTATTATGCATTTGGTCTCAGATATTTGGTTCATTGGTTGCTCCCACCTGAGAGAGCCCATCCCTGGTTTTGTATTGAACAAGAAGATCTTGCTCCTATTTCGCCATTGCAAAGCCTTTATTTCGCATTTGCACTCAGTATGTACAAAAGTGTTTAATTCAGACATTTATTAAAACTGTAGTCTCGAGCATATGGCTGAACCCAAAATTATGTATTAATATGTCCCTTTTCTGCTGGAGAGAATGGATTGTGAGGGAGGTTAATATGCTTGGTGACCTATATGAAAGTGGAGTGTTGAGATCCTTTGAAAATATGGTTCAGC
Organism: Moxostoma hubbsi; assembly: GCA_032164185.1. Classification (NCBI taxonomy): domain Eukaryota; kingdom Metazoa; phylum Chordata; class Actinopteri; order Cypriniformes; family Catostomidae; genus Moxostoma; species Moxostoma hubbsi. The sequence goes on from JAVLUX010000043.1 coordinate 25,569,156, forward strand.
ATTTTGGAATTCCCAGGTCTCAGCTCTTTAGGTATTTACAGCTGCACCACCAGCACTGTACTATTTTTAGGAGTAGCATACACCCCCCTAAAGCAGCAGATACCCTAGGTGTGGTGATTACTGCTTTTGGGAAAGGTCATGAGGCATCAATGTATTACTCCCTCCTAATTCAGAGTCTGGAATTAAACTTGGTCTTGGAGGAGTTAATGTGGGCTTGGATTCTACAAAACATCAAGTCTACATCTAGAGATGTAAGGGTGCGCCTTATGCAATTCAAGATTTTACATTGATTCTATTGGACCCACTCTAGATTGTATAGGCTTGGTCTTAAAGACACACCCACCTGCTGGCGATGCCAGTCAGAAGATGTGGACAAAACCCATGCTTTTTGACGGTGTGTTAAGATATGTTCCAAACATATATTGCAGAAAACAATGCTTTAGAATTGGTGTCATAATGTTGTTTGTCCAGCAGAGCACGCTTCGACTCTGATCTGACGGTGGCTCTGCAGACAGGGCGGAGTTAAGCGGTGTCTTCTCAGTAAGTTGCTAACTAGTTTGTGAAATATATATTGGAAAGTTAATAAACAATGACCCCATCATTTTCCCTTTTTAATCTAACTAATATACAGTGCATCCGGAAAGTATTCACAGCGCTTCACTTTTTCAACATTTTGTTATGTTACGGTCCTATTCCAAAATGGATTAAATTAATTATTTTCCTAAAATTCTACAATCAATACCCCATAATGACAACGTGAAAGAAGTTTGATAAATCACATGTACATAAGTAGGGGCGGCACGGTGGTGCAGCGGTTAGCACTGTCGCCTCACAGCAAGAAGGTCGTGGGTTCAAACCCCGGTTGCCCTGGCCTTTCTGTGTGGAGTTTGCATGTTGTCTGCGTGGGTTCTCTCCGGGTGCTCCGGCTTCCTCCCACCATCCAAAGACATGCAGGCTAGGTTAATCGATGTCTCCAAAAATTGCCCTAGGTGTGAATGTGAGTGTGAATGGTTGTTTGTCTATGTGTGGCCCTGCGATGGACTGGCGACCTGTCCAGGGTGTACCCCGCCTTTCGCCCAATGTTAGCTGGGATAGGCTCCCGCGACCCTGTACACAGGATAAGCGTTTGTCGATGGATGGATGGATGGATGGATGGATGTACATAAGTATTCACAGCCTTTGCCATGACACTCAAAATTGAGCTCAGGTGCATCCTGTTTCCACTGATCATACTTGAGATGTATCTACAACTTGATTGGAGTCCACCTGTGGTAAATTCAGTTGATAGGACATGATTTGGAAAGGCACACACACCTGTCTATATAAAGTCCCACAGTTAACAGTGCATGTCGGAGCACAAACCAAGCCATGAAGTCCAAGGAATTGTCTGTAGACCTACGAGACAGGATTGTATCGAGGCACAGATCTGGGGAAGGGTACAGAAAAATGTCTGCTGCATTATTGCTCCCAATGAGCACAGTGGCCTCCATCATCTGTTTGGAAGTTTGGAACCACCAGGACACTTCCTAGAGCTGGCCGCCTGGCCAAACTGCACAATCGGGGGAGAAGGGCCTTAGTCAGGGAGGTGACCCTCTGACAGGTCGCCAGTCCATCGCAGGGCCACACATAGACAAACAACCGGCTGGACCTCTGTCACTCTGACAGAGCTCCAGCATTTCTCTGTGGAGAGAGGAGAAACTTCCAGAAGAACAACCATCTCTGCAGCACTCCACCAATCAGGCCTGTATGTTAGAGTGGCCAGACGGAAGCCACTCCTCAGTAAAAGGCACATGACAGCCCGCGTGGAGTTTGCCAAAAGGCGCCTGAAGGACTAAATTCTCTGGTCTGATGAAACAAAAACTTAACTCTTTGGCCTGAATGGCAAGTGTCATGTCTGGAGTAAACCAGGCACCGCTCTTCACCTGGCCAATACCATCCCTACAGTGAAGCATGGTGGTGGCAGCATCATGCTGTGGGGATGTTTTTCAGCGGCAGGAACTGGGAGACTAGTCAGGATCGAGGGAAAAATGAATGCAGCAATGTACAGAGACATCCATGATGAAAACCTGCTCCAGAATGCTCTGGACCTCAGACTGGGGTGAAGGTTCACCTTCCAACAGGACAACGACCCTAAGCACACAGCCAAGATAACAAAGGAGTGGCTACCGGACAACTCTGTGAATGTCCTTGAGTGGCCCAGCAAGAGCCCAGACTTAAACCCGATTGAACATCTTTGGAGAGATTTAAAAATGGCTGTGCACCGACACTCCCCATACAACCTGATGGAGCTTGAGAGGTCCTGCAAAGAAGAATGGAAGAAACTGCCCAAAAATAGGTGTGCCAAGCTTGTAACATCATACACAAAAAGACTTGAGGCTGTAATTAGTTCCAAACGTGCTTCAACAAAGTATTGAGCAAAGGCTGTGAATATTTAAATACATGTGATTTTTTTTGTTTTTTATTTTTAATAAATTTGCAGATTTCAAAAACAACTTCTTTGACGTTGTCATTATGGGGTATTGTTTGTAGAATTTTGAGGAAAATAATGAATTTAATCAATTTTGGAATAAGGCTGTAACATAACAAAATGTGGAAAAAGTGAAGCGCTGTGAATACTTTCCGGATGCACTGTAACATTAATCCTGTCCCTGACAACCATGTCACTCATGTCTGTTTTCTGTTAGACAGCTATAGTTTGTCAATACTGTACAGTCAGTAATGTAGCATATTGAAAGGTAAACATCAGGGCATCTTTTTGAAGCTAAGACAATGTTGAGGTGGTGGATTGTGTCTGTTGAGTGTTGATTTCATGCTACACTGTTACCTAGTTGGTGAGACACAATGCTGGTCCATCTTTTACTATCCGTGACAACGAGCTTATAGCTAACTAGCTAACCACGTAGCTACTTTCATTGCTTGTCAGCTGAGTGGAAGCTAATGTGCAAACATGTATTCACCAAACGGTTTTGTTCAGGATTTGCGGTTTGGTACCCCCTTCAAGGAACAATTCTAGACGTTCCATTTATAAAATGTAATATTTAAAAGTCTGGTTTTCTACCAATGACAGTTTCCCCTGAACATGTATAGCAGAATACGGCGTAACACCGCTGCAGTATTAATAGTCAGCATTTGACTATTTATTTTATTTGTAATTATTCTTTCTTTTAATGGTCAGCATTTGACTTCTATCGGGAAGACACGCAGGCTTGAGGTTTAAGATGCCATTTATTTGATGAATGTAGAACAGAAAAGTAATGTCTCTCTTTGGCGCAGGCCCCGTCTGGCAGTCCGAGGGAGTTGTACTCGGAACCATCATATCCTGCCGGAGATAGGAGGCAGGGGCGAGGAGCCTACCCCCGTGCAGGACGGGGCTCAACTAGTGATGGTGGGGTGGTGGAGGTTGTTGTGTTAGCACACTGAAACAGCAATGTGAGATTGTGAGCAGACTTATAAAGCAATGGCTTACCTGCGATTGGCTAGGAATTACCCAGCTAATGGTGTGATGATGTACTGATGTTTATTTAACTATTTTTTTTATTTGTATTTATTCTTTATTTTAATGGTCAGCATTTGACTGATACTAAACATACAGTATTGATGCTTATTTAGCTATTTATTTTATTTGTATTTATTCTTTATTTTATCAGTGTTCATTTCTAGATTTTGTATAATAATGTCAAATATTCTTTGATAAAAATATTTAAGAAAGCAGCAGTCCGAGTACCTTTGTATAGTCATCTGTGCAAAAAGCAGTGAAAAATTCATGTAGAATAGGTCTGTTTTCATTCCAGTACAAAAATTAACCATTCAAAAAAAAAATGAATCATATCGGTAATCAAAATCGGTATCGGTTGGACTCTACAGTATATGTAGTACTCAAATGACTATGAGGCATAACATTTACTCTTTGGGTATTAACTAGTCTTGGGACAATGTTAGGGAGAAAAGTTGGATGTGGGTATACAAAAATTATTTGATTGATTTGACAGTTTCTCTGTTCATTGCACTTAATTTTTAATGTCCAATATGTAAACCTTAATTTGATCAAAGTCAGCCAATATATATATATATATATATATATATATATATATATATATATATATATATATATATATATATATATATATATATATATTATATTATATTATATATAGACACACACACACGGTCAAAAGTTTAGGGTCACATACTCATTATTTATTATTATTATTTTTCACAGTTTAGAATAATAGTAAAGTCATCACAACTATGGAATAACATAAATGGAACTATGGGAATTATTTTGTGACTATAAAAATCCAAAATAAGTCAAAACTGTGTTATATCTTCAGTCCCCCTTTGCCTAGAATTGCAGACATGAACTCTTCACATTTTCTCAAGCAACTTCTTGATGAATCACCCTGAGATGCTTTTTAAACAGTACTGAAGGAGTTCCCATCTATGTTGGGCACTTATTAGCTGCTTTTCTTAATTATTCTGTCAAAGTCATCCATTTCAAAACGTTTTTTTTTTATTTTTTTTTATTACATTTTAGTTTTATAATGAAATAAATGAATATTGTGGCACAATTATATTTTTTTTACAAAACTAATTTCAAACATTTAACCATATGCCTTCAGATCAAAAGATTTTTAAGATAATGAGAAACATTTCAGTCAAGTGACCCCAAACTTTTGAATGGCAGTGTGTGTGTATATACAGGTGCTGGTCATATAATTAGAATATCATCAAAAAGTAGAATTTTTTTCAGTAATTCCATTCAAAAAGTGAAACTTGGATATTATATTCATTCATTACACACAGACTGATATATTTCAAATGTTTATTTCATTTAATTGTGATGATTAAAGCTGACAACTATTGAAAATCCCAAATTCAGTATCTCTGAAAATTAGAATATTACTTAAGACCAATACAAAAAAAGGATTTTTAGAAATGTTGGCCAACTGAAAAGTATGAACATGAAAAGTATGAGCATGTACAGCACTCAATACTTAGTTGGGGCTCCTTTTGCCTGAATTACTGCAGCAATGCGGCGTGGCATGGAGTCGATCAGTCTGTGGCACTGCTCAGGTGTTATGAGAGCCCAGGTTGCTCTAATACTGGCCTTCAGCTCTTCTGCATTGTTGGGTCTGGCGTATCGCATCTTCCTCTTCACAATACCCCATAGATTTTCTATAGGGTTAAGGTCAGGCGAGTTTGCTGGCCAATTAAGAACAGGGATACCATGGTCCTTAAACCAGGTACTGGTAGCTTTGGCACTGTGCGCAGGTGCCAAGTCCTGTTGGAAAATGAAATCTGCATCTCCATAAAATTGGTCAGCAGCAGGAAGCATGAAGTGCTCTAAAACTTCCTGGTAGACGGCTGCGTTGACATTGGTCCACTGTGTTTTCTGAGGTCCAACACTAGCAGATGACATGGCACCCCAAACCATCACTGACTGTGGAAACTTTACACTGGACTTCAAGCAACGTGGATTCTGTGCCTCTCCTCTCTTCCTCCAGACTCTGGGACCTTGATTTCCAAAGGAAATGCAAAATTGACTTTCATCAGAGAACATAACTTTGGACCACTCAGCAGCAGTCCAGTCCTTTTTGTCTTTAGCCCAGGCGAGACGCTTCTGACGCTGTGTCTTGTTCAAGAGTAGTGGTCGACCGATATATTGCCGAGGCCGATATATCGGCCGATATTTGGAATTTTTTTAGATATCGGCATCAGCTGATAAATATTTCCGTTTGGCCGATATATTTCAAAACAGTTTGTGACAGTACATTAGCGCTTTTTTTTCACAGAGCATGAATGCACTGAATACGCTCGCTCTGCTCCGCCCAGCATCGTAAGACAAGCCACTCAGAAGTGAAGCAGACATCTGACAGACACAGAAAATGACCAATCAGCATTCGCCTTTTTAACCTACCCTGTGCGTTAAAAAGTGACGCCAAGGGGTCCTGGCCAAGTGTCCATATGTGACGAGTTGGGTGTGAGAATGTGTTGGGATGAGAAGAGAACACTGTATGGTAAGTAATAAGACGTTTGAAAAAAAAAAATATATATATTCCTTAATCTGAATTAAGTTATTCACTATCTCTATCTGCTGTATTTAAGTATCCATGATTGGCGTAATATTGTGTGTAGTATACCTTTTCATATGTTCCGGTTGGATTTGACGCTAATCGAGCATGCAAATACATGTGATGGCTTACAAAGTTTCAAAGAAACAAACAAGCAAAACTAAACAGACATAAATCATTATTATTTAAGTATACTTAAAGTAAAACAACCTGTTTAAACTAAATAGTGTAAATAAACTACGTGAGATGTATTTTTAACTATGTATTGTACATAAAATGTATGGAATTGCACATACTATTTTGTCATTAATTTATGAATATTGTTTAGATTGGTTAATTAATGATAAATGTTATTTGTAACCTGCAGTAAGCAGCAGTAATTGTTTATGTGACTGAAAAATCAAATTACCCATAACAGTTTAATCTAAAATGTTTTTTTTTTTTTGTGTGTGTGTTTTCATTCTGCTAGATGGCTGGACCGAAATCAAATCCCCTGTGGGAATACTTTACCATACTTATTTACTGTATGCACATGTATTGTATCGGCCTCATATCGGCCAAATTGCTTTCTCAATATCGGCATCGGCCATTAAAAATCCCATATCGGTCGACCACTATTCAAAAGTGGCTTGACACAAGGAATGCGACAGCTGAAACCCATGTCTTGCATACGTCTGTGCATGGTGGTTCTTGAAGCACTGACTCCAGCTGCAGTCCACTCTTTGTGAATCTCCCCCACATTTTTGAATGGGTTTTGTTTCACAATCCTCTCCAGGATGCGGTTATCCCTATTGCTTGTACACTTTTTTCTACCACATCTTTTTCTTCCCTTCGCCTCTCTATTAATGTGCTTGGACACAGAGCTCTGTGAACAGCCAGCCTCTTTAGCAATGACCTTTTGTGTCTTGCCCTCCTTGTACAAGATGTCAATGGTCGTCTTTTGGACAGCTGTCAAGTCAGCAGTCTTCCCCATGATTGTGTAGCCTACAGAACTAGACTGAGAGACCATTTAAAGGCCTTTGCAGGTGTTTTGAGTTAATTAGCTGATTAGAGTGTGGCACCAGGTGTCTTCAATATTGAACCTTTTCACAATATTCTAATTTTCTGAGATACTGATTTTGGGGTTTTCATTAGTTGTCAGTTATAATCATCAAAATTAAAAGGAATGAACACTTGAAATATATCAGTCTGTGTGGAATGAATGTGTACATTATACAAGTTTCACTTTTTGAATGGAATTACTGAAATAAATGAACTTTTTGATGATATTCTAATGATATGACCAGCACCTGTGTGTGTGTGTGTGTGTGTGTGTGTGTGTGTATATATATATATTATATATATATATATAAAATGTGAGCTTAACATAGGTGTTATTTTGCCTACAGGGTTGTGTCTGGTTATAAGAGGCCTGCAGTAAAATCAACAGCATCTCATCATTAGCAGCAACTTCTTCATTTTCAGCAATTACATGGTTAACATCAGTGCACTCCATTTCTCTTTCACAGAGCACATAGAAATATACAGTACACAATGAAAACAGAGTTCACTGTATGGGCCACCAATATGAAATGTTTAAGACAAAGCGGATAAGTTACTTTAACGTATGGATTCTCAGCTCTTAAAATGTCTGCACGAGTGTGTAAATAAAAGAACACCAAAAATACCCAGTTCAAATTCTTCCCGAGTATATTAAAACAACTGTCAGAACCCTGCGGCTGACTCAGACTGAGTCAACAATAAGTTCAATTTCAATTCAGTCCTTTACATTCCAATAATATACAACTGTTTATCAAGTTGAGAACTGAACAAACCAGACACCAATGACAAGGACAATATGAGGCACAGAGTAACAGTATAATAGTTCATTAAATTAATCACTAATGCGCCGAATCTAGAAATAAAGCTCCCATTATGTGACCACACTACAATGTCATGGCCAATAATTGATGGTATGAAAAGTTTTCATACAAACACAATCAGGTGAATTCAGTCATCACAACATTTTAAATGTACACTATAAAGGCTGGGAAACTATTCATATGTTTAGGACTCTGGAATAGAAAAATTTAAATTTCACATTTGCAAAAAATATATATAATTTTGTACTGAATTAATTGGATGCTAAATGTACAAGCATAATTCAGTGCTAAAATACATACACATTTCAAAGTACACTAGTTAAGGTTTTATAAACATGTTTTAGGACTGTTGGTTTTACGTGTTAATTTAGTGTGAATAATTAAAAGAACAATAATGGTTGTAATATGATTATCCATGTAATCAGATCCCTCTCTCTCTCTATATGTAATTATTTACAATATTATATACTAAATTATCTTTATTTAGGGGCTTTTAATTTTAAATACTGATTTGCAATGAATTGCAATGAATAATTTTGCATTGCGAAATATATTTAACTTGCACGTCTCACTGGACACATTAATATTAATTCTCAAACAAATGTCTAATCTACCGGTGTACCTGTGTGGGTTTGGTGAGGGGGTCCAGCCACACCAGATACACCTGCAGTGTGCGCTCCTTCTTCAAGGGCAGAGGAAGTGTCAAATAGCAGAAGGGGTCAAAGGTCACAGAGATCTTTGCACACACAGGACAGACCAGAGTGGACTTGAAAAGACCATGAAAAATATCCACGATGATGGAGTCATTCCTCTTGATATGGTTCTCCCATGCTTCCTCTGCCACAACCTACAACACAAAATCATCCACACACAAGATCAAATTAGTACGAAATTACTACAGAAATATTAGCTTCACTGTCAAGGCTTTGTTTCCAGTCATCAGAATAGGACCTGGTCCACCTTTCAGCTTATTCTGGCCAAGAACTGCCCAATTATAGAGGAATACACCATCTTACTGACATGTCAAATGACCAACCACGACTTGTCTTTTTTTTGTGACATGTAGGGGGTGGGTTTCTCTAAAATAGTTCATACCACATTAATAAACCAGTACAGAAAATCCAGTCCATGAACAGTGTACTAAGAACAATATTAAAGAAGCAATGTAGTCTTCATGTGCAGACATTGAGAAAATAATTACTAATAAGTAATAATTCATTAATAGACATAACTCAGAAATGCATACAGTTCTGCTAGTGGATGTCTAGTTTACTTGCTACCAAGTGTCTGAACCCAAACTCTGTAAATCTTTCAAAGATTTGATGTTGCGGACGTCACAAACGTTTGTCAAATCCAGTGACTAGCTCCTCCTCAGAAGTGCTCATTGAAGCAGTGTGGGAACTGGTGATATTATCCTGTGCACACTGATTCCTGAAAACGATGCAAGGCCAGCCAATCAGATTAGAGCTAGTAAGCAGCACTTTTAATTCTTGTGCACAATACTTATCAGCCGGTGAGTGAACAGACTGTGGGCATTCATGTGACTCATGTGATCCTGTTTGAAAACTACATTAGTGAAACGCTGCATATGTAAATTACACGAACCTTGTCCGGTCGGCCATCAGCATCTTTGAGCTGAATGTAAGGCTTCTTCCTGATGCGGTTCAGATCTTCATGAAGACCATCCAGAAGAAAGGCCAACAGCTCGTGAGAGTCCTGCTGCTGATACCCCGAGAACTGAGGAGCAAACCTGCCCACCTGAGTCTACAACAACACAGATCTTTAGCATGAGCACATAGAGACATAGACCGGCGCTAAACTGAGAACAACAGAGCATGAAATGAGGCTCAACATTTACCATACGCTCAGCAGGCATTTAGCACATAATGCGTAATATACAGTAAATGACATGCAAATTTGTATTTACAACATTGGAAACATACACTAAACTAGCTGTTGCGCTAAATGAGATATTATCTATACAAATTCACAGTATATTCATCCCTGTTACCAAAGACATTAAATGATCAAACAAATAAAGATATTTTAAATTGTAATTTGTGTGAAATAAAAAGTAATCAATAACTACAAAGCAACATATGGTCCCAAACCAGCTAGTATAGATACAAATATAAATATATATATATATATATATATATATTTTGTAACATTATAAGTCTTGTCTTTATAACTTTTATGTTAATTGCTAGAAAAGTTGCTAGACAATTCAGGTACCAAAGTTCAAAGAAAGAAAAAAAAAAGCAGAACTTAAACTAGTAGAAGATAATCTTTGATCTTTAGTTTAATAGATTTCACCATTACCTTGAATGGTCTTGGTGTGACATAATTGTATTTGGCAGACCAGAGCTGTTTGATGAGTTCAGCGTAAGCTTTGGCAATCTCTCCCTTCATTCCTAAAGGGTTCTCTTCGTTCAACTCATCCTGGTACTTATCTTTCAGGAAGAACTCGGTAAGTGGAGGGATATTACTCAAACACTGCAACACAAACAGCACACACTCTATACAGCAGAACACTAATCCCTGCAAGTCTCTGTATGACACTTTGCTCAGGATGCATTTAAACAAGTAGTTTTATCATTTTCATTCCAATTGGAAAGTTCAAGAGATCCCTTTCAAGTGCACATGCTTGAATGCCACTTACTTCATGGGTGAATCTCACAAAATCAGTCAAGAACATGTCTGGTTCATATTTTTCACCAAAATCAATAGAAAGAAAGAATAAATCATATTTTGCATAAAGAAAATTAAGCCTATGTTAGGACCGTTAACATTATTTTCATGACAATTAGTCACATTTAAAATCCCAATTCTTATTTTAATTATAATAATATATAAATACAAAATAATTATAAATGTAATTCACAGGGCTCCCACCCTTTTTGATCAATGAAGATCCATGAATTTTGCAAGGATTTGTGATTGCTAGATACTAGGTCTGGGCAATAGGACAATGTAATCGGATATCGACGATGTCTTACAAAGATCCCGATGCCAATTGCGAACAGATGATAATCGACAATATTGGGAAATGGCAAAACCATGGATCTGGGAAGTCGCCAAATATATTAAACAGTGGCCAGGGTGTGAAACTAGCCAAAACACAATACTATTACCAAAACACAATACAAACACAAATTTGATGAGAACACACATTTAGCAGCATTATTTTGGGAGCACAAGGGAATTTATTATTTTATTATTTGTTTTTACATTTATAATTGTCTTTAGTTCTTAATCTGTTGGCTATTAATAATTTTCCATCTGTCTTGATGGATGCTTGCGTGATGGCAAATGTTGGAGATGGTAAATGTTTGGATTTGGGGAGGTAGTTATAGAAGGTTTATTGATCACTTCATTATTTTAATGGTTTGTTTAGTTTAAAGTCCAATTTGAATTTAGAAATATCTTTTGTAGGGGGGCCTGGAGTCGCGAGTTCGAATCCAGGGTGTGCTGAGTGACTAAAGCAACCAGTGGTCCTAAGCAAACAACCTAGGCCCGGTTGCTAGGTTGGGTAGAGTCACTTGGGGTAACCTCCTCGTGGTCGCTACAATGTGATTCTCGTTCATGATGGGGCACGTGGCGAGTTATGCGTGGATGCCACGGAGAATAGCATGAAGCCTCCACGTACGCTAGGTCTCCGCGGTAACGCACTCGACAATTCACGTGATAAGATGCGCAATTTGACAGTCTCAGACACGGAGACAACTGAGATTCATCCTCCCCCATCCTGAGAGTCACTACACCACGACGACTACTTAGAGCACAGTGGGAATCGGGCATTCCAAATTCGGGAGAAAAAAATAGAAATGTCTTATGTTTATGTTTTTCATGTTTCAATAAATTAATACAATTTTTAAGGCAAAATCAATAAAGCAAAAAAGAATTCACCGACCCTCAGCAGGGGGTTGACGATGTAATCGGATAAAGATATTTTTAAGGCAATTGTCGCAAAAATATTTGTTACATATTTGCCCATCCCTACTAGACAAGGTTTTTAAAAATCATTTTGATTCACACCGTTTTCCTATTGAATCATTCAGACAGATTTGTAAACAATGTTGACCTGACCTATTCATTTGATTCAAGCACAAATCCAAGATCACTATGGCTTGCAAGACACATTTTACTCCACACAAGAGCTAAACCTAGGAAATATGATATTTTTAGAGCAGAGGAAAACTAGAAAATGACATTCACAAATAGACTTTTTCCTGAACTTTAAGATCTGAGCAACCTGCGTGACTTTTCCAGGCCTGTAAATCACAATTTAAAATTTTTCTGGTATTTCCACGTTTTCCCTGACCATGGAAACCCAGAATTCATAAGGTGAAAAAAATACTATATTACTTAATTGATGTACTGTATGCATCATGGTAGTATTTGTTGTACCTTTCATTTATGCTGATTATGCTCTAAAAAATGTATTGCAGTGTACTTTTTATTCTAGTAATAACATTTCACCAGTGAGAATTACAAACAAACTCAAAATAAAACATGAATTTTTTGGCATTACAGTACATAGAATTTGTGGTTAAATGTGTTTAATTGTCATGAAAATGCCACAACGCAAAAAATCTAAATGGTCATTTTCTTTATGCAAAATATAATATCTTATTTGTACCTGGGGTGATGTTTTCATGAGATTCATCCATTCACATTATGAGGAAACTACAGATGACATGATCTCACCTGTGTGGCAGAGTTCATGAAGCAGGTGTTGCCGAGGTTCGACAGACCGCACAGTCCGGCCTTCTCACCGCGCCGCTGGTCTGAGTACTCAAAACTATTATATGGAGGATACGATGGCAGACTGTAGCTGGAGTTCTTCAAACTGCAGAGACAAATGCATTTGAAAAGAAACACAAGAGACACTGCAGGAAACACTGTTCCAGACGAGGCAGCCACAGCACAATATCAGAGCAACAACCAACAACATGCAGGAACAGCACGGCAAACACATGATCAAAACACACACAATGAATCGTCACTGTTGTGTCATCCCTTTGATCTAGAAAACTAAGCCCACTTTTTGTCACATGAACATATATAAAAAAATACCCATACAAAGCTGAGAAATGCCCATCAGAAAGTGTTTTAATGCTGGACAAGGCTGTGAGACCACCCACATTACCCCCTCCCCAAACCACACCCACATTTGCCCCTCCCCTAAACCACACGCCCACAAAGGTCTTCCACCAACAAAGCCCTCCCTAAAGCCACTGCCAAGCAAGTAAGCCCCTCCCATAAGACAACCCACAAAGCTCCCTGTACATAAGCCCCTCCCAGCACAGGCTTACTTGCGGCCGCTGAAGCTGCTGTTATGATTGTTTGTGAGGGATGAAGGGCAGATCTTTGGTAAAGCAGAGTGTGTGGAAGAGCCAGATGACCTTTAAAGACAAAAAGAGTTACAGGAGATAACAGCAAGCCACAAGAAGTACCACTGGGTTCAAGAACATTGAGAAGGCAAATTAAAGCAAAAGGTCAAGGGTACAAGCACTTTCTTTCTAAAGCAATGATATAATGATCAGACTGCACACATCATCATCGACAGAGCACTTACTTCAGTGTGGAGCCGCGAGGCCACGTGCCGTCTTCATTCTTCTGCTCAATAACTAGAATCTGCAGAAAGATAAAGCAGTCAAACTGTTTGAGCCAGGCTCTACATCAGTCCAATCTGACCAGCTCCACATCTAGTTCTCGCGGTCTCACACATATGCCAAATTCAATCAGCAACTGGATATAGGAGTGGCACTGTCACAGAAAAACACGGTTTATTTTTCCCATCTCATGGCAATAAAGAAAATATTTGAAGCTCAGCTAGGTCTTCTCTCCTCCAATATGCATATGCATGTCAAAAAACTTGGGGTTATTTTTTACCAATTTTTACTGTTTGACAAACACATTAGTGCCGTTACTAATGTAAGTTTCTTTCAATTGAGGTCTAGTGCTAAACTGAAGCATTTTCTCTCCGGTAAAGACCTTGAAACTGTGATCCATGCTCTTAGTACTTCACGGCTGGATTATTGTTCCTCCCTGTATGCTGGTCTGCCCAGTCTGCTTTATCTTGTTTACAGATGGTTCAAAATGCCGCAGCTAGATTTTTAACTGGGACTAAAAAAGGGATCACATTACCCCTATATTGGCTGCTATTCATTGGCTTCATGTCAAGGCTAAAACTGATTTTAAAATTATTATCTATGTGTACAAGTCCCTGTCTGGTCTTGCTCCTCAATGTATTATTGACCTTCTACACCCATTTTCACCTCCTAAAATGCTTAGCTCTTGTTATAAACTTCTTTTATCAGTTCCGTGCTGTTGTTACAAGGCTAAGGGAGATCGAGGCTTCTCTGTTAGCGCCCCAAACTCTGGAACAGTCTCCCTTTACATGCAAGGTCCACCCCCATCTTTAGCCATTTTAAAATCTTAAAAAGTATCTTTACTCTGTATCTTTTGCTACTATTTAAGGTCAAGGTTACATTTTGTTTATCAGTGTTTTGTTCCGTTTGATTGTTTTCATATATATATATATATGTGTGTGTGTGTGTACTCTATTACGCTTTTGTATCCAATTGTACAGCACTTTGGTTCAACTTTTGCTGATTTTAAATGAGATTTAGAAATAAAATTGATTGACTTGACAACATGAATGAAGGACAGATACAGGGAAATGATTAGAATAGGAAAATATGCATTTGCCCTTTGCTGTTTATTTATCTGCACTTTGTAGGTTAAAGATGTGCATACACTCACCTAAAGGATTATTAGGAACACCATACTAATACTGTGTTTGACCCCCTTTCGCCTTCAGAACTGCCTTAATTCTACGTGGCATTGATTCAACAAGGTGCTGAAAGCATTCTTTAGAAATGTTGGCCCATATTGATAGGATAGCATCTTGCAGTTGATGGAGATTTGTGGGATGCACATCCAGGGCACGAAGCTATCGTTCCACCATTTATTGGGTTCTATTGGGTTGAGATCTGGTGACTGTGGGGGCCATTTTAGTACAGTGAACTCATTGTCATGTTCAAGAAACCAATTTGAAATGATTCGAGCTTTGTGACATGGTGCATTATCCTGCTGGAAGTAGCCATCAGAGGATGGGTACATGATGGCCATAAAGGGATGGACATGGTCAGAAACAATGCTCAGGTAGGCCATGGCATTTAAACGATGCCCAATTGGCACTAAGGGGCCTAAAGTGTGCCAAGAAAACATCCCCCACACCATTACACCACCACCACCAGCCTGCACAGTGGTAACAAGGCATGATGGATCCATGTTCTCATTCTGTTTACGCCAAGTTCTGACTCTACCATCTGAATGTCTCAACAGAAATCGAGACTCATCAGACCAGGCAACATTT
The DNA here is from genome assembly GCA_032164185.1 of Moxostoma hubbsi. NCBI lineage: Eukaryota > Metazoa > Chordata > Actinopteri > Cypriniformes > Catostomidae > Moxostoma > Moxostoma hubbsi. Next base: position 25,584,476 of record JAVLUX010000043.1, read on the forward strand.
TTCCAGTCTTCAACTGTCCAATTTTGGTGAGCTCTTGCAAATTGTAGCCTCTTTTTCCTATTTGTAGTGGAGATGAGTGGTACCCGGTGGGGTCTTCTGCTGTTGTAGCCCATCCGCCTCAAGGTTGTGCGTGTTGTGGCTTCACAAATGCTTTGCTGCATACCTCGGTTGTAACGAGTGGTTATTTCAGTCAAAGTTGCTCTTCTATCAGCTTGAATCAGTCGGCCCATTCTCCTCTGACCTCTAGCATCAACAAGGCATTTTCGCCCACAGGACTGCCGCATACTGGATGTTTTTCCCTTTTCACACCATTCTTTGTAAACCCTAGAAATGGTTGTGCGTGAAAATCCCAGTAACTGAGCAGATTGTGAAATACTCAGACCGGCCCGTCTGGCACCAACAACCATGCCACGCTCAAAATTGCTTAAATCACCTTTCTTTCCCATTCTGACATTCAGTTTGGAGTTCAGGAGATTGTCTTGACCAGGACCACACCCCTAAATGCATTGAAGCAACTGCCATGTGATTGGTTGATTAGATAATTGCATTAATGAGAAATTGAACAGGTGTTCCTAATAATCCTTTAGGTGAGTGTATATTGGGTCCATTTTTAAATAGTAAATGGTCTGCACTTATATAGCACTTTTTTAACTATAGCAGTATTCAAAGTGCTTTACACTATGTCTCATGCACAAGCAAATGGTGGCAGAGCTGCATGCAAGGTGCTAGCCCGCCATTGGGAGCAACTTGGGGTTCAGTGTCTTGCCCAAGGACATTTCGGCATGTGGAGTCATGTGGGCCGGGAATCGAACCACCAACCCTGTGATTAGTGGCCAACCCGCTCTACCACCTGAGCCACAGCCGCCCCACATTTTTACATCTATAGAGTTGTGCACAGCAGTTTAAAAAAATAAACAGTTTAAAAATATGATCTAATATTTGTAGTCAGGTACAGCTGCCACAATTATCTAATCGTGACAAGTGTCAAAACAGCAGTCTATGTATGTCTAATCATGCGGTGTCAAAATTGTGATTTAATTTACTATTTAACATGTGTTGTAAAAGTTGTATTAGTTAACATTATTTAATGCACTATGAACTAAAACGAATAACAATGAATAATGATATATGTATTAACTAACATTAAAAAAAGATTAATACATTATGTAACGGGTATATTGTTAAGTGTTTGTACATGATACATAAAGCATTAACTGATGTTCACAAATGGAACCATATTGTAAAGTGTTACTGGACTTTTTAGCTCCTACTCTGGGTGCAAGTGTTGCATGCCTGTTACTGCATGGTTAGTTTGCATCAAGACGTCTTGAGTGAGTAGTTCACTACAGAATTAATGTCGAGTCATAAACTGAAAAAGATTGTGTTGATAAATAGGTTTATAGTGCATTTTCATCATGAGTTCAGCATGTACTGCATGGTTAAAGAGCGCCTCATCTCTGCTCTCATTGCAACTTGGGACACCGCACACACGGCTCACACACCCAGTTTAAAAACTGTAACGTGCTGTGTTCACTACCTGAAAAATACTGCTTTTAGAGGCTGTATAATGAGGTAGGATGAAATAAAGGTGCTTTACAAGCTGTTCTGAGACCAGTTTCCTTAAAGAGTTCCATTAATTGAAAAACACTGTTGTTTAACATGTTTTCAGATGCAGCCACATTTTGTGTAAAACAGCCCTAACAAAAGTGTAGCTCGGATCAAGCGTCCTCCATCAATGTAGTTGCTACTGAATCGCACATGCAAACAGAATCTGAAGAAAAATGGTCCACACTAAATTACATCAATACGGGGGTTAAATTTGTGTGTTTTTTTTCCTTCAGTTTTTTCCAATTAATTCAATTTTGCATTTTGACACAATTTTTAAATTTTTTTTTTAATCCAAATTTACCAAAAAAACATTGCAAATGCTATAGTTCCATACGTTGTAAATCCACCAAAAGCTGAATAATGAAGAGAAAAGTCTTAATTCTGCTCCCAATCTGATCAGCTGCACACATGTGGCACGCTCCAAATGAACGAGACAGGTTAACAACATGGAGACTGATAGAAAAGGCAGTGGGTAATATTACCGTACGACTGTAAACAGTGTGACTGTAACTCAACATCGTTCATCATGCAGGTATACACCGGCTTAAGACCAGTACTGGCCTCAGTGTGCGCTGAAAGATCTCCTTTATTTTCTTGTTTGTACCCATAAAAAAATCGTCAATTACGTGACCGTTATGGCCGCTTCATTTCAAATCATGGAGAGGATATATATGAGAGAATCAAACATCCGCCAATCTTTTCACCATGATGATTCAGATAGGACGTAATTATTGCTTTGTTCTGTGATGTGTTACAAGTGTATTGCATCTATAACCAACATTTGGCAAGCGATCACTTTGACAAACTTTGCGTTGAATTGTAATGATGAATTATTTCATATTGCTGCGCTGCTCACTATCTGCAGGGCTTTATGAATATACACACAAATTGTTTGATATACAAGTACTTTCTAGATAAACTTGATCATTTATAGATACTGACTTCTAGATAGCTTTCTAAATAGACTTGGTTTAGATAAAATCAATACCTACACTGACAGTCTGGGTTTATTCAATTTTAATTAATTTTACATTTACACTTTGTTGACCCCTTTCCCCTGTGGTGCATTTGATGCATCTGTCCATTTTTCTTGCACACCTTTGTTTCCTATAATGAAAAGAATTGTGAATATTTTATCAAAGTTTGATAAAATTTCAGATTTTAATTTTCTTTTGCCATATCGTCCAGCCCTAAATGCAAGAGGGAATAGTCTTCTCGGAGGTGTTTTTAGTGTATAAACAGCCGGCCGACTGTTCATTTGTTGAATTCAATTCGCAGCCTTTGCAGTTTAATAATCACACTAGGACATATTGTGATTTTCATTAATGCGCTGCATGTTTACAAAATGACATTGTTACATCAGATGGTGATGGTATTGGTTTTTGGTATTGGAGCCATTAGAGTTTACAAGTACTTGAGTGTGGTAACGGACCCGACATCATTTTGAAATAATCAAAGCAAATATTACCCGCACGTCTTAAATGCTGCTGGAGCTTTTCTCAGAACTCACTTCACTTTTATTAGCCATTTTTGCTCAATGATTTGACTGAACTGGTGTTCCTGTGATTTTTTTAAGTGTATGAAAAAAGTTCAAAAAGTTCATAATCCTTGCAGAGTCACCACTGCTGCAGTTCAGATCAGCGCTACAAATGTAATGCAAACACTGTCTGTAACTAATACGTCTGGACTTCAGCACACATGATGAAAACTATGTGAACATGTGTTACCTGTCCCTGGTAGAGTCCGGCATCCTGAATGGTGCTGTTTGGTTTATTGAGTGGCTCAAATGTGTTGCTCATGTATTTATTCCATAACCGGGTCTCCTTCTCGTCTGGAATACTGAATAGTTTCCGCATCTCTCGTTCAATGGCATCTGTCACAAGCAAAATGTATCAATATATTTCACTGTTGATTTTTAAGAAAGAAAAACAAAAAAATCTTTAATAATGCACACACGCAGCTCTCCAAAAAGCCAAAAATGTTGCTTTTAACATGTTTAAAAATTTCTTCATTTTTAATTAACTTTACGGTCACAACTAACTGTATATGACATATTTATGTATTTATTCTATATCAATATTTTAATTTATACACAGTTTGTTGTTTTAGTCTTTTGTTGAAAATGACCATTAACAATAGTTCATATTTTGTCATGTCATATTTATTCATTTAATTCAGTTTTACTTTGATGAATATATCCTTTATCATCAGTCAATGAATATAATACATTTTAGTTGATAATAATGTGCAAAATTACAAAAAATGGTCAAACTGAAACAGACCAAACTTTAATCAAATATTCAAACATTTGGAAACATTTTCTTAATTTAAATAATAGCCTGTAATGTACTGAAGTATTATCAACTGTACTTTTAGAAGTTATCTTACTGTATTCTGAATTCTTTATGCTTTAGAGACGGTTATTCATTGCCCATGCTTATGCAGTTTAGGATGTTGCATTGCGTGTAGCATGTTTTTACAGAAACTGTATATTACGCAACACAAGTTAAACATAATCTGACTTGCGCTTTCATTGGGTTCATTGTCTGTGCAGATGTGCATTGTAAAACATAATAAATGTTGTAGATCTAGTGTTTAATCTCATGTGTAAATTGGATGCATTTGAGTGAGGCCATTCAACTGTTAAAGCGATTCATTTGACCAGTGTTCAGCGTGTTAAACTCACTCAGCTCAAGAAAATCTTTTATAAACAGATGTTTCTCTAGATGGTTCTTCATCTGTTTATATCTCGCAGTAGTATTTTATTCTTTTTAAGAATGTACTAAAAAATAAAATAATAATGTTATTTTATTATTATTTTATTATCATATTTGTCAACAGTAAGCATTAAAAATAAATGTAATTATTGTCATAATGCATCCTTTTAGTCTCATATTGGTTATCATATCATTATCATTTATATGACAGTATAAAGGAAGGTGTATATTTTGGGTGATGTAACAAGTCACCATTTCCTGAAGTTTTTCACCATTTTATTCCCCCTTTCCCTTGAATCGTTCATTTGAAATGATCAAGTGGTGTGATACATGAATTAAAAGTCAAATATTCCATGTAGTCTCTCAGTTAATTCGAATTAAAGGCTGTAAATAAAACTTAAGTCATTTTAGATCAATGCAGGACATGAAATATGAAGTAGTAAAAACAGATGAACTCTTATTTTCTTTACACTTATGCAAGTACCTATGGTGTCTGCTTTGCTGAATCTTTTCGTGATGACATTGTCTATGTTGCTGTCTTCACATAGTTTCAGTTCGGTCAGGTAGACTTCCACCTTGCAGTGTTTCACGAACATCCCCTGCTCCACCACCTGAACAACAACAGCCAGAAAATCCAGATTAGGGTTTGTGTGAATGACTTATTCACAGCCATTCAACACTTGCAGCAAATCACAACTTGACCATCAGAAAAATTGCTATTTGTATTTACAGTCTAATAACAAATCCACAAACACCTTTAACAGACAGACTGATGTTATCACAATGCACTAAAAGTGATATATCAACATTGGAAAATTGTATGTAGCCTCTAGAAATTTCCATGACAATTACAAGACTTTTAAAATATTTATTTCATTTCCGTGACATTCCCAGGCTTGGAAATCACAATTTAAAAACTCCCCGTTATATCCAAATGGAAACCTTTCAAATGGACACTGTTGCTACTGACTTGTTCTTGACCTTGATAAAGGTAATCCAGAGACTAATTTTGAAAGTATCAAAATGTCCTGTTTTTCATGAGTGAGGGAACCCTTTTAATCAGAGAATAATAAAGCCAGCCTTCTTGAAGTGTCATAACTATGCGCAGCTGTTATCATGTCAGGTGAGCTTTTGAGCGTGTCACGCTAGCCGTCAATGTGTTGATACAAGCAAACCGGAGAAACGCTTATTTTAGCAACAGAGCTGAACAGCTGAAGAACTCCAGACGATTTATTTCACACAGCCTCTCGGCTAACGGACCACCACACAGCAAACGCCAGAGGAAAACCCTGCTGAACTGAGGCCCTGTGTCTGAATGATTATCCTCAGCAGGAACCCACCAGCAGCTGGCGTCCTCACTGGATCACCAGTGATATTTATGACCCTGACCTTTTATCACAATTCCCTCACAAACCTCCATGCAGTTTGACGACAGCAGGCAATTCTGTTCCTTCAAAACAATGTTAAGCGCAAACCCAGCGTTCTCCGTCAAACAGCTGACCACCGTGAGACTCGAACCCTGCGGCAACCGACATTCACTCCCTGCAAAATCTTTTTCCAAACACCCAAGAATGAGAAAAAGGCAGCACCTCTTGCATGCTGTTGCTTGAAGTGTGTTCCATGTAGCCGTGCAGTCATGCACACAGAAATAGCGCAGCCACTCGATACCCCCTCAAACATACATGGAGAGAGGGGGCGGGAAACAGAAAGACCCATCGCCATCATGGCATGACTGACAAAACCTCCATGACCATGTTCTCTAGCGGAAGTGATGCACATCACCACAAGCATGCTGAAGGCTTATTCCACTACGATAACTACTGCATGCGGCAATTTATAATCAGACACGGATAACGAAATTATTTGAAGTGTTTTGAATGGTATGAACATCTCCAGGTCATATTTCTCCCCAAAATCAAAAGTAATGGCATTAGTCGTTCAACAGTGTTCAGGTCATTCCAGCTCTTCCACACCAGAATCAGTAAACCGTTTCTATAATATGGACCTCACTTTGAGGACAGGAACATTTTCATGGCCATCCACAAACTGTTGCAACAATGCTGAAAGCACACAATTCTATTGATTTTCAGTGAATAGTGTAAAATTTTGATTTGTCCTCACAAAAATGACTGGAGTAGTCAAACCCATCAATTAGAAGAGGGTGCACACATACTTTTGGCCATATAGCAATATATTATCACAGCTTATGTGTTGTATTTTTATTTTATTCAAAAACGTTGTCCATCACTAATTGAGTTTCTCTCGCACGGAGTGCTTTACCTTGCGTGCAATGGGCTCCTGTCCATCTGTCAGTCCGTACCAGCTGACTAACTTACTCCAGCCCTCCGTCGGCACCAGGATATAATCCAGTTCATCGATGAGGTGCTCCTTAATGCCCAGCACATCTTTATCTGAAATACAAACACATCACTGCTTAATGCCCAGTAGTGCATCTACACACACACACACACGCGCGCGCGCGCACGCACGCACGCTAATGCCAATGCCGATTCGATGCCAGTATTGTTTTTACATAATCAGTTTAGACTATCTATACATCACTGCGTGATACTAATTGGGGGATACTGATAATTATAAAGAAACAAACCTTTAACTACACGTGATTATAAGATAAATATATGCCTATTACCGTTTTTTACAATCACTTTACACATGCTTTCTGAAACTATGGCTCCTTTTCTCTAAACTCTACACACAAACCATCAAACAATTAGCTCTTATACATGCCAACTACACATTGATGTGACAAATGTAAAACACTGCACTCGTGTCTGTTGTAGGGCTGCCCCCGACCAAAGATTTTCCTAGTCGACTAGTAGGAGTTAATTTAAGCCATTAGTTGAATAGTCGCACGTATATGATATTAATTTAATAGTAATTAAATTAATATCATAATATTGATATATTGATAATTATAATTAGCGACACCGGCAAAAGTGGTAATTCTGAATGTGTCAGAAAAAAACAGTAAAGAGACTGTCTGAACATTTTGTTCATTTATAGAGTGAACTGCACATTAGGGTTGTGCCTACAGACGATGATCTCTGGGATCGACGATGGTCAGGGTGTTGGCCAAAGCTTGAAGAAACACCCTTTATTATATTTCTAAGAACAGATGACAAAAAAGCATCTAAGTGCATGTATGACATGCTGACACGGAGGCATGCAGTCTCGTGGAACACACGCATGTAGAGGTTCTCACTTTTTCTTTGTTTCGGTCTTCTGATTTATTTTTATTTTTTGCAAGAACAGTATCATCTATGAGAATGCTGTAAATGACCTCAGACATCTCAGCATAAAACATAGAATAATACAAAAACACATTCATCTCGAACCATGATTTAAATTTCAGTGATTATTATCATCATTATAATAATTATTTTTACATTTATAATTGTTTTTGTGTCTTCTTTTCATGTTTTCATGTCTTCACAAAATAAATGTTCTGCCTGCATGTTAAGTAAATGGAAAGGTGGTTTATATATATATATATATATATATATATATATATATATATATATATATAATTGTTTTGATCACTTTATTATTTTAATTGCTTTTTCGTTGCGTTTGGAGTGCAATATGAATTTAGAAATGTATTTGATTTAAGTTTTTCATTTTTAAAATAAATATATACAATTTTCAATGCAAAAACACTAAAGCAAGAATATATCCCTCAGCCCAGGGGTTGCCAATGTAATTAGATAGATAGAGAGAGATGAGAGAGATAGAACAACACATTTTAATTGCACTTAATTTTTTTCCAGTTTAATTTACATTTTTTGTTAAAATACATTAAAGGTAGAGGTTTTTTTCTGCGACCAACCGACCAATCAAAACATGGTCGACCAAGACTCTTCTCATCGACTAACCTTTGGTCGACTATTAGGGGGCAGCCCTAGTCTTTTGTATGTTCAGTATGCAGTGGAGTGCACAGACGTTTGTCATAGCACTTAAACATACATATATGTGCATTGTATATACAGTATGTATGCATATTCAGAATTCAGTATAGAATATCAAAATCCACAAAAGGAGGTAGATCCCTTTCCTATTTGGCTCATAAACTATGGAATAGTCTCCTTAACACTGTTCGGGACACAGACACACTCACTCAGTTTAAGTCTAGACTAAAGACTCATCTATTTAGCCAGGCACACACCTAATTTATCCATCATGATCTATAACACTGCATAAATTGAATGGCATCTACGCTAATATTATTCAATTTGTTTCCATGTCTCAATCTCAGGATTCATATCCCAAGGTTACCAGAGCCAGACAGATCCAGCTCTGTTCCTGCTTGGTGTCGGACTCCACTGCTACGTGTCGCTGAACGATGACAACTAAATGCAGCCGGTGTTAGCCAGACATCACTTCAGTCTTTTAAGATGGACTTCAGAGGATAAACTGATGCAAACTCCAAATGTAAGACATGGGATATTTCATATGCCACTGCCTGAACCTTGGACGTAGCATGGACCCCACCGAACCTCACCCAAATGATCTGCAGGTTGAACTGCGATGCACCTCACTGATCTCTGTCTGCATCACTTTTGTCTATTGATGGACAACACTCTTGAAATGGAATACATAGACTATCATTTAATTGCCAACAAAAGTCTTCATCAGCAAACTAACAAAGGGCAATGCATCTATGTGAACTTCTGCAGTTAATCCAGGATGGACTTCAAAGACATTAGTCATTAATCTTACAATTCATAAAAAATCTTTTTTAAACACTGTCCCTTAACACTTACTTAGTTTAATCATTTTAAACCATGACCTACACTGCACTAGGGCTGAACGATTAGCTGACGTTATCATCAACGTTGACAATAAAATATTGTCGACAAAAATTTTCGTTGTCGAATAATTGTTTGATCTAATTTAACGTAAAATGAGATCACTTTAACTCTAATGATGAGAGCAGCACTGCAGTTCACGACTGACTGAGGATAGGAAGAATTACACAGATCACAGTTCAGATGCACTCTAAACTTTCCAAACAGCTTCAGCTGATGTAGATCCCAAATTATGAGGGAATTATAATGCAAAAATACTAAATAAGGAAATACAGAGGCACTCTCATTGTGGAGCTGGAGATCTTTAAAGGAAACATCCCGGTGTTACATCTTAAATGCAGTTATATTTAATGCGTTATAGCTTTATTAAAGTTCAAATAATACAAAAGCAGATCATGTAAATAACTCAGAAACTCAAAACAAAGCGCCTCTTCTATGAGTTTTGTGAATGTCCCGATCTAAGGGGGGGAGACTGAAACTGCACCCTGCTGATACACACTGTCACGGGACGCTCATCACTCGAGCGTGCTTAATGCAGCTAGATTATAACATGATGACTCATGACTTATTCAATCATAATATATGTGTCACTGTGCATTTCTTATTGTGAAGAAAATTGTCAATATGCAGCTTTATTATTAAGAGAGAGTTTATTTTTTTGTAAGTTAAAGATGGATTGAAGTGAACAGAAAGGTGAGAGAGGAAGTCTTCGCCCCATTATACACTGAAACAAAATATGATTTTGATTTGGCTTGTTTTCCAATATAATTATGTAAAATTTTTAAAATAACATAATTTTTTTTTAGCAACTATACTGCAGAAGAATTTTTTTTTACCTGACAATGTTGAATATAATATTAAAAATACAAATATTTAAAAATTGTTTAAAAAAAGATGCCTTCACCTGAGAAACATAAGATATGAGATATTTAGAGTCGCTTTTAGAGAATAGATCTTGAATATAATATATTTGGTCTTTACTGCACTTACAGAAGTATAACCAAGTAAAATATACACTTATTTACAAAATACACTTATAAAAAATAAAAGTGTATTTTCATATTTAAGATTCATTCTCTTAAAGCAAGTCTGAATATCTTGAATGTTGTTTCTTAATTAAATGTATCTTGTTTTAAGGATTTTTAGGCAGTTTTAAATGGAAAACAAGACAAAAACACTTGATAACAACAGGATTTTTTTTGCAGTGAATTTATTTAATTAAATTTAATCAAAAGTATTTTTCCCTTTAATTCAGTGAATGTCATTTAGAGGTATTTTTAAAAGATGATTTTGTCCTCTTTATTGTTGGTAAGCAAGTTTAATACAACCTTTAAGTCGGGACACAAGCAGAATAATTGGTAAAGAGATAATGATTAATCGTTACAATAATTGCAGAAAAGTCTAATAATCGTTCTAATAATCGATAATCAAAATAATCGTTAGTTGCAGCCCTACACTGCACACAAATAACTAAAACTGTCATTATATTCATGATGTTAGTCAGAGGGGAACTGGTCCCCACAGTGAGTCTGATTTCTCCCAAGATTATTTTTCTCCATTAACCAACATCTTATGGAGTTTTGTGTTCCTTGCAATAGTCACTTTCGACTTGCTTATTGGGGTTTTAGATACAATTCTTATTTAATTACTTATTTTTATACACAATTCACAATCGTAATTAATAAAACTACACAATGATGACTCTAAGAGTTTATTGATAGTACGGTTTCATTTTCTGTTAATGCATGATCTTCTGTAAAGCTGCTTTGAGACGATGTGTGTTGTAAAAAGTGTTTTTTCAAATAAAAATGACTTGACTCTAGTACGTGAACTGGTCTTGAACCCTTCAATGTAAGTGTAAGATGAACCTTTGAGCAAGCCCGAGTTATCCACCGGTCCAGGATAGACGTTCTGATCACCCATCTGATATTTGTCCCAGCTGTCAAAGCCAACATATTTCTTCCACTTCTTGAACCAGTGACTGTCCACCAAATACCTGCATAAACATGAAAAATTAAATAACTCTACATCTTTCATATCTGCATGTATGAAAAAATACAGGCCTAAGTTAACTACAGAAATAAAGACATATGAACAATTTTAGTCTAAACCCAGATAGCAAACATAACTCTTTGAGATGTCCATTTTAGATATTTTCATCTGGAAAGCATTATAATCTATTTCAAATCTACTAAACATCATAAAAAGCTGCCATCTGGAAAGAAACAGCTTTTAGACGTATCGCAAACAACATAAAAACACATCTTCCATATGTAAACACACATTAAATAGATGTCTGGCTGATGCAAGTGTGCGTAACTATCTTAACTATGCATGATTAAATGGTTATTTAAGACTGTGATCTGTGACCATATACAGTATTCAGTACTTATAGTTGATATTTTATTTTATTATCACTGCAAATGCCAAGACAGCACAGTCTCACTGCAGTAACTTCTGCATTTGGACACTATTGATCTGTGTGTTTGTTTAATAACAATAAATTCAGAATTGCTGATTCATGCAGTTGGAGTGTCAACACGAGCAGAAATGAGTGAAATATTTACATGACTAAACTGTATCAGTGTGACAGCCTGACACTGTAATCAACATTGCTCTGGTGTTGATCATTCTGATGTTATCGGTGTGTTGATGAGACTTTAATGAGTCATTCTCGTAATTCATGTTTTATTTTAGGGTTTTCAATGACTACGCAGCGGCGTCTCTGACTGACTTATTGATCATGATTGATTATCGACGCATGTGTCAGAGTGCAGTCGTTAATAACAGCAGTGTTGCGTTATAAGTGCTTAATAGCGTCTCTCACCATGTGTCAGCTCTGCGCAGCGGCGTTTTGAGGAGCGTCGCGATCTCTCCTCTCTGCGTCTCCGCATCCGCCGCACCACCTTCCGCCATCTTCACTCACTCCACAGCTGCATGCTGGGAAGCGCATGCGTCACCGCGCCTGCATGACGTCATAACGTCTATCACCTCCGCCAGCCTTGTCGCATTTGTTTTGACCTATAATATTTTACTTGGTCAATTTCGTATGTAGGCTATACAAAAGGCAAATGTGCCCAATTTAAGCCGTTTTAATATGTATTGTACTTGGGTTGTGTTGCATATCGAGTCCCCTAAATATATAAAGAAGAAGAAATCCAAATACAGACGTTTTCTCTTTTAAAATGTATTTAAGTCTATTCTGAACGTCCATTCATTACCCCAGTCGTGCACAACATTGCCCTTATTTGCACAGATAGTGCGAAATGAAAGTGGATGTGAACGTATCTTGATAAATCCGGTACAATAATATTAGAAATGTAAAAATATTAGTAGCAGTATTGTAGTAAAGAAACCTTCTAGGTTACCTTTCTAGTCAATAACAAATTGCACTCACTATAGTTCATGGTTTTCTTGTCTGAACTTTGACTGATGAATTTGGCTAGACTTGTTACCCAGCTTTCCTCATAGTCAAGCAATTAACAAAAGCATACCAAAATAGTGCAGATTTAATCTAAAACAACTGTCCCTCTGCCCCTTCATCTTTGTCTCATTATTTTGAGTGCTTCTGCTTTCAGAATGAGAACATTCTGAAAGCATTCTGTGCAAAATGGGGGTATTTATGTGGAGTTTTGCAGACAAGTAAATTGGAGCATACGTATATATTTCTCAGAATATAAATGTACATTTCTCAGAAATATCCTAACTCCACATTTATGGGACATTAAATCTGAAGTATGTTTCAAAAAGGACACAGATAATGTGCAGGTGCTTAGAATAAACACTTTGATTTGTGTGCCATCTTACACCTCAGAATGTCTTTACTGTGCATTTAGTAACAGTCATCTGAACTTCGTTATTACAAGACTAGATGTCACCAAAATATTCCCCATACTGCACATTTTCAATATGCTAACAGCTGAAATTCATAAAAACTGTCACACACTGAACAGACTTCATCATCACAGTCATTATTTATTTGCAGAAATGTGAGAAACATTATACTTGCCATCATAATCCACTTAAAATCAATTTACATAATAAATAGATTCACAAAATACAACCACTAAACCCCGTCCTCCAAATTAAACCAATTTAGCTATGGCTCTGGGCACAGAAGGAGGTCCGAACAGGATGTTCATTTACTGCACAATCTCATGTTGCCCAGCAGACTACCAGTGGACTTGAGTTGGTCGTTTGTGAAGGGAACGTAATTAATTCTCCTGTGCATGTTTGCTCAGGAGTGGTTTTCAACCCTTTCCTGGAGCCACCCCAGCACTGACCTTATTGAACACACCTGATTCAACTCATCAGCTTATTAGGAACTAAAGTACTCCATCACCCGAACTGGGTGTGTCAAATAGGAGATAAAATGTACAGCGCTGGGGTTTGAAAACTACACCTGCGGTAGAAGTGAAAGATAAAACAGTCACACATCCCTGTGCTAAAATAATGATGAGTTAAATCTATCAGACAGAAGTGTTGTCATTCACACTGTGTCCCTGGTCAATGTTGGCACATTAGTTCTTGTGAAGCATTTAAATGTCTGTGTTCGCAGGTTCTAGTCTCCAGCTGGTCACTTTGGGGCAGCAGTGTTTGTGGGTTAACTAGTCTCCAGCGGGTTGGTTTGCGGCAGCGGCGTGACAGACTGATTGCACACCAGCGATGACATCACTGCAGTTTCTCCAGCGGCTTTACGCGAGCACGCCGAGCAGATGTAGTCTTCATTCTCTGCCATTTCACAGGACACACCAACACACACCTGATGAAACCACTCGTCACAGCCGCCATCACACTGCACCCAGTCCACCTGAAACACAACACAAACACTTGCATTTATAACACCAAATTAAAACAAAACTGCCACAAGAAAATTAAATCTTCACCTGTCAAGAATTTAGCCAAACAATTTTTGAATAACAATTGTATTTCAACTGTTGTGAAGTTATACGATAGCTCTGTGTGTGGAACGGACCCAAATGAAAGGCTCTGAGCAAATGCAACGGTGGTCCTGTGATGCATGCATATAGGGGATTCTATTTTACGGAACGTGGAAATAGAGACTCCAGCTGCACTTGTTGAATGTGTTCCAGGGGCAAGAGTGCCTGACATCAGAGCAAATTTAAAAGTGCTGGCTAATGCTAAACTTACATTTTCTAAGATTGTTAATCATGTCAGCACAAACAATATCTGGCTTCACCAGTCAGAGATCACTATTGGTAATGTTACAGATGTGTCTGAACTTGCAAAACCTATGTCAGACACTGCAATATGCTCTAACCCTCTCCTTATTTCAGTGAGGAGAGATCTAGAAATGTACCAGCCAAAAAATCTTGTGTGCCACACACGCAGACGCAGTGCTGAGTGAAGCGGTCAATACAGATTATGCTTAAAAACACAGTTTAGTTATCATGCAAGGCCATACTGAATCACAATTTCAATCTTAATTCAATCCATAATGCGCCTTAATGGATATCATACAATGTTTAAGACTTGTTTGTTTCTTAACACGATGTAGAGGTCTACACAAGCCATAAAATTAAGCCAGGCCAGAGACCCTACCCGGCCCAAACGATACCATCAGAATTGAAGTCCGAACCTGACCCGAAGTCACTTAATATAGAATTTCTTCTCTTAGCAAGTACTTTTGCAATAGGCTCTATTTTATGGAAGCATATACACAACATTTGTAACAGTACTGAAACATACACAGTTTTAACAAGGCACACCAGCCTCTCAGTACACTAGAGCGGAAGGGGAAAAATGCCTTTCCAAGTTCTTTTTAACTTGACATGGTGTTTAAAATGTGGCGATCCTGCGTGAGACTCTGAAGAAAAAGCGAGACACAGTGCAAATATCAAGACATTCGTCCAGCATGGGAAAACAATGGGAAAACAGAACAGACGCACGCAAAAACACGTTCGGCGGGAACAGCCCCTAACTCGTCCATTTGAATGTTTGTGAGTGAGAGCACATGCACGAAACAAGTTCAGTAAGCCTGTTTATATTTTCATTCATTACAAACCTGAACCCAAATTCCTACTTGAAAAACTGACCCGAACCCATCCCAAAACCTGTCGGGTTCTCAGGTCCCGTCGGTCCTGGGTCGGGTTGCAGACCTCTAACGCCATGCCAGCTTCGAAAACCAGGTTAAAATAATAAAAGTAAAAACAAATAAGATGTTTAAGATTCTTTTTTCTATAAACTCGAAAACTAAATGGACTAATTTTGTTACAAAACTTTTCAAGAGTGTCAAAGGAAAAAAGGTTTCCAAACAGGAGTAGAAATATTACAATCCAATAAAATGTTTTGATAGGCAGTGGGCTATGACATGATGCACATATGGGGGGATTTTCCCCTGTTAGTAAAAATTTATGTGTGAGTCTTGAGTGGCCTATCCAACATAGTGTGTAAGCGACTTGGTCCTACCGGTTATTAAAAGAGAAGAAACTTCTGGTCCCAACAGCAGGACTTATTTCATGTAATTTGTTTGTCAAGCTACTTATGTGACTGTCACAGTTTGTATACACTGTATTCAAGGACTCTTATTTTGAAGTTTTCCCCAGCACTACGTTTCCCAGAATCCACTGCCCCAATCACTTCTTGTTATCCCCACCTGTATGCCATTCCCTCATTAAGTTTCCAAGTGTATATATATCCTCTAGTTTTGTTTAGTATTTCGCAGTCCTTGAAGTGTAATGTTAGAATAGTAATTTTTGAATTGTGATGTTTGAATGGATATGTTTGTTAAAGCATTTGTTTCCACTCCAGTGTTAGTTTCCTCTCCAGTGAATGTCCTACTCCTGTGTTTGTAATTAAAAGATTCAAAGACTCTACTCCTGCATCTCCTTTTCCACTCCTTGGAGTGATCAATACGATAGCAAAATTCTGGCTTGTTAATAGTTCATAGAATTTAAAAATCCACAAAAGGAAGTAGATCCTTTTCATATTTGGCTCCTAAACTATGGAATCGTCTCCCTAACTCTGTTCGAGATGCAGACACACTCACTCAGTTTAAGTCTAGATAAAAGACTCATCTATTTAGCCAGGCATACACCTAATATATCAACACACAATTAGGCTGCTCATGATCCATAACACTGCATAAATTTTAATGACATCTACGCTACAATTATTCTATTTGTTTCCATGTCTTGGAATTCATATCCCAAGGTTACAAGAGCCAGACAGATCCAGCTCTGTTCCTGCTTGGTATCGGACTCCACTGCTATGTGTCTGAGTGATGACGACTAAATGCAGCCGATGCTAGCCAGACATCACTTCAGTCTTTTAAGATGGACTTCAGAGGATAAACTGATGCCAACTTCAACTGTAAGACATCAGATACTTCATATACCACTGCCTGAACCTTGGATTTAGGATGGATACACCTCATTGATCTCTGTCTTTGTCTATTTGATTGTCTATTTGATCACCTTTGTCTATTGATGGACAACACTCTTGAAATGGAATACATTTAATTGCCAACAAAAGCCTTCATCAGCCAATTAACAAGGACAATGCATCTATGTGAACTTCTGCAGTTAATCCAGGATGAACTTCACAGACATTAGTCATGAATCTTACAGTTCATAAAAAATATTATTTTAAACACTCGACCTCAACACTGCACATAAATAACTAATATTGGCATTATTTTCATGTTGTTTAGTCAGAGGGCTGACCCCACAGTGAGTCTTGTTTCTCCCAAGGTTATTTCCTCCATTAATCAACATCTTATGGAGTTTTGTGTTCCTTGCCACAGTCGCCTTCGGCTTGCTCACAGGGGTTCTAAATACAATTATAAAATTTTTATACACACAATTTACAATCTTAAACTACACTATTAAACTTAAACTATATTAACTCAAACTACACAATGGTCACTCTAATCTTTAGAGATATTATCTTCTGCAAAGCTGATTTTTTTCTGTGTGTTGTGAAAAGCACTATACAAATAAAAGTGACGACTTAAAAATGTTAAAGAGCATAGTTAGAGTGAGATAGATTCTTTAAAAATTGTTAGTGGATTTTGTCTGGTCCAATAGCGGTGTTATGGGATATTTTAATAGCCCTTAGTAGCTCTTTCATGGAAAATGGCAGGTCAATTTGTTCCATATTGCTTGAGTTTATTGCTTGAGAAAGTTTATTTTCAAATCTTTTTGCTAAGATGTTTTCAATTTCTTGTTTTGAAGTTAAAAGTGAATCTTGATGTTTGATATGTTGTATTTGTGGACCACTGTTCTTGCCCTTCATCCTCTGTAGCAGATTCCAGACTTAATTTGATGGAGTGCTTGCTGAGAAGCTGGACACAAATCTTCTCCAGCTTTCCCTTTTATGCTTCCTTTATTGTTCTCCTTGTTTGTGCTCTACATCTTTTGAGTTTAATAATATTTTCAGTAATTGGATGTCTGTTTTTCAGCTTTTTTCCCCTCTTTTAAATGATATGATGTTCTCGGAATAGTGTTATTTGATATGGATATAGCATTTGAGTAAAGTTCTTTGTAGCATCCGGATTTTCCTCTGGAACTTTTGCAAACCTCTCGTAACAGAGGATTTGAAACTTGTAACAATTTTCTTTTTTAATTTGCCATCATTGTACAATTGTTTCTTCCCTTCTTCCTTGGATGGTTAAAATAAGTGAAAGTGGTCACTTGCACAGAGGTCATGCCAAACTTTCCACGAGAGGTCTAAAAATAACTCAGGCTGACAGACTGTTAGATCAATTGCCGAGTATGTTCCATGCCCTGGGTGTAAATAAGTATGTGATCCATCATTTAGAAGACATAAGGCATTGTTACCTAAACAATCTTCAATCTTCTTTCCTTTATGGTTGCTATGGTTATTACCCCATAAAATGTAATGGCTGATAAAAGGAGAAGGGAGCTGAGCAACCAGATTATTCAGGTACATGTGCATTATATTCAAGTCAGGAGGAACATAAATAGAACAGACTGTAATGGTTTTCTGCAGGGACAAAAGCACTGCTGTTACCTGTAGATTGCTGTTAATACTGATATGACTATGAATCACATCAGTTCTGATTAAAATGGCTGTACCTCCAGAAGCCCGTCTATTGTTAGTTCCAAATTAGTTAGTTTCAGTATTAAAAGCTGTAAAAAAAATTAAAAGAGAGGGTACAATCTGATGATATTTGTGTGTCCTGAAGACAAATTACAAACGGATTGATAACTGCAGCTAAACGCCATAACTCAGTATAATTAGCACTGAGGCCACGACAGTTCCATTGGATGATAAAACTCTCCATTATCATGGGACTGCATCATATCCTGCAACATCTGCAAGGATCCTTTTTGTGGACTTCAGTTCGGCTTTCAACACCATCATTCCAGCTCTCCGAATAATATAATTATATATATATATATATATATATATATATATATATATATATATATATATATATATATATATATATATTTATTGATTTTTTTTTTTTTTCCTCTCTGTCTTGTATTGTTTGTGCACTGGAAGCTACCAAGAAAAAATCCTTGTATGTGGAAGCATCCTTGGCAATAAAGCTCATTCTTTTTCTGATTAGGTAGGTAAAATATGGACGGCTGCCCTAATTTTGACTTTTAAGATTAACTTCTACTATGGTGTCCACCCTCTCATGTATTTCTTCAACATCGTTAATATGTTTTGTCTTTGAAGTTTCATCTTGCGGTACTTTTGATTGTGAGGAGCTAATCTTTTTTGTATTTCTTTTTGAAGTTTGATTTTCAGTTGTTGAAATCTGATTGAATATAATTTACAAGAGGCTCACTTTGAGTTCCTGTATTCTTGGTCCTTGGGAGAAGTATATTATTGTTAATAGTTTAGGGTTTGTCTTTATGCATCCAGGTGAGGTCTGTCTGGCAATCCACTGTTCTCATAGCTTTTTTGGCAACAGAGGCAAACATTTTATTCAGTGTATAAGAAGGGACAGCAGCCACCATTTTTGTGCATCACGGTAACTGATTTTCTTACTACATCTGATCCTCTGTATTTCTTCTCCTTGACTCACATGGGACATTCTTTTGATGCAGCTGAATGACCTGTACAATTATAGCACTTGGGTGTTTTTTTCAAAACTCTCCTTATTATGGTCTTCCTTGCCGCAGTTGCAGCAGATGTGATTGTTTTTACAGCCATTAGATCCATGTCCATACTTTTGACAGTTAAAACATTGCAATGGGTTGGGTACAAATAAGTCCATAGATATAGATTTAGATATCCAATTAATACTCTTTATGGGGGTAGAGGTTTGTTAAAAGAAATGATGTACGTACCAGTGTTTATCATTCGGTCTTCTCTCTTGATTGTTATCCTTTTCACATTTATTACACCTTGAGTTTGTGAGTTATTTCTTCTTTGTCTACATCATCCAACTCACTGGTACAGATCACTCCTTTGCTATTAATTCAACACTGGATGAGGAAATGCCTTTATCTCTACTCCAGCTAACAGGTTGGTTCTCAGCATTGGCTTTTTATAGCATTCCACAAGAATTTGACCAGATCAAAAATTTTTAACTTCTTTCACTGTTCCTGCAATACCCTTATGTATAGCAAAAGGGGAGAGCTTAGTGACTGGCAAAAATGGGGATACAGCTTCAATTACAATACATTTTGGTTAATGATCACTACTTGACATGGGAACATATCTACTTTCTGAGCTACAATTTGTATCCAGGTCCAAAAATAGCTTTTCGGAGGTGTGTTTTGAAGCCATGTTTTAAGTTTTCAGTTTAATCATCTCTACTTCCCACCCACATTGAAGCCCAAAAAAGAGGCGATGCACATCACCGCGGATTTCCAGCAGAATATGCATCAGGGATATATAGGGATGATATTTTGGAGCAGAAAGAGTATTAATATCTGTAACCCGAATATAAATGTTATATTATGTTACAAAAAACTCATGGACGCCATGTGAGGGTTGGACGTGTGAATGGCGAGCTCTCACTTTGCTAGTTTTAATAATATTTGTGTCACAAACCGGTGAGATTAGAAACACCCTGATCCTTAATTGTTTTGGGAAGACAATATGTCAAAAAAATCCAGATTCTCCGGCTCTGGAGATATTAAAAGACACTTACGTGCTCGGGCTGATTCCCCTCAGCGGCAGGCCGAAAGCCCCGTACTCAATTCGAATGGTGAGCTGAAAGAAATCCGGCGTGAATTGATGAATGTGTCGGCAATGCTGACGAAGGTCATAGCAGACTTGGAGGATCTTGCTGTAATATATCGATCGATCACTTCCATGAAGGCAAAATTCTCTGAGGTGGTTACAAGAGTTGCGGATGTTGAGAAACGGATTGATTATCTGGAGTCATCGGAGAGGGAATTAGCTGCTAATCGGCTTGTGACCAATG